>CM054117.1:50671369-51018869 GCA_028673005.1 Tanypteryx hageni
CGTTATCTCCTTCACATTCCGCCCAGGCTTTTCCTCTCGAGGCGACCGACTCCTTCGAGATTTCACGTTCGCTGCAGCATCTTCACCACGTTCCCTTCCTCTTCCCTTTTATTCCGCCTCTCTCTCTCTCCCCATCCCTCCCTCCCACCTCACTCCCTCCTCCCTCACTCCCTCCCCCCTCTCTCTTCCCCTTCATCCCTCCCTCTCACCCCCTCCCTCCTCCCTCACTCCCCCCTCACTCCCCCCTCTCTCCCCCTCTCTCCCCCTCTCTCCCCCCTCACCCCTTCCCCCTCACTCCCTCCCCCTCACTCCCTCCCCCCTCTCTTTTTCCCTCCCTCCCCCTCTCTCCCTCCCCCCTAACTCTCTCCCCCTCTCTCTTTTCCCCCTCTCTCCCTCCCCCTAACTCTCTCCCCCTCTCTCTTTTCCCCCTAACTCCCTCCCCCCTCACTCACTCCCTCCTCCATAACTCCCTCCTCCCCTCTCTCCCTCCCCCCTAACTCTCTCCCCCTCTCTCTTTTCCCCCTAACTCCCTCCCCCCTCACTCACTCCCTCCTCCATAACTCCCTCCTCCCCTCTCTCTCTCTTTCCCTCCCCCCTCTCTCTTCCCCCTCACTCCCTCCTCCTCTCTCTCTTCCCCTCCCCTCACTCCCCCTCACTCCCTCCCCCCTCTTTTGCCAACTCGCGCCCCGTTCCATTATAACCGCGTGCGCCTTCCTTTTCTTCCCCATTCTTTCTTTTTCATCTTCCTCGTCGCTCATCATTCTGCTCCCGCTTTCTACATTCATCTCTTCCTTCTATCGATTTTTATCTCTACTTTCACATTTCCCCTCTTTCTCTCTCTCTTTCCCACTTCTTTATCTCTTTTTCGGGCCATTTCCGTAGAACCCATTTGTAGGCGCGTTTGTTTGTAAGATACAAATTCGACTGTTTATTGTAAAGGGTATCCATAAAGCCTGAATCCAAAGGGAAAATGGACATTATATTTTTGAAGTTAAACAAACATATTTCTAACTTCGGTTTTGCTTGTTTCGAGAAATGAACTGGTATATTCAACGATTAAAATATTTCATTTCCTGAAATATGTATAACCGACACCAACGATGTGTTTTTTAACTTTAAGAAAATGTGTATTATCCTCAGACTTCTGAGAAACCCTGCTTTTATTTTGACTGTCTGCCTGTACGTCCGTCTATACCACGGCTTTACGACCGAATAAAGAAACTTTCTTTCAAATTCCAAGTATAACTCAACATAAAGAGTTTATACTTATAATACAAGTTAATGAGATGAGTTATTTTAGAAAGCACCAGTTTTTAAGAGAGCTCATAGAAGTAAAAGTAAACATTTGGACATCTAGGTCACAAACGAATATATAGTTTCTATCCGACAGAGAGAGGCTATTTAGGAAACCGCACAAAAGTTATTTAAAATCAACATACGGCTCAGTACCTTCAGGTCGATGACTTCAGCTCTGTATTGTAAATCATATGCTGTGTAGATTTAAAAGAAATTTGGCGTTTAGCATTTATATTTCAAATTGAAAATTTTTCAAAGTTTACTTTTCCTCATTAATTTAACTCTTGTTTTTAAATTTTTGCTGCAGTACATTTTAAATTTATACAGCTCTATATACCTATTTTTTAAATTTATTTGCACATTCTTATATGTCTCTTTAACTTTGTCCCAAAATATCCGAGAATCTGTCTCATCTTCCTTTTGTAGAATATGACCAGAAATATTCAAGAAAAAAGGAAGGACGTAATGAAGTAATTGAGCAGATTTCAATCGTATTGTACGATTAGTTCTTCAAAAGTCCATCAATGAAAAATAAATTGAAGTTGCAGATCGACGTGATGGCGGTCTTTCTTTTGCATGGCGATCTTGAATAACAGCAGACACGGATGAATGATGAAACACGAATAAAAAAGAAAAACGCTGAGGCTTGAGAAAGAAGCATGATCACGAATATTAAGCTGCACTCCATATAAGATAGGTCAGTACAAAGACATAAGCAAAAGCGGCGCATTTTTTAAGTCCGGTTCTTCATTTCTGAATGATATTGCATGGAAAACCTCGGCAATTCTCCTTCTCAGTATTCCATAAAGACTTCCATACTCATAGGAAAACTCCCTCTCATAATTGCTCACGCTCTCAGTTCGATGCATTTCTTTTTGAACGCCCATTTCCATAGAAGTCCACTTTGTAAGAACTCTTAATCTTATTTCAAGCTGAGCGAAATAATTTCTTCCACGTAGAACGCATTATCCTCGTTCCTCACTTTCACTTTTAATTATTCTTTAATGGCCATTATTTAACTCCAATACGCCCGCCTTAAATCCGCAGGCATTCAGCGGTACTTTCCCCGACAAGCACGCCACTTTCACCATTGGGGCAGGGGGTATACACACAGACTCCTATCGTTTAATTATTTGCATTTTCTCCATTTCACTGGCGTATGTATTATATAGCCCCCAACTCCGGAAGCCTACTTTGAAAATTCCTCAGCTATTTCTGGCTAAATCCACCCTGTGATAAATGTCGACTGCACGCAGGTCATTATGGCGAATAAAAACACAAGGCGTTCGCAAGATCCTTCCAAGGAATATATCTAACTAAAAAGCAGTCCTAAGGTAGTACTGATGCAATGAAACGGTGAAAATTTACGAATGTGGGGTCATCCGAACGCGGGGTAAATCCACAAATTACGTTTTTGCATGTCCATGGACGGGAAGAGACTATGATATTTGTATAAGGATTTGGATGCTTGAAGGTTAACGTTATTAATCGCTATGGAAACTTTTTTCTGTGGAGAATGTAAGGTTACTGAATTTCTTTTCCTTGAGGCAGTGGTTGGACGAAATATGGGATAAATAATAAGGTATAATGTAATTTAGAATAGTGTCTTGGTACTTAGTCTCGTCGCGTGATCGAACGTCAATTTTGCCTTAACATCCTATCCCAATGTAGGTGGATCGATGTGAAGATTGCCATACATATTTATTATAGGTAATAATTTTTCGACTAAAAGTTTGAAAAATATTCTCGCGGAAAGTTCTCTTTATTTATCATTTCACTGCTTATCGTAGTTCATTCGAATGTTTATATTCTCCGGAATTCTTAATAGATCGTTTGTGGATCTAGAAAAACATTTTTTCACATTAAAATGTTCCGTAGAGCCCATATATTAACAGTAGAGGCGCTGATAATCACATTGATAAATAAAATGAAATTATAATGTGAAGAAAGGCTTCATGAAAGATGGCGTCGGTCGGTCGCATTCTTCCTCTTAAATTATGAAGGTTTTCTTTCTCCTACGCTCTTTATCTTTTCCTTAATCTCCCTTTTCTTTCGATTTTCATTCTTTCTCACTTAAAATTTTTCCTTGCATCGCCACGCGTTTGTCTTCTGTTTCTCCAACTGGTGATTCTGGAATACGAGCGTTTTTTAAATCCTTTTTTATTTTCTTTTTTGTTCATTTTCTCTTTATAACTCTTTGTTTATATTAGTATTCTTTTGAATCTACATTTTGTTATTCGTTAGATCTATATTTTGTTTGAAATTATAGATTTATCTTTTGAAAGTTACACTTTTTTGATCCCGCTAATAATTTTTGCAAAACAATCCTTTTCACCCATGTACATTTCTTTCCAGCAATATTTGGTTTTCATTATGACAACGCTGTGCATTTAAATACGGTTAGTGGCACGAGTACAGTCAAAAACCCGAATTTTTTTATTAGTCGAACCGCCTGTTTTTTATCATTTCGTATTCGTATACAATAGAACGAAGTTCTGTAACTCAAAGTTTCAACGATTCGAATGTTTTATGCCTTCTCTTGAGATTCGATTAATGAATCAGACTGCATTTCAAATGATATAAAAAACCTTTTAAAATTATTATTATGGTATGTTTTTTAAAAACATTTAAACATATTATATTCAAATCAACGACTTATTTTTTTAAACCCTCCAGTCTTTCGAGTTTCTGTCTTCCTTTTACTTACATCCTATCGTTTTAAACGTTCTTTTATAGTCCTTTCTGTTCATCATACGCTTCCTTCGTCATCCGATACCTTTCCTCTCTCTCACTCTAGTCGTTTCGTCTTCACTCCTTTCCTTCCATCTCCAAACACGCTCCTCCTTCACTCCTTCCTCCACACTTTCCCTCTTCACCATCTCCTCGCAGCCACTCCTCCTTTCTCCCACTCATCCTCCCAAGATGCAGGACGAGTCGACGAGGACGACGACGCCCCCTCTCGGTTTATTTTTCCCTTTTGAGGGGTCCGTATCCCTCCTTAACCTTCCCGCTCCCCTTTCCCTCCCCGACTCGACCCCTCGACGCCGGCAAGAGGAACCCTCCCCCACTCATTAGCATACTTAGCGACGGTATTAGCCCGTCACACAGGTTTGCCGTATCTACATCTTTGACTCATAACACCTTATCCCGCCCTCCTCTTTCCCCAGTTCGGATGAGCGTGTCAGAGCGCCCTCGGGGGAGAGGAGGGGAGATGGGGAGGAAAGGAGGAGAAGAGGGGGGAGAAAGGAGAAGGTGAGGAAAGGAGAGCTCTCGGAGATCATCAGAGCAACAACCTTTTCACCCTCTCGGACGGACACTTTCCCTCTAATTTTTTTTTGGGGAAACGTCTTCACACCTCTCTCTCTCTCTATATATATATATATATTCAAGGAATTTTTTTTCATCCTTCGCTGCCTCGGGGTTCACGTTTAAAGCGTTTGCATTTGTAAATTTGTAGCGAGAAAAGGGTTTTTAGTTGCATATTTCTTGATAATTTCCATTGTTTATAACAAGGGTGTCCAACCCCATCGCCATTCGACACTTGTGGAAAATCGGCCATTGATACGTGGTGAATTGATGCTCAATGTCTACTATCTACTATAACTTATTAGTTCATCAAATCACATAGTACTAAATTTCTTTATATCCGGCTGTATAAATTTTACATACAACGACCTTTTCGAAACTTAATACAAAACATTATTCTTATAAATACCTAGGGCTTTACACAAAAACAATTCTACAGCGATAAACAATAATGATTTCCGTATTCTTACCCCCGGCAGCCACTGCTACTTAGTGTGGATTTTTTGCCAAATTTCAGTGCGCTGCTTGGACAAATGAACTGTCAGATTGACCTCCGCGTGTATTTTAGCTCTAATACAGCCGAAAAATGCATCCAAGTAGGAAACTGAGTAATAATTCGTTTAGGAAAATTGTAAATGTATCTTTTAGCTCCAAATAACAAATACATAAATTCACGATGTAGGTAGGTCTTAATACCTCACATGAACTAATAGGGGTTGTTTTACCTAAAAAAATTTAGACTTTCCGTAATAATGAAATTTTACCAAGTAACGGATTTTGTAACACATTTTATTTCCTCTTTGTTTGCATAATGAACATAATGACGCAATGAACCTGTTTTTCTCCACCAAACTAGAGAGATGTTTCGAAAATCACGTTTCACCTTTCTGTTCGTGTGATCGAATAACTAATTCAAAGCTTTTTGTACAATTTTAAAGGAATTCAAATTAATTTAGTTTAGAAGGCATGGAATAATCATGGACTGTTGTTATGGTGGTAAATTTTCTTTTGGAAGATGAATGATTTTTTAAATCAACAGCTTTTACGTCGTGATTTATCTTCTGGCCTAAATTAGTTTTTTTTAATGTTTTCTTATATTAATTTCGATACTGGTAATTATAAATTCTGAAGTACATAGAGTTTATTAGTATTATTACTGTTTCAAATTAATGTTTTTTGTAAGATACATTGTTATGGCAAATCACTTATTTTTATAGACGTTAAATACTGTTATCCTCTGTTGCGATACATTTAATTCATATTTGGTATAACATTTTATATCTACTCCAAATTTGTTATATTTTATCTTTACTGTTTTTAACTCAACTTTTTTATTTGAAGATAATAAGATAATAATAATAAATAACCCTTCTATCACCCATATGTATAAGCTGAATTACCCTTGATATTGTATGAACCAAGATAGCCGAAGCTTTATAATGGTAGATTTTAATATAATTCTAGAGAATGAGGTGCGCGAAATAGGAATAACAATATATGCAATCTAGCTATAAACTCGATAAAATTTAGAACCCAGGTCTTAAGATGTGATTAAAAGCTGCGGTACGTCATTTCATCTTTTGTTAGGCCTGAACCGTCCAATTTGTGACGATAAAATGCTTCACCAAATTTTTATGAAAATTCCTTCTAAGAACTTTAAAAAAAAACAATTACATACAAATTCTTCACACAATGAACTCCACTTTTCAATTCTGATTTATTATGTCTCCATTTGTCATTCACATTTTATTTTAATTTATTTTTTACCCAGAAAGTTCTATGGGAAAAATTTGAAATCGGGAAAATAATTTGCCATGACTGGGAATCGAATCAACGAAGAGAAAGATAAAAAATAACTTGTCTAGTCCAATCCCAACCAAGTTAAACCACATCCTGAAACAGGAAAATTAGTCTGCCGCGATATTTAAATGATAGAATATCCGACAATAAATTAAAAGACCCGGTTTCGATTCCCGGTCACATCACAATTTTTCTCCTGGTTTAAAATTTTCCCATATTCCGAATACCTATTGCGTAGGGATCTATGATACATTCTTTCCATAAGAATGTTTTATGTTCATTTTTTGGAAATTTAGTTTCTTTCTGTTATTCAGCAGGCATACATTTGACGAATGCGACGCGCTGGTATTTTGATATCTTTCTCTGTGCACTGCTGGTTTTCGTTCTTGTGTATTTCTCAGCCTATATCTGCAGATAGATTTCTCTCCATGTTTACCGATATTTCACTTTGGGTTGAGTATATACGATCTACCAATGGAGTTCTCGCTCGCATGATCACCGTTATAATCTCACACTTAAGCCGCTCGTCCATTATGAAGTATTTATATTTCATCTACGTAGACTCAATTATCAGTTACGCGAAAATTTAACAGGATTCCACGGGATGAGAAAAGGAAAATTATCTAATTCTTGTGTATTCACGGGTGAGTAAATCAAAAGCTTGTTATTGCAAATTGTGAAATTGCTCCTGTCGTCACCGCACGTCATTGACGTGACAGTTAACAGGTGAAGAACGCAAATTTTGAATAAGCTTAAACACTCCACACTAATATATTATAAGTAGGCTGACCATATCCCAACAAGACGAAAACGGGACATTTCCCATGAAGAAAACGGGACAAAACGGGACAATTTTTTCGCACGACTATTTTAAAAAAGGTGGTTTATATCACTCCAATAAATACATGATTTGAAGGAATTGGAGTAATTCTGTGGATTGGAAATTTATATTTAATTATTTATTTATATTAAGTAGAGAGAAAACACCCATACTTCATGCGTTCATATGGTCTCAGCAGTATAAGTTGAAATGAGTTCACTACGTTTTTAATTCCAAAAAGCTCTTTTTTGAAATGAAAAATTATTCTCCGCTACGTCAACATAGTTTTTTCAAGGAAAGAGTAATACTAATGGGAATGAAATTTATTATCAAAAGGTTTGCTTTCCTTTTAGCTCTCAATTTTAATATAATTATAAACTACTTCTTTTAGATTTGTTGCCGAATATTTTTATTTAATATATTTTAGAGGTTAATATATTTACGAAATATTTTAGTGTATAAAAATTAATCGTAAACTTGACATTATTTTTTAAAAGTTGAGCGATAAGTTTCAACTAAAAAGACAGAAACGCTACTCAGTCTTTACAAGTCTATTAGAAGGATAAAGACAATTTTTAAATAATTATTTTACTTAGGATGCAGATAGGGTTTTTTACTTAAATATTACCGTTAGATAAGATCTTTTGATCACATTTCGGTAGCAATATATATAATAGAATCAAACAGTGAGGAACCAATTTATTTAAACATTAGATAAATAACATGCTAATTCTAGGGACCATTTTGATAGAATTAAATATTTGTTTATTGACTAAAAATAAAAATCGAAGGATAAGAACTGCATAAAGACTCCTTTTTCTAGGTTCTTCATTCTTGTTTATTTACAATAGAAAAACTTACATTTCTTGCATTTGAGTAATACAGAAAGTATAATTATATTTATGAAATTTAAACAAGAAACGACAACTAAAGCAAAAAATACTAAAAAATCTTTACTTATTATCAATATTTAGTAGTTAAGCTAAGTTATATTTTTCTGCCGAGCTTATTTTCTTTAACAAATTTTTATCTTTTATAATTTTGTCATAGAAATCACTACACGTCATGTCAAAGTTCACACGCACGATTAGCATTGCTTTCATAGTATCGATGCTTATTCTCGATTTTTCATTCGATCAAATTTTGTTCATGAGAGAGAATATTCTTTCAACTGAGGCTGTTGTTCCTGGAAGACATAACACCAATTCGACGATTTTTTTTAATCTTCATAGGCCACAGATAGTCTATTCATTTCCAAAAATATTTCGACCCATTTATTTGAGGAGATATATATTCTGAGTTCAAAATTCCTATCTTTCTAGTTATGATGGATTTCATACAAACCCATTGGTCAAATAATTGTGTTTCATCTACTCCTATGCGACTGAAATGATCTTAAATTTCTTCCAAACTGTTATGTATCTCTTTCCACTGAGGTAACTGTTTCAATAATATTCATCCAAGCCTATCAGATACCCCAAAGCTCTTTTCCCATTTTTCCAAATATTATATACTGGTAGAATAAAAATTTGATATGATTTCATAAAACTCGGATTCATTTATCTTTTCAGATTCCACCAGTGACTTAAGTTGAATTCTTACATCTGTTGTAATAAAACTTTCTTCATTCCTAGCAATAAGGACTTCTTTAAGATATTTAACACCCAAGGCTACTTCAGTTGCCGACACATCTGTTTTTCTATAGATTCTACTGATTTCTGAAATGTTGAAATTTGATCTCTCGCAAATGATAACCATAATTTTAGGCAGGAATCTTAAAATAGGTTTTTTTAAAATCATTGTACACTTTTGTTGTGAAAGGAGGCAGTTGTGTATGATATGTGCACATCAACCAATTCCAATAACATTCCTTGCAAGTCCTTTTTCAAGTTTACGCAACATATTATTTTGACTAATTCTGTTACAACCGCCAAAATTGCTGTTTGCATTATCGGCACAAAATCCTACAATCTTGTTTTGCAAACAATACTTATTTACAACGTCAATTAGCAGGTTGCATTGTAAATCGGATGTTTACCAGGTAAAGAAGCAAACTGTTAGATTTTATTTTGAACACCATTATCTGGTAAGAAATACCGAACAACAACAGGAAAAAGTTTGTTCTCTTTTTTGTTTGAAGCATCTAAACTAATAGTTACACTACTGCATTTAATTAAATCAACGGAAACTTGCTGTAATACATAAGGTGACAAAACATTGCAAATAATTGCTTCCGATTTGGTACGGGCAGATGAAAACTTAGGTTGGTAAATCTTTTTGATCGAACTAGACAAACAGTTATTTGTGCAAAAACTCTGACCGTGACGCACTCTATGAAATACAAAAAGAGCTTCACTGGCTGCAATTTTTTCACATGTCGATTCCTCTGGTGAAAAAATGAGCTGATACTTCTACAAGCCCCTGCTACATTTTCTGCATATTTATGTCTTCGGCTTCGCAGGCGTTGATTTATGTCACTCTTACCTCCACGAGCAACAGAAAAGTGAACACCGCAGATTCCACAGTACACCTTAAAATTGTCATTTATATAGGTACTCTCCTGTTTAATAAATTTAAACTCCTTTTGCAGGTCATCGTTAAATGAACAAATTCTCTTTGCCATTTTCTTATTATTATGGGCTACTAAAAATATACATATAAAAATTATTTTAAAAGCTTGTAAATCTCAGTAAACTTATAAGAAAACTAATTTACGTAATGCAAGTAAATAATATTTGCTTAATATCGAGCAAGATAAAAAATGATCACTAAGACAATAATGTAATCAAACTAAGCAATTATATTCAAAAAGTGGGTTTTCATAGTAATTAAAATGCCTGGTTCTCATTTATTACGTATGTACATTCTTATAAAAAAGTAAGATGTGCTAATAATTCCAATGAAATTTCATAAGTATAAATAAGCGATATAGTAGTCTTACCTTTCACAGGAATTTCTTTTGATTTTATCCCACTATCACAATGTATACAACTACCTCTGCTTGCTTTACTTCATCTAACACTGAACTTTGAAGATAATACGATAGAGGAAAACTTAAGAATAATGTTACATCCGAATCAAAGCCTTACACAGAGAGACATTATTTCTTTAAGCGAATTAGAACGATCCATTAATTCTGTGATAATGTTGATGCGTCGGCCTTGATTTGTTTGATTACCTCGATTAACCCCGCAACAAAGATGCAACTAGCCATATAGCTTAAACATTGAAAGATCCGGAGCTCACGGAAAAGGGCAGACAAATAAATCTGTGTTCCAGTTCTATAAAGTGACAACTTAGTCTTATTCTCACTTTCCTAAACAGAAAAATATTCTCAGTTAAAATTTAATATTATCCATGTTTTGAGAAAATTGGAAAGTCTGAATTTTAATCTCGAAAAGCTTTGAAACGGGACAAAATGACTTTTTTGCCGAAAACGACGGGACGGTCTGGAAACAGCCCGAAAACGGGACTGTCCCAAAGAAAGCGGGACTGTCCCGGAGAAAACGGGACGTATGGTAAGCCTAAAATATAAGTAACAAGGAAAAATCGTCATCATCTGATGATGACGTAGAAATTCATGCCGTTTCTTTCAGTGTAGTGGAATTATTACTGTTGTTTTTACATTTTAACTTTAATATGAAATTCCATAAAATCAGGGGTTCCATAGGGATTCGTATTTAAACACATTATGTAAGCTTATTATTGTTGTGTTTCTCAATTTTTCTGCTATTCGGCATTGCTTTCTGTTGATTTTATTCCGAATTTACTACTCCGGATAAAGGGATCTTCAGTCTCCATACATTTATCAGCGGAGAGTAGCCCAGCAAAGAAATAAGCAGAGTTATTTTATATAATAAAATTACAATAAGATTTGTATCATAGATATACAATTTCACTCTTTTGAAGCAAGAACGCCATCCGTCAGCCTTGCGAATTTATCGCAGCAAAATATCTTTCGCTAATCCCCGGTACAAACATCGAAAGGAAATAGCTGTACGAAATGTTTCGTGGATCAATTGGAAAATCATCAAGCCGAAGAGCCGCCGTCATTCTGTAGTCGAATACATCGTTTAAACCCGTTAAGAGTAAAGAAAAACAAGAGAATTCGGTATTTTTCGAATCCGTGCGAGATTTTTTTCCGCGCAGTGAATCCCTCTCAAATCCTTTCGATAGTTAAATTCGGGCATCCGACTGGATTTTCAGATCGTATTTACGGTCCATTTCCGCCATCAAACTTCTGAACCTTCCCATTCTTCACATTTAACGTTTCGTCCGTTTTTTTTCTTCTACCGCGCATTAAGTTGTCAGAAAGGACTCTGCAGGAAACGTTGACACGATTCAAATTTATTTATCAAACGGTCAGACGGAAAACAGTTGACGTTCACTCGATCCTCTTTCGCTGTTTTATATAGTATAATAAGCGTTTTTCGATCAAATTTTATCCGAAAGGAATGGCGTTTGAACGTCCGACGGATTTTTATGGCCTCCGAAAAGAAAAATGCTCTCTTCATTCGATCCCTTTTGATTGCTACGGCGTTGTGAAGTCCTTGTGCATAAATTGGTTTTCAATTTAACGCTTAGAGAGGGAATGGGGGAGGAGGATTGTTGACGTTTCAAACAGAGTTTCGATTTACGGTATTGCAGCATGAGTTATGTGGTAAAAGGAGCTTTTGTGTCGCCCCCATTTGCCTACAGTTTGGATGGAGCCTCGGTGAAAAAACATCGATTTATGTCATCCGATGAAGTATTACAGGAACGATCAAAATATTAAATGGACTAGTACGCATTTTTGTATAAATGAAACTCTCTTTTTGTAACGTTAGTTTGATAGCTAAACAATCATTGATGAATTTAGGTAAAAGCTTGCTTGCTTGTGTAATATAAAACTTTTGGCAGTGGATATTTTATTAAAAGATTAATCGCAGTTCCAAGTAAACCGAGTCCTATATAAAAACTTTTTATGTTGATATAGCATTGTTTTTCGTAAAAAATAGCAGGGTTTAGCTCTTTTGAAAGTTTATGGCCCATGCGCAGAAACGAATTTTTATCTGGAAGAGTCCATTCTTGAAACGCGGGCTGCGCGAGGGAGAGGGTAAAATTCTGTCATTTTTTACTGAGACTCCACGTGCCTTCGTTACCAATCTTAGGGTGGGCTCTTACTGCCATTATTTTGTTATCGTAGTTTTTTATTGCTGTTTGGTTATCGAGTGTTTGTCATTGCATTTCTTGTTAGATATTGTTTTTTGTTAAGACTTATCGTTTATATCGGTATTTGTTATCGTAGTTTTGATTGCTGTTTTAGTCTCGTGTATATAGTTTTCCTTATTTTAATTTATTTCGTTTTGATTTTGCGTTTTCGTACTCATTACTTTGTTTAATTTATTATTAACATGGATTCCAATCCTACCACACCAAAGCTAGGGAATATGATAATTCATTTTTTTCTTTTACTAATAATGTGTGATCAAATATTCCTCATTTATTCTTCAAAACTTGATCAAAATCATAGTAAAGAAAAGAATATGTGGCCCTTATTTGTAAGGAAGGACAGTCTGGCCGAAAAAGAAAGTGGGCACTCGTAAAATATTCTGCAGTGTTGATATTTGTTTCTTTGCGTCACAGTTCAATGTGTAAGGTACAGCGAAGGACACTAAATTCTAAAAATGTTGTTCCAACGCCCTCTCGCTCTCCTACTACTTGATTTGTATGTTTGTATAAAATTTCCACCTAATCAACCTCTTGGGTTATTATAGCAATTACTCCTTCCACAACGAACACACACACAAGGGAGGAGGGAAACCCGGTGCTGTCATTAGCCAACTCTTCACGAAGAGCACCAAAGGGGCCAACTGCTTAACGTTCCTTCCGAAGGACAGAGCGCTGATTTGTGTGTTCTCCTAAAATCACACAAGTAGGAGACGGAACGATTCCAGGTTTAAAAATCCGACCTCCGCCGGGTTCTAACCTGGGACCGCTGCGTGAAAGGCAAAAGCCCTATCAACGCAAACCGAGCTATATAGCGCAGAAACTTCCTAGTCTATTATTTATTTATTTTATATTATCTCATAAACAGCCGTTAACGGCCTTTTACAATGAGCGTAATAACTTTAACAAAGACGAACACATACAACCATGCCCTCGGCAGGATTCGAACCTGCGAGGGAGCCAGACACGCTAACCACCTCTCTACCATGTATATATATATATATATATATATATATATATATATATATATATATATATATATATATATGGCAAAAATAAATTTCAATTTGCCAAAAAATTATCTAAGGTGTATGAGAGATTGGAAACGATACAAAATGCCTCTTCCTGATACCAAACTTTAATATATTTCATGTTCATGTTCAAAGACTAGCTTGGCAAAACAAATGGAAGCCAATCCCATTCGGTGGATGTATGGGAAAACATTCTTTACCGGTAAAGCTTTCTTTTTCGCGAGATCAAAAGAGAATAGTTTCACCGTCGTTTTGTCCAACGCAAAAAGGTCTTTCGATGTCAAAAGAGATGGTAAAGAAACGCCTGACGGTATCCATTTCATCAATGAATTTAAAAAATTCTGTTTTCCATTTTTATCCTTTTTATCCTTTTTTTAAATATGATCAAGAACCAATAATTCTTATTAGATGTTGAATAGTTGAAGCAAATAAATCGCCTGAAAGTGGCCCACATTCAAACCCTAGATTAACTGACCCTAGAAGAATAGAGATTTACCTCGATATGTCGTTAAATAATGTTCTTCCAAGTCGAAATTTACTTTGACGCTGATGATGATTTTATTTGATTATTCATTTGTCCTGTATTAATAAGCATTTCCGCTATAGCTTCCGGAAAATCGCAAATGTCTGGCCAAAAATCTACATCTTGTTAAATAATGTCACCTGTAATTCCGTCACTTCCAACTATATGCACCACCCCGAGGCGTAAGATCCAGGGGCGCGCACACACGCACGCACGTCAGATTATAGGTTGGGGAGGAATATGCACGGGAAGGATAGATAGATATATAGATAGATAATCGTCTTTATTCGGGCGAAATTTAGACCATAAGGTCCATTCTTACATTTAACCCTTAGAGATGGTAAAGAAGGGAGTTTTTCTATGTGATGGGAAGCATAAGAGGATACACCTTTCCATATATTCGGAAGGATTAAAATTTGGAGACGCTAAGTTTTTATTTGTTATTTGAGGTTGCAAAGAGAATTTTTTTAAGCCATCTACCACAAACAAAAGAAAAAACGGAAATAATTTCCTTTTTATCGATTTTCGATGAACGATACCTAGAACTGCATATGACAAATGATCACTCATCGTCGTGTTATTTAGCACGAATGAAATATTATGCAAGGTGACACATCTTATTACATTTCGATGTAATAGCGGCGATAGCTTTGACTCACGCGATATTGTATCCCATTTTAGTTGACGGATATGTCGGACGAAGAGCAAATAAAATAGTATCGACGCGAAGGAAATATATGAACGAGGTCAGGTCGCAACTCACGCGTCAACGATTTTTGCCATCTAACTTCGGCAAAATTCTAAATGCGATTAATTCGATTGTGGCCGACGATATCTGCAATGCAAATAGCACCGGAGCGAATTAGTTTGAGGGGTTTCAAAATGTAAACGTTGCAGCGGGAAGGTTATTTTTGATAATGAGGACATGTGCGCTCCGCAATCCAGTCGGTTACTACTTTTCCTCAGATTAATTTATCCGCGATAATTTCCCCAGTTTAAACCTTTGTCTGGCGTTCAGCCGACGCGCATGATCACACAGTGCGCCAACGGCACGGATGAACGACGAAACAACGCCAAAAACAAAGGAACAAACAAGTGTCCCCCGCAGAGGACCCAGGTTGATCCAAACCGATGGGTTGGATCCTGAGCGACGAAACATGTTTCAACGCCTCGGGGACGGGACATAAATCTCGATTTTGAATCCAAATGCAAATACCTCGTCAACACGTTTGTAGAGCTGTCAATCTATCTGACTCGAAGTGATATTTTCGAAAAATCGATAATAATCGTTTTTTGTCGATGTATCGATATATCGTTCATCTCGAGCAATAAATTGCACGACCCAAGCCTTCTGAATACCTTTCCATTTCGTAATGCCTAATCCATCTCCCTCTCCCAAACACGCACCTGTTACAGACATCCACCCACGTAGGGCTACTATACGTCTTCACTTTTCTGGATATGTCCTCATATTTGGGATTCAACCGTCAGGGAGGAATTTCAAAATATTGAATTTTTCCGAGAGTTTAAAACAAATATCGCTCCCATGTTGTGTTTCTTAATATAATTAAGTCCTTCCAATATTTCTGCAAAAACGTTCCATAAAAGTCGTCGGAGGAAGGGGAGTCCTCATTTTGCGTCCCAGAACATGGCAGCACTAGAAGTATATTATCCTCCTGCCTTACCTATTGAAACACAAAAATAATTAGGAAAGAATGTTAAGCAGTTGGTCCCCTTGGAGCGTTTCGTGAAGAGTTGGTTAATGCCGGCACCGGACGATAACAGCCCAAGAGTCTGATTCGCTTAAATAATATGTATAATAAATATTTTATGATTGTAATTTCGAACGTTGCCAACTCTGTTTTATAAATGTATTTTATGCTGTTTTACACGTATGTATCTATGCAATCCGTAATCCGAAGTTGTTTGAATTTTTTGTATTGAGGTAGCGAATCCATGTTGTAATAATCCGCGTTATAGGAGGGCCAGGTTTATAGAAAAACCTTAAACGCGGGAACTTTAAAAATCGGCAGTTCAGCACATCAATCTCCGAATTTGACTCCGAAACGTGCCGGATCACTAGAGAAGGAGAGAGAGTGGCTCTGTCTCTCGCACAATTGGCAGCAAATGAGTCCCTCTCCACGTTCAGGTGCACCCTCCCCTCTCCACCTCCATCCCATTCTGCCCAACACATATTGCCAACTACGTCCCGGAGAGCAGCTTTCTGGCGGGCTTATCTTGAGGCAATTTCGAACGCCCCCTACCCATTCAGTTGGCTATGGAGAGCATAGAGTGCGAGCGTGAAAGGCGCTTGTTACACGGGCGCCCTCCCTCCCTCCCTTAAAAACGGAGGACGCCGTTCGAATTGATAGGGATTCCAACGCGTGCCCAAATTCCCGGCGTATGTGTGTATGTGATGTAATAAGGTGCTCTTTTGTGAACGAGAAGGGAAAGGGTCGTAAATGTCCGCGCTCCGTTTCGCGGTTTCGTACCATCTGGACGGTGATTATCGAAATTGCCCCCGTTTACGATCCTTTTCATGGCATTTTAGACGTTGGATGCTGCGGTTAGGGGGTTTGAATCCTATCGGAGTCGTTGAGGATTTTAATTTAAGATCGGAGATAAAACGGTTGGGCAAAGGAGACGCGATTTCTGCTATTCCGTAATGGTGACTCACAAGTTAAGTTCTTTTAAGCATCGACAATCGGTGAATTAACCATTGACGACGGCTACTTGTAGGTGATGCAAGGTCCCGTCTACCAATGCATAGCTAAGGATTTTCCTGCATAGCTGATTCGATTCAGTATAGTATAAGGTGACCTCAATTATTAAACAATAAATTTTGAAAGGAGGTTTGTGTTTGAAAAATGAGGAAAAGAAGGCATTATAGTTGAACAAGACAAACGTTTTTTAAAAACATCTATCATTATTTTCTGCACTCAAATTTGATTTCTCTCATTCGGCGGGGTTTTATCCACCCCATCAATTCTGATTACACGTAGTTGTTTGAGTTAGTATTGCTCTAAATGATTTATGGACTGATGGACAGTATGACAGCGTTCCGGGTTTATTTCATCCAGAAGTCCATAAAATAGGATGTCGAAACCGTTGCCGAACTTAATGTGAGGCAGACCGATAATAGCGCTGTGTTATGTACGTCGTCGTAATTAAAATTAACCGTTAAACAACCCTTGCAATCGTTGCACATATGTATGAAAAACTGAAAGTATTTATGTATGAATGCTAGCGTTTAGTTTTTCGCCATTATTGAGAAACTGTCATCATAATTATTTTATTTTAGAGTTCTCCGATTAATCGAGAGCTCGGAACTTTAACTGCAGGATTATCTATAAATAAAACGATTTTTTGCAAAGTACAAATGATAATAGCACCATATTATTGCTCGTTGAAAAGTATGGCAGGTCAGATTTTTGCGGCAATATTTATAATATCTCTTTTGATCGCTCAAAATACACGTTCTGCTGTTTAATTTTTTTTAATTTCGTATTTTATTGCTCGCAGTAAAAGATCGAAAATACTTGAACATTTAAAATTGTTTTCCAAGCACTGTACCATACATTTCGGATTATTTAACCTGGTTAATGATGAGTAAAACTATTTCAAAATATCCTCTCATTCTTAACATGTCATATTATTTTCTCCTTGCTGGTTTGTATTTGTCGTCAAAACCAGAGAAAATCACGGCATTTCGCAATGCAAATCAAAGCTTTAAGAGCATATTTCCATTCGGCCATAAAACTACAGGTGCACCGACGCTAAATTAATCGTTTGATTTATACTTGGAATGCGTCGCCCGTAATATCACTTGGAGTGTTTTACGGCGCGTCAATGTCAGGCGCAACCAGACGTAATCGCATCTAAATGAAGATACAAAAACATAGCACTGGTTCGCGAAATCGCTGGAAGGATTTTAAATTTTGTGTCGCAATCAAACTTTGATCACAGAGAAATAATATATTTTGACGAAATTTTGCCCCGTTCCTCTTTTTTTTCGTTTCTTTCCTTTTTACGCCTTAGTAGATTGTTTTTTAATGTACACATATTTCAAAATTGACAGTAACAGTTTATGTAGCAAACAACTGCATTTGTTGCAATAAATTTCATGATAATAATGACGAGCACATAATAGAAAGGATTTGATTATTATTATAAACTATTAATAAAAGCCTTAATCTGTTTGTTGGTTGGTTGGAACTCTATATGATTTCCCATAAGAGGTATCTTAAATATACCTCTTTCACACTAGCAGAATTATTTTCTTTTGCAAAATTAAATTAGAAGTAATTGACGCACGATATTCGGATAAAAACCATTTTAAAGGAAATTAAATGACAATTCTTATTATTATCATCAATTTTTGTTTTTTCAATCGAATTCGCTCACATTAAGCTAAAATATTCGAAAATTTGTCGACATTTTGCATTTTTATTGAAACGTTCCCTTGGCGATCAACAGCATTGTTCATACAGAAAATCAACATATCCATAATTGCTAATTTTTTTCGGAATAAAACGTTAAATATGTTGTTAACTTAGTTAAAAATATGTATACCCTTATCGTCTTACCATTAAATATCAAAAAAATATATTAGAGTGAAAACCTGTTCATCTATCTTATCTAATGTTCGTATAAGTGTCAGATTTGGCTCACTTCCTTCCAATATAGTTGAATATATTAAGTTCCAATTTTCCCGTTGAATTTCAATGGGCATTTACACTAGTATATAATAATATAATAATCCAAGAGGTTGATTTGCCAAAAATGCATACACACCCTAGCATCGGGAGCTGTTCACGCTAACCGCCAATGACGGTTTTTGGAAAATTCGTCCGAGAATCGTTTCGTTGTGGAACAGTATTCAAAATATCAAGCACGTGTCTCAGTTTCTGGACGATTCGAGTTGATTAAGCAGGTGTAGTACTTACCTTTATCATTAATCGTATACGATATAATTCAAAGCATTTAAAAATTTATTCATTTCATTTGGTCTTGGTAGTATTTTCTATGCGAAAATTTAATTGGTTTCAAAAGACAAATTCCAACTTCCCGTTGAATGTAGCTGCAGATAAGGGTTATTTTCCAATTTTGCGAGCGACAAATTATCAATAGAAAATCGTATCCTTTTATTTATCTGATTCCTTTCCCAAAAACTACATATTCAACCGCTTTTGAAACAGCATTTATACAAGAAAATACACAAGTGAATTGATTAATCGTGCACTAGCTCGCGGTATTCGTAACAATTTCATTACGTATTTATCTCGTTGAAAACATTACGCATCCACGTCTATGGATTATTACTCGAGGCTATAAAAAAACACCTTTTCATAGTGCCATAGGGCCTTTGTGCCATACATGCGGCCCGTCATACACATTGACGTTGACACATGCGGCCCGCCATCTATTACGAAATTATCCATTTGGCCCCCACGTAATGTGAGTAATATGGTGTTATTTCTACTTTATGCAGGTCTACAGTTTGGACGTTTTTATTCCTTTCTATTCCATGACAACAATATGGACATTGAAATGCGGGCGTTGGTTGGGAAGGAAGCTAGCGAAAAACTCGCTTTAAATACCGATTGAATGTTTGTTTTCATGCCAGCCCATGATAGAGAGGTTCGATTTGACGGTCGACGAGTTTTTAAACTCCGGTGGCGAAAACAAGATTGATGGGAAACGTAACGCTGTGTTTTTACCTTTACATACACACATTCCAGGTTCATGTCACAATTCTGCGGCCATTGGGAAGGGGAGGGAGGGACGTTCCTACTTAACAAGAAATGAGTTTTTAGGAGAAAACCTGCTAATTTAACGGCATAGTTTTATTGATGCATTACGTCCTGATACGAAAGAGAAGCGACTCTACTGCAAGGGATGATCTTTTATTAGAATGCGGAAATTACAGAATTCTGCTGGTCGTGTTGTCGGGATTGTCTAATTTCCAGGATACGAAAGTGTCATTCCTGCGTTTGATTCTAGGATAATCGACTCAACGTGGGCGGTGACTTAGTTTATTTGAATAAGTGTTTATTTTAAATAATATTTGATGTAACTTAAAAGGTATCGGTGACGCATTTATTCATTAGACTTTGAAAATTCTCTATGAGAGTGATAGATGCAAACATTTCTAGTAAGTAAATACCATTTATTTTCAGTCCAACAAAAGATTTCGAAACATTATAACGTCATGAATAAATTCGTCCACAGTACGCCATCGTAGACAATACAATTTTTTAGCTCGAAATAGCTTGAGTAGTTATAAAATATTGATTTCGGATTCAGGTTATTTTATTATGGGGACCATTTTCTTTTATCTTTTGGACAAAAATAGAAGTTATTACATGTTTTTAGTAAATTTCGCAATTTAAGAGATTTACTATCGGGTACAAGCATAAAATTTAACATTTTGACGCAATATCGGTTACAATAAATCATTGTAAACTTAACAATCGCTCGCTATTTATCTTTGGAAATTTTTCTGCAACCGCTCTTATCTTAACCTTTCGCGCTATTGGAGATTTTTCTATGTACTTCCAATTCGATTATACGCCGCAGTTTGCTGTTTTATTGGAACTTACTAAAGGAAAGGGTCTGGTTTTTAAATGTTTGTTTTAGATAACTCCCCTCTCTTTGTGACCTTTGCGCTTATCTGCTAATATCTCCAATAATATCTGGTCCGCCATTACATAATAAATTCCATTGCCATTTATTTATCCGTGAAATATATCAATATTGTTCCGTTGAAAAGGGTTTGACATTTTATTAATTAAACATCGTTTAGTGTAGTGGTTTTTTTCTTGATGATTGCTGCTATCCATAAATTTTAATGTCGCGTTCGTGTTTCAAAAGCTCTGTTTGTAATACATATAACTTTTTCTTCTTAGCTTTATTTCCGCCTTCTCAAAGACATACACGAATGCCGTCAAGTTTGCTCTTTGACATGTTAAAATCGTGTAATTCATATGCATAGCGTATTTGAACATTAAATTTTTAAACTTGCTTGGGAAATGATCGTAATAAAATGATAAATAAAAATTATTACAGTACCTTTAAATGATCAACGAATAGCTGTATGTACTAAATAATAAGAATGTAGTTTGAAAGATATTTTAGCAATATTCTGCGTCAATTTTTAGCTTAGAATGGCAAGCGAGTTACAGAGAAACACCCTGGATATTAAATATATAATTTAATGAGTTTATAACTATATAACAAGAAGATAATATGTTCTAGTTACGTCAGATCCAATACAACACTGACGGTCTTAAGAATACTGTGTGATTTCTAAACGATGAAAATTTTTTGTATATTTTAAATATATTCAGAAGGCTGCAAACTAGTTTGAACGCACTATAAAAATATTAAACTCAAACGTACATGCCCACGTTATTATAACACACGGTTTTTCAATATAAGATAGACAGGTAGATAGATAAACGAATTTATTTGGGCGAGATTGAGACTAGACACTTTTCTTCCATCTTCTTCTTCTAAGAAGGGTGGTAGGTAACAGAAACATAATTAAAAATAATACTTATTTGTGATACAGTACCTTCGTAAGTTAATTTTTTATTGCTATAAATACGCACAATCAATATTCTGCTAATCGAAAGTATATGACTGAGATTTTCTATTAGTCGGAAAGACTATATCTCACCGTTAGTATTCCTATATGTTAAACTAAAGTTCCACGGCTCGATTTATTTTATTATTCGCTACAGATCAAAATTTTATAGAGGATATAAGGTATCTTCATTGCAAATGCCTCGAATCTTATATTGATGAGTTGGAGGAAAAAATCGAAATGTTTCTTCAACAGAATCCAAGCGTAAAACTCAAGATAAAATATATAGACATTGTGTTTCCTCCATGAGCATCCAATATTCCTTCCTTATTGTGATGACATCAAGCTTCTCTATCCTTCTCTTCCACTCTCTATCTCTCTCTCCTTCCAATCATAACGCAGAGAAATTTTTAACCCAACCGTCAGATCTGTCAATGCCTTTCGGAATATCCTTCCACGCTCTAGACCGCACATTCTCGTACACACTCCTCTGCGAATATTGAGAAAAATATGGAACTGTCTACTCTCTCTCTCTCTCATTCTCCCTTCCTCTCTGCTCCTCGCTGTTCCATCCTCTCACCTCCATCTATCTCTTCTATTAATGTCTCTTCCTACCTTCCTTCCTTCTTCTCCCCATCTTCACCTCCATCCTCATCCAAACTTTCTCATATCAATCTCTCTCCCTCCCCTTTTCTCTTCCTCCATCTCCTTCTTTCCATACCTTAAGCTCTCCCTCTTTCTCTCAATTTCTCACGCACATTTTCCCTCACTCTCCTATCTCCTCTATATCCTATCTTCCCTCTTCCTCCTCTCTCCTACTTTAATATCTCTCTTCCCTATCTCGCTGTCCTTCGTTTTCCCACTCTCTCTCTCTCTCTCACTTCTATCTTGGTCCTTCTCTCCCCTACATCCTAACTCTTAATCTCTTTTCCTCTCCCTCATCTCCTAATAGACTCTCCATTCCTCCTCATCCCCTACTCTTCTTTCCCAAGTCGTGCCAGCACGCTTATCCGCCACCTCAGAACTTATGGGAGAGAGAGAGGGAGGGGGAGAAAACGTCCGAATTCTGGTAATTGGTCATGCGTGAATGAGGGCCATTATTCCCATTCCCCTACCAATCCACATTTCCTGATTCCCTCTCTCGCCGGTCCCTCCCACTTCCAAATACAGATTCGTCGTCTCTCCTTCCCACAGCCAACTACCCTACCGTTCTCTCCATCATATTTTCACACACACTAGCAAAAACCCACACATACACACCCATCAAATCACAAAATTCCCTATTTCCTCCCGATATATTTATTCGTTCAAACTCCAATAAATCCTTATTTTTTGTGGTCCCTATTCTTTCTTCGTTTTATCTCCGTTTCGCCCTCTCCTCGCGACACGCGGATCACGCTTTGCTATGCATATATAATCCTGAGGTGAGAGCGCCGTTGTAGCTCTATAGTGGTGAAGGAATGGAAGACATTTCCACTACGCCATTGTTTTGACTGCGAAGAAATACACATGCGGCTCCTTTCTTTCTCTCTCTCCCTCTCTTTTTCTTTGCCTCTTCTCATATTTTGTCAAATCCTTTTTATACGCTATTTCCCCCAGGGTGATAGGTTTAATGTGAAGAAGGATGAGTAAGAATTGTTTGCTCTGCACGCTTTTGTGAACGCTATCAATTTTGAAGTTGGGATCGAAATACATACCGAGGAAAATATATGTACACAATTTTCTAAGACCGTTTATTAATTTTTTAATCTTAAATTCTCGAATAATATGCGTAAATTCATATTGCTGTATATGTTTGTCAATGATGCAATTTCGAAGAGTGATTCGAAAAATTAATCAAACCGCTTAGGTTCATCGGTGAAAGTTTTCATTATATTTTACCTATATTTGTTTGTGTTTTAAAGAATTTTCAGTACGCAAGATTATTTCCATTTCTTTATCACATACATCTATTCAAGAAATAATTGTCGAGCTCAAATTATGGAGGAAAATAAATCAATTTTAATTTAAAAGATTAATCATGGCTGCCCATTATTTTTGACAGAATGATATAAATATTCAATGGTCCCCTAAAATAGATTTATCCACATATATGCCTGATACGACAGAAAACTTAGCACTAAAGGGATAAGGATCCTGAAAACTATCGTGAAAGTTGAGTGAGTCATAAAGACTTCTCAGTTAATTCATATGCAAAGTACCTACGCAAAAATCTATAAAGCTGATTTAAAGTTTCATAGTCAAAATACATAGATTTTCATTATATAAACCTTTTAAAAGCTAACATTTACTCATAAAATAAGTCTTTTGTGCCGAAACCACGAGAAAAAATAACTTTTAATTATGCATGTTCAACTCTAAAAAAATAATGAGGTTTTTCTTTGTTTTTTTATTTAAACCATTTCCGTGAATATAAATTTTCTGATGCTTCACTTTGTCATAGTTATTAAGCACGAAACATAGTCCCTTCGTTTGTTTAACTATAACAATAATACTACATTATTAATACTATGTGCTTTCTTTACTCCCTACTAAAACATGCTCTTTAATAATATAACTTTTTAACAATTAGCAACGAGATTATATAAATATATAAAATATACATAAAATGTTTAAAATAAATTGACGGAGATTCTTTGTCCGCGCCTCAATTGCCGGACCCAACAATAATTACATCTATCACGTCAACAACAGCGGAGACCGCATGAGCCGAAGCGCGTGGGGAAAGGAACGAACCCGCAATCCATACGACCGGAATTAAAGATATCCTCGGACGTGACCCGCTAACGGGGTAGTCTAGGTAATAACTTGAAAAATAACGAACAAACAAGCCGGCTAATTCGGTCCTCCATCGGAGAGCTCTTGAGCGATGAGCGAGGGCAAATTAGGCATCGAATGGCAATTTCGGCGCCGTTCTGGTGCGACCGAGCGTTTTGATACTCCGTCGCTACCGTTAATTACGGCTCTACGCACTCCAACATGCCCCCCGTCTCTCTCAGGCGAGTCCTATTCCCACTCCACCCTTTCTATCTCTCAACTGTCCTTCCCTTTCCAACCCCCCTTTTGCCTGCTCCCAATTCCTTTACTCTTCTGTTTCGAACTCAGCATCCACTTCTCCCGCAGAAAAAAAAAACATTCATCATCTCTCTTCCCCTTCGCCGTTTTCCCCTCTCTATTTTTATCTCCGTGGATTCGAAAATCATTCGGAAAATATGAGGTGCGTCGGAGTGAACAAATGGATGGGACTTCAAAAGGGCATAAATTTTCACTCGCGCTCGTGTCGACGTCGCAGTTCCGTCGATATATCGCTAATATCGATACTGCACTCGGATCGATAGGGAACTGGATCGATATCGCGCATATATTGATATTTCGTTAATATAGATATCGCACTCGGTGTTTAGATTTAGTTTTCTATCATTTCTATGAACTAATACAATCCATTCTCAGTAATATGAGCGTCTCTACTTCGAAGAATGGTTTGTTCTTAATATAGATTTTCTCTGATTTTCTCGAATATCGTTATAATTTTATTTAAATTTTCTTCACTTGGATATTTTTCGGTATTCTCTCTAGGTGCGATCAATATAGGTATGATTGCGTTGGATATTGCTGTTACTCTATCACACTTGATATAGATTTCAGCTTGTTAATTCTAGTTGACTTTACATTTAAATTTGCAAACTGAGTCTAACATTTACTCGTGGAACCAATCTAAACACGTTTGCACTGCACCTTTCACAGTTTTTATGATGAAAACTAGCCACAATGCTCCAAGAATGACAGCACGGTTGCAATAAATAAGAATAAATTGATTAAAATTTATGTAAGCAAATATTAATGGAAAATTTGATGCTCAAAATATGCATCGCTACGGCATTTTTGTCCCAGGAAGCGTATCTTTCCGGACGCTATGAATTATTCTACAATAATATCTAGTATGATTTTATTTTTTCTTGTACGCTCCTAGGCAAATTGGCCTACTAAAAGTTGCTGCTTATAATGATGAAAACACAAAAGTTCTCCGAAAGGGAATTCGTCGTGGAGAAAATTTTAAGAATTTAAATTTTCTGCGGTTAATTTATGAAAGGAAAAGGAATAATTCGATAAAAGCTTTCCCATTTTAAAATGAGAGTTTTCCAGATTCTCCTTTGTTATGTAACGGACCAAAATTAATTTTTGAAGAGAAGAATACAACAGAAAATTTCTTACTGAGATAAAATATCTAAGGAATACTGTGCGCCTAAAGCAAATTATCTCGAAAATACATCATTCCCCGAGGTAATTTTCATTTGGAAAATATCTCAGGATGTAATGATTAATAATATAACGCTATTTGGCCAAAATATTTTTCTCATCGATACATAACACTTCCTGAGTTCTGCATAATTTAAATGACGGTTGGATGTTGCGCACAGCAATTCTGTGAAGGACATCTACAAAACCTCATATAACTTTTCCATCGACCTGAATTGCCATTTTGTGCAGCTTTAAGCAACACTTGTTGATGTAAACTTCGATAACAGAGAATTTTCAAAAGAAGGAACGGATTTAAAAATACACCAGTCAAATTTGTAAAATTTTAAATGTTTTTTTTTGTAATTATGTGGTTTAATACAAAGTCAATAAATTATGCACCTGAATGAAGTAAAACAACAGCATGGAAAAAATTTCCTTTCCATAAGGCTGAATCCAGAAGAAAACAAAATAACCGGCTGCTCTGGAGCCACATGCGGCTCCTTAAAACTTTGACTGCCTTGCATATACTGTATTTATCCGATTATAATACGTAAGGGAATTTTTGAAGTCAAAGATTACCAGAAATCACGTTAAATGAAAGAGTAAGTATATATCCATATTTAGTAATATGCTACAGCAGCTTCATAATGAGTTTAAAATATTTTATTGGCTCATTACATGTTATTGTGGCTCTTTCGTGATGTTCATTGCAGTATTGTAACTCCTGCTCAGGCTTAGGTTGGCCACCCCTGATCTTATGTTATTTAATTATGTTAGCAATGATTTTTTTTTAGCGAGAACTCATAAGAAATTTTTATGATCTGTAATGTTTTTTATACTCCATTTCCAAAATGCGCGCCATCAAATTATTAATTTCATAACCAATTCCATTCAAAACAGTTCGATATTGTTCGTTGAGAAATAACTGCATTAATTCAATATTGACGTATTCTATTACCTTTAAACGGATTTTTAAAATCTCATTTAATGGGAGCTGATTAAACTTCCAGTCTTTCCCTTTGTTTGGTAGGCTACATTAACACAAATGTTCAATCGATATAATGTTACACTGTTGCGTCATCACTCCATTGTTTTTCGACGTCCATTCCCTTGATATATATTATTATTTAATCTGTCGTTCATCTTCCTATCTCTCGATTTTTCAGTGGAGCGAATTTCGTAGAAAAAATATCACTTAAATTCGAAACGCGTCCGCTCGCCTTTTATGTTTTTTTTGCGGAATACTGACGCTAAGTTTTAGAGTGCCAGTCATGCGAAATTGCAATATCGGGTGTCATTAATGGTGCTACTGGATCCCAAAATTCGAGGTCGTTTATTTAACATAAGCTAGTCATTTCCGATGCAAAATGGCGCTGTTTTATTTATAAAGCGCATTTTAATTACGTCCTTATTAGTACTCATTGCTTCAGTCTTTTCTCTGCCCGTTCATCTAGCATTTTGCTGATATGTGACTAGGCTGATGGGACTATAAAGTGGATATTCGTAGAATACATTATGTAATCTGATAATTTAATTAAACGAGCTTAAATGTTTCTATAGGTGTTTTGTTTCAGCGCTTGCCTGTGTCTACCAAATGAAACAGAGGGATATTAATAGAAGTCCGCCATCGTTTCTGGGCGATTAGCATATCCAAACAAAGGACTGCCTTAAATTGAGAGACTTTTTTTACAGAATTTCTGCTCTCTCCATCTCGTCCATAAGGATAATGGAATTAGTCCTTAACATTAAATGGGACGCTAATTTATTATTTGCCTTTTAAAATAAGACCGTTGCTCAATCTAAATTGATCCCGCTTCTTCAAAATTGAGATTGTCCTCTTCCATTACTAAGGATTAAAAATTGGGTAATTTTCCCCGTGCTGCATTCCCGTTGAAAAATGAGCATCGCCGAGCGAAATTTCTTGGGAGAAGGGAAATACGGCAAAGTTTGCTGCCAGGAAAAATAAGCTCTATTTCGAACGATTTGGAAAATGATATTGCGCGCGACGTATGTTTTTTTACGCTGTAATCTAATTTACTGTAATTATAATCTTAGTTGGATTATTAATGCCGCTGCGGTTACTTTTAAAATTTGTTTTTTATTTTTATTTGCTGGATAACATACTGCGTTGATGTGGATTTGTTTAGCGCCATGTGGATTAGAAAATCTCCCGTATATATCCGCTATCGTTTTAACTGTTTCAGCCGCGCGATTTATATTATGCGGCAAAAGTTTGTTAGCAGTATCGTATTTTATATTTTTGCTGGTAGAGTAGAAGCAAGTGGGATTAATCCCCGCTAGAAGAGTAGCATAAATCTCTGTAGATGTTAGGAGTTGGAAATTCTATATTTGTTTCCAGTAAGGTGGTAGCCCTGATGGATCGACACGATTCGAATACTTTATTACCACTCCGAGTTCTTAAACTTTTTTAAGTACTAAATCTATTTAAGTCCCATCGTAGGATTAAAGAGATCGTATATGAGATTTAGTTTTTCATAATGGGGCTGACCTGATTGAGCGAAATCACCCGACTTAGCCATTCTGACCTGGTGCTTAAATATTACTGAATGTTGGCAGTCCTTATTAAGTGATATGACCCACATATACCGTTTTTGTGTTTATTTTTAATAAGCGTGAAATAAAAAACCGCTCAAACAGACGTCCACATCAGCGTACAAAAGGATTTTGAATCGGATCACTTTATTCGTCACATAATACCAAATATAACAAAACATTAATAAGTAAAATGCTTACCTTTTTAAATAGATTATTGGTTTTAGTATTTACTGTTAGCTATTATTTTTATACATTATATAAATATTATATATATACATACGCACAGGTGTACCTGCACTCATTCGCACACATTATAGAAATGTGATTTGGTGTTATTCGACGAAATTTATCAACATTAAAACTCAAAAAATATTCTCTTGAAGATAATAGCTAAAATAATCAACACTTTGGGTATCAAGCGTACATCTAAGACAGCTGAAAATATCTCTGAGAGCTTTTTTATTGGTGTGCAAATAGAAACAAATGAAGTATGAGAAAAGTTACAGCGAAAATTTCAACAATCAGAGACAAATGACTTAGTTCTACCGTACCTCAAGTTGATCAAGTTTTATCAGACACGTTCCATTTTTTCTCAAAATGAGATTATATTTAGAGAATGTAATAAAAATATCTCTCACCAAGCACATTATACAATTTTATATCCATTCTTCTGAATGAACTTCAATTTTACACAAAATATCTAGTTAACCGATGCCTTCAATTTTAATGTATGCATTAAACTTAACCATATTTGATCAAGTATGGATTACATATTTTAACCCTGTATTACTAACCATTCGTCTGGGAGACAACGGCCAAAAGAAATATCCTCCTCCTAATACATATTTTTCAGTCCTGGGTTTGACTTATTTTGTAGCCTCATTTTAGCTTGTGTTCTTCTAGTGTGACTCTTTACACAAGGGATTATTTGCTATGATTATGTGCTACGCAACTGAGGTCGCCTCACAGACGAATGGTTAGCCTTAACGTTACTTGGTGATCCTAAAATTAAGTCGTACTCTTAAGTCGATGATAGCTAATATTCTGCTAATAGAGCTGCCTCAGGAGAGCCAGAATAAGGGTGAACTGAGGAAACGTTCGTTATGTGCATTTTGTCCTTCTAAGGTGAGGAAAATAACAAGATTTCATTGCAGTGCTATTTGTGGAGAACCTTGTGAAAATATGTGTTTGGAATGCTGTGATAAAATTTAATACAGTATTGTATGTTTACATGCACCAGAGAGTATTGAATTATTGTTAAGCGTTAAAAAAAATTAAGTGTATATCTTTTTTCTTTTATTAAAAAATATTAGTATGAGGAAGACTTAGACGAATGATTAGTAATTCTGTTTGCTAAAGGAAAGTTAGTAATCTAGGGTTTAAAAAGGCAGGTTTAACTCTAATCAAAAGTTCCCTCCGTGAGAATCAATTTCGCTAGAAATAACCTAGATGCCTTTGCTCCCTTTCATCCGGAGGACTCATCTAGAATTTAAAAAAAAGCAATCCATTCTCGAAATAATTTCCCAAGCTCGCTTCCTTTTTTCCTCTGTTTCCGTGAGCAAACTTTGTATTTTCGAAGTTATTAGCTTATACCCTTTTCTTAATGCATTAATGTATATTCAGAAGACCAACGGTCCCTCATTTATGGGCCTTTTGTCATTTGTTTTCTCGACGTTTCCGACGAAACAGATAGAAAATATTTTTTGTGTGTGCGGAGAGAGAGAAAGTGAGAAAAGTACAGGATGGAGAAAGGAGCTATAGGAAGAGTAAATATGGGTGGCGGAGACGTGGAATTGGATTTAATTTTAAAATGTAAAAATTTTACAAAATTGCCTCCAACCAACCAATGATATCGAAGGAGACGCCGTCAAAAGGAAATGAATTTCATGATGAAACCGCGAGAACGCAAACACGGCAAAAGTTCGTCATTACTATCTTTTTCAAAAATATCTCTCCAATATATATATATATATACATATATATATATATATATATATATATATATATATATATATATATATATATATATATATATATACATTTATATATATCGTGGCTATCCCTTGTACAGGGCGCGCATTTTTCGACGTAATTGAATCCGTCCGTCTATAAAAATAACCAAAAGGAATCGTTTCCGTCTTTGCTGGTAAAATCTGCGAATAACGGTAAACAGAACGTAATTTTCCTTTGAAAGTCACGGCGGAACAACCTTTGATGCAAAAAATTACGTGGTCTGCGTAGAAAAAGGGATCGCGAACAAGAAATTGAATCGTATTTAATTGAGCTCCGAAATTATATATATATATATATATACATTCCTTGCATTCATCTCGTTTCTTTGAATAAAACATACCTAGCTTAATCGGTATGAATCTTTGTGAAAATTTTTTGCTTAAAAACGAACCATAAAAATTATTAAAAATTCGGCTGTCTCCGCGCTATCTCTCTGATGGGGTTTTATCGCACAGTACCGCATAAAAACTAGCCAGATTTGAATATTAATCCTCCTCAGAGACAAGGAGAAGTGCTGCAAAGGTTTCGTCGATGAGAATTCATACATTAGTTTGTACATCGTGCAGCATTCGCGGCTTTAATTACAAAGGTATACAATCCGTCTCAACTGATATTTAAAAAGAGTGAATTTAAGTAAATACCATTATAAGACTTTCATAGTGCTTACTCAAATTCCGCTTATCGCATTGCGCGACGGATCACTGAATTTCGTTCGCGGAAAATGGCTCTTTAGAAAATTATGCGAAACAAGTAATTGTCAGTCCTTTCCAAGTCATAAATCACCCACTAAGCTATTACCGAGCGCAAATGGGATTTTTTTACATAAATTGGCTTCGTCATAGAAGAGAGGATTTGACGGGAGATGCAGAGACAATTTCAAATTTTCGAAGCACGACGCATATAAATTATATATATGTGTGTGTGTGTGTGTGATTGTGTGTATTTGTTTATTTATTTTTTTATTTTTTCTAGGGTGTCGACGCGAAACCTAATGATGAGTATTCCATGTAGATGAATAAAATAATTATTAAATAAAAGCCTTCCACTTCCGTTTACGAAGAGCAGCAAGGACGGAGCTGCCTCGAGCGCCTCGCGATTGTCTTTTGTCGTCTGGCAGCTCCGGAAACGAGGTAGTCCCTTTCGAATAGAAAATGCAATATGGCAGAACGTTTGATTCGAGAACGATTGGAGCGAAAGAGAGAGAGAGGAAGGGGAAAGGAACGGAAGCAAAAATTATTTTTTTCTCTTTATTCGTTTTTTTTAAGATATGACCGGAACAATATCTCAGTTCCTTCAAATATTTTCGCTGCGCATACATCGAAATGTGACTCGGAAAAAAACGACCAATTTCCCGGGGAAAATTAGAGCGAATATTTGACGATTGTCAAATGAGATTCATCCATCACCCGGAATATTGAAAGAACGAGGAAAGAAAAGAAAAATCCTGCCAAACTCTTTTTATTTTCGCCATTGTTGAAATGGAATTAGGACTGGAAAATAAACCGAATCTCCCGGTAGAAATTTATGCAAACAGGAACGCGAATGAATTTAAGATCGATCCAATTTTTAAAGCCGAATAAAAGGAGAAGGAAATGCAATCTATTGGTAATTATCTCCGAAGAAAAAAATGTAATTTTTTGCATTTTGATAGGATGATAACCAGCGCCACCAAATGCTCTCTCGGAGTAGATGTAAAAATTGGATTTGATCAATTTTTGCCGTAATCAATTTTTTAATCTCAGGAACACTAGCTCAGGAAAGGAAACCAGCTGTGACATTTATGGATTTCGAGTAGTCCTCAAAACCATTTGAAGTGTGCTGTTTGAAAAATCCTATTAGATAAATTGGTAGTTTTGGATTTTAGTTGAAATTATAACGACGAGATTCTAAAATAAAAGGATTTATGAATTTAAAAAACAAAATGATGACCGAACATTTTTTAATCTTTTTTATCATATGAAAAGAATTGATTGAAGCATTTTGTAATCCTATCCAAATCTATAATCAAACAATTATAAGGAAACACTTTTTATAGTAATTTTTGTAAACCTGAATATCTAACTAGAGAAGAAAATAATTATGATAAATTCCAAATTAAGTTCACTCAAAGGTAGTTTCCGTTTTTTTTACAAAATATGTAAATTCATCTACTTTGTATTTTAAAATACCTAATTAACGATTTGTTAATAAGAAATTCTTTAACAATTTCAGGCAGTTTTATGCTTTAAAATGTGCTCAATGATTCAATGTACATATCTTTTCGGACACGCTATTCCGCTACGCAGATAAAAGCGCTACAATATGTGTGTGTATCGTCGGAATACAATAATATATGTGCACTTTTTAAATTGAAAATTCAATTTCTTTATTCTTCCTATATCCGAAAAATTGGTAATCTGAACGTACTCCGTTGGTTCGGACAATCGCGCCTTTACTGCAAGAGTTTCCAAACTGGTGCTCGCTAACGTCGCTATGCTCTTGAGTAAACTGACGTTGCTCTTAAAATCACCTCCGCGAACGACAGGAATTTCATTTATAAGGTTTTTCCTTTATTTACAAATATGCCAGAAAAAAGTAATAGCTACTAAAACTTTTTTTATTTGTGATTATTCAAATTTTTTGCAAAAAATATTTTGTTAGGCGTTCTTTACCAGCACCGGTCTCGGTGGCGGCGGGGTAACGTCCTCGACTGCCAATCCGAAGGTCGCGGGTTCGAATCCCGCCTAGGTGGGTTTTTCTCCACCTAGGGCATGGATGTATGTGTTCGTCTATTGTTATTGTTAACACACTTCACTGTAAAATGGCTACAAAAGCTGTATGTGGAATTATTGAATAAATAAAATAAAATAAAAATAAATAAAGCGGCAATAGCAGAACGGCTTAAGGGCAAGTCTCCTCAGTCCTCCCATCTGCATGTTTAATCTCCAAAACTACTGGGCGGTTTTAATTTAATTAAGTATTGGTAAATACTTATTAAAATATATCGCTAAATTATAATTTGAACTGCGTCCGTCAATTAGAACTTTCACTTTATATGAGAACTTAAATAAACTTATACTTGTATCTCGATAAATGACATCCGTTACGCAAAAATTAAATGCCATATTTTTCTCTTCCATGTCCTTAAGTGATTTGTAAGGTATCGTTTTAAAACATTATTTGGATAAAGAGCAAGATTTACGATTAAAAATACCGCGAGACCACATAATTATTAGGCTTGGTAGAATTCGACGTTTATTATTTTTTTAGTCAACGATTTAAATTGACGTTAATTTTCCCGATAGATTTTCGACAAACACCATATTTTTTTCTCCCAAGCTCTTATAATAGTAAGACGTCTGCATTCCTTCGGCCGAAATGCATTTCTGGTTTTTACCAATCATTTTCTGACTATCAGAGTTAAAGCCATCATCATTCGGACCAAAAAAATTAATGTGGCCCGATGCTTCCACGCTAAAATGTATCAATTATCTGGCAATGACATGTTTTTCCTTCGTTGCCGTTGCGCCTGTTTTTCATGGCAACGTTTACTTTTGAGATTTTTCCAGAGCATAATATTTGTCTTTCTGCTGTCAACTGAACAGCCGTAGAATAAATTTCCATGCCACATCTGAAATAGATTACTTACGACGAAATCTTACGTTTTAATCAAAAAGCATTTAAATACTCTGTCATTTGGATTGGATTGATTCTCTCGTGTTCAGACAGGATCGTTTATTATGCGCATATAAGTGTCCTGAATCACAGATTGTTGGCTTTTTATATAGCAAGATATCAATTTATCCTTCAACTTTTGCTGCTGAAATTAAAAGTTATTCTCTGCAATCTACTTTATTTTGTTATATATCCTGCTCTCATTACTGTTAATCTGGAAAATTCGATGAATAATTTTGATTAGACGAAGAGTTAGTAATTCACAATCTGAATGTATGCACGTTACAACTCGATGTATAAAAGAATTTAACCCATAAATAAGTAATCAGCCTTGAAATCTTTTTCAAAAATACAAAGCAAATATCGTGTATAAAAACTAACCTCAATGATTTGAGTCCTCAAACGGCCGAGTTAAGAATATTTTCGCGGCGATCCTACGTTCAGTGGTCTCCTCGAAATATGCCACCTCTTTCAAATTCCGCGACTCTCGTCCATTAATGACGTTGCAAATGGCGCACGTCTCTCCATTAGTTGCGCGAGTAATGCGCTCTAGGACACAGGACTACCGCCTAAGGGAATAAAGCCACCAAGGGTCGATCGTCCATACCCCGTGTGTGCTGACATGCATCCTGAAACGCTCCTTGCCTCGCTGCTGTTATTCGGAACTCGCGCGGCATCATTATCCAATGAGCGACGGGGAATAAACCCTATTTATCGCCTAAGGTCGCTACGGTATTAAAGCTTTTACGAGCAACCGTTGGGAGCGTGCATCTCGTGTCGTTCAGCGTTGACCTCTGTATGTATAAATAAAAAGGAAATAAATTATGATTAAGGATATGTTTACGATCCTTGTGGTTTAACCCTAGATATGCCGAGCTATTTTCAGTCCCAAAGTAGAGGCCTCAGAGTCCCACTATCTAAGATTTCATGAAAAGTCATAATAACCTTTCGACTATTTTAATATATTTAAAGATATCATAGGAATATAAAATTCTTATGATTAATTTGATATTATACTGTCTTAATATACTATAAAGGTAGACATATTCACAATAGAACTTTTTTCACATTTGTCCTACTTGTGTTAGCATGCTCAGTTTCATGTTACAATAAGAGTGCAAACTACACTCAAATGTACATAAATAATAAGAAATTATTCCGAGTTGTCTGAAAAATCACACTCCACACATACAGCCTATTTTCGACTATCCGTATTTCATAGCACACGACCATTGCAGCAAATAATTGTGCAAACGAGGAATGTGTGTAAAATCGATTGAAAATAATTCCTGCTTGCTTATAACTTAACTAGGGAAAAATGTAACTTTTCTCAAAAATTTTCGCCAATTTTATTAGAATAGATGAAAAAGAGGAGCGGGTCTCAGAAGCCCCTCCCTTGGAAATCCTTGGGTCGTTAAAATCATCGCACTTGAGGTTTTGAGCTTTCCGTTCCTACGGCTACCGACATTTGAGCTACTAGAGTATTCTCTATGAAGATGAACTTACGAGATTGTCGCCAGCTTCAATAAATCCGCCATCACCGCCGTTACTCCGGCAGATGGCACTTAACAACCAGGGGCGCCGAGAGCCAGTACGAACTTAATTCTCTATATAGGTTCCGGCAACTGACATAAATCCTATATTCTCTTGCCACAATAGTGAATATTTTTCTTTCAAAAACTGAATTAAATGCAAATTGAATGAAGTCCGTTTTATTGTGCATTCTGGTATTTATGCTGTTAGGCACACACGCATACATAAAAAAAAATTTTCTGCGACAGCATTAATCTCATAATAAATAAATATAGGTACAGCGTATGTGCCGCAGTTAGGAAAAATAATGCTATCATAAAAATTATGTTAATTTAAATTAGTGTCAAAATACCGAAATACAGATGTGAATAAAGCGACGTTTTCTTATTGCATCTGATTTCGATATTCTCGCTAAAATGCTGCACTGTGCGACAGGCTTGAATAAAACCAGATCGTGATTTCGGATATTCCCCGATACTTTCCCAACTGGTCAGCTGTAGATATTATATTTTACGCTTTTGGATGTCAATGCTTCCGAGGGGCAGCGACGACCTTGTCACCAAAATAAATGAAGTAATAAATCGTATTTATCTTTCACATATTCGGTATGAATATTCAGCGGGATGCCATTTCGACATCAAGCAGCAATTTAAATGCATACATCATCGCTATACATATTTTATTTGCAATTTTTACGTTATAAAAAAAAATTTACAATTCATAATCATTATTTATAGATGGTGATTTTTATAATAAAGCGATCTTCGTATAATAGTACCCAAACCTCGGGTCCGGGACCCCATGAGGGTCCTCGGCCCTCGGAACAGCGACCCCCACTACCCCCCTCTCGTCAGGCTTGCTTATAAAGGCCTTGTCACTACTAGATACGATAAAATTCTTTACTGCGCCCGTCCTGTCTGTAAGTGACAAAATTACGATCTGTTTGTGACATTAGATATCTATAAAACCTAACAGAAAGAGAGATTTCTATAAAAATAGCGTCAGAACACCGCCTCAGTCGTGGGAATGTAATTTTAAAACGTCTCCGTAGGCGCGTATCTGTATTAATCATTTGGTATCCTCCCGTGAAGATAAGGATTAAATGAATTCATTGTCACGTGCGACATTCTATTGCCCCAGGAAGTCCAAATCACAGTTTTTTCACTAATATCAAGATGTCTCAAAAAATTTATTTTTATGCCGTCTTATTGTCCCAGAACTATTTATTGTCTTGTACTGTTGCATTGTTGCTCGCTTTTTTATGGCATCGTACAATATAATGCTTTAATATTAGTTGTTATTTAATATAATGATGTGCCCATTGACTAGTTTGAATGAAAGCAACAGGTGCTAGTGCTGTAATTTGATGATGCGCTTATAAACCTCACACTAACGAACCATTTACTCATACTTCGAAACATAGGAGACAGTGAATTTATATTGAAACATTTTTATATATTCTATAGAAAAAATCATGAACGTACGTATTTTAGATATTTCATTATTTTATTGTGGTTTTTACTTCAAAATTAGTTGAGTTAATATATAGAATTGCATGCATGTATGTATGTGTGTGCAAGCGCGCCTAAATACTTCCATAATCACACTTTCAAAGCTCTATGGAATTTCACAGGGCAAAACAAACGTTACATACAAATTTAAGCTCTTACCTGGAATAATCCAGAGATCACATGCCCGCGCTGATAAGGCAGTACGATCGCAAATAAGATTAACATTATTTTCCAGAGCTTTACCTTCCCGCAGCGAAAGCCTTGTTTTACGATATAGTTCATTTAATATAGACACGGATTTCGAGAAATAACACACCTCGATATCGGAAATCCGATGCCGTTTCAAAAAAAACGTCGCGGCCGTTATTTTGAATTTCGGTCGCGTTCGGACGATATCGCTCGGTTGGAAGAAAAGAAACAACAAAAAAACTGAGTAACGGGGTGCATTTCTCCGTATATAAAAAAATTAATCCAGAAGGGAATCGCAATTAAAAAAACCTACAGCGGGATATTTACACGCGTAATGAATCAATGATTCCGACCACGCGAGACATCGACGCCCCCTACATAACGGCGCTCGTTTCTTCTTTTTTTATTTTCGTTTATATTTGTCGCGCTGTTTCGACGTTCGTATGTTTTTTCCCTTCCTATGTCGCAGATTGAAACGCGATTGCGCCGCGGAATTGCTCCACTTCGAAAATCTGTCGCATGCGCTTTGTTTCTTCTTTTTTGCGCCGGGAGAGTACGTGTGGAGCACGCCGATAAAACAAAAGCGGAGCGTGTTCCGCGATGCAGAATTCCCGACTAATGAAGTTCTGCATGGCGAGGCGATCTCTTTCTATTTTTGTTGTTAAAGGACGCATCATTCGATTTTAGTCAGCAAATCCCTTTTGTCAGGAAAAACCACGAAGGATTTCGACTTTATTTTTATTTTCGAATGGATTAAATTTCGAAAACGTAACCATCTCTTTTTTGAATGAATAAATAAATAAATAGATTGGGGCTTGGTACGAATCTAAATGGAATAGGACGTTAATTACTATGAACATGTTCCCGGTGTTCGATGCTTTCGAGTTGTAGTTTAAAATAGTTTTCTTTTAAAAGTTATATAACGCTTCTGCTTCGGTGTTTTCTGTCCCCTCTTCCTGATTTCCTCGTTATTTGATTTTATTAACTTTTCTAAAATTGTTCTCGCGATGGATAGCGGGTTGATACGCATTATAGGTTGCGCTTTTAATTTTACGGCCAATTCCCATTTTTGCGTTCATAGAAAAAGATTTGTGGCAAATTGAACATTTGATTGACATTTTAGTTGAATTTTTAGTGATAAAGGACTCAAGCTACCATTGATACTAAATTATGTCAGTTTATCACAGTACTAGAGGCTTGAAAAGTGGGGAGAACTTCGTCGAAGCGCTAGGCTGAAATATCGTCTTTTCCCAAATTTTCTTTCGACGTTCATAAATAGCTTATTAATATTGGTTATGTTATTATTAAGTTTTATAACTAAACAAATTTTAATCATAACCTATGAAGCCATTTTTTAGTAAATCGATCATTTGTAGAAATCAATAACAATAAACTTCTTTCCATTGCTGCACGTTATGATTCATTTCAAGGTTTATGCGCCAATAAAAAAGATATTTAATCAAATTACGTGAAAACATTCAGTCTATAGTACAGAAGACAAACTGCAGATAGAAGGAATCGTAAGAACCGCTTTATGGTGGACACCTCATACGTGCACATTCATCGAAATCCCGAATTCGAATTTCTTCCACGATCGCGATACATTCTCTGCGTATGTACTTCGTACGTGGGGGAGAGTGATGCATTTTATCCGTTTCGGAAGGTTATTAGAAAGCAAAACATCGCAGTAACCGCCGTCTAGGCATTAAATCATTACCGGAATCTTATTTTCGCCAACTTTAGACACCTCTGAGAAAGCAGCCAAAAAAAAGGAAAAATTCAAGTGCACCACGTTCTCGAATCCAAATAAAATCCCACAGAATCTCGCCATTGAACCCCAAACGAACTCGGTAATACTATGCTAAATGGGTGGATTTGCATTAATCCGCCGCCGGATTCTCAAAAGAGCTCCGAGGGATAAATGGACCTCTTTGGCTCTCCGTCACGCCATCCATCTCACTTAGCTCTCCCGACGCGTCCTCCTCTCGGGTGCTCGGAGCGTCATCGATTATTCCCCAGCATCCGTCCGTCGCATTTTTCTCATATGCATATTTTTCGAGGCCTTATAGGCTCAGCAATCATTATGATTTACATCCTCCTGTGTCATATAGCGCCTCTCTTCTTTTGTTAGTTCGCTTGTCCTAACTTTTTATTCGAGACCAACGCATCGTGATAGAAATTAACACAATCTTGCGCTTTTTCAATCTGATGATGCTATGATCGTAGTGAAACCGGACGTTTAAAATTACATTTGTGTAAGTAACTAAGTTCTTTTTTCATGACTTATTAAAGATGTTTGCATTGATTTCCTTCATATTATATAATATTCATCATTAATCAAATTTAAATGGCAATGAAGCAATGTTTTAATTTATTCTGACAGACAATGCATTCTTTGATATTTTACATTTACGTAGATATCCTTTTCATCATTCTTCATTCTTCGTATTTGGGTTTGGTGATGTACATTAAATTACGTGATATAGTATGTATATTTGAGGATGAGGAAAGCTAAATTGGTATATGAACTGCAACTACATGTTGAGGCCAATTGAACATTTACCAGTAGGGGTAGACGCTTATATGAGAGACTAAACAACTGCAGGTTTAATATATAAAAAACATAGTACTATGTGAATTAACTGACTCCGTGGCGCAACGGTAGCGCGTCTGACTCCAGATCAGAAGGTTGCGTGTTCAAATCACGTCGGGGTCAAAATTTTTCTCAAGGTCTTAGAAAAATATTTTTGGATATTCACGCGCAATACAAATTAGTATAAAGAATATATAGATCCATCCTATTTTATTTTTCTCTGACATTTTATAACTGAAAACATACATCAAAACTGACTGCAAGAATAACACGTAGCTGTAGATTAGTATTTAAAAACTAACATTCCGTTTCTGCCACTCATCAATACAGATATGAACTAAATTATTGTGCGAATGTGGTGCAGCTTTAATTGCACAGTGAAATAATAATAAAAATAGACAGTAAATATAATCACTCCAAAATTTCATCTTAGAAAAAAAAGATTCATGATTACAAATTTTAAACCGTGAGTAATAGATGAAATAAAATATTGAAAGTAGAAATAAATACATTTGTTTTCAAAATATCCACCCATAAATTTCCAAACTTATCCGTTGACCAAAACCAGCTTTTAATATGTTGAAGTTAAACTATAAAAGTTTTACAGCTCTAGATTTTACAGCATGTAGCATAGGGTCTTCTTTTTTGTTGTAAATTTCTGTATATAACTGATCTTCGTATGTATACTCCTTTAATTATTTAGAGATGAAGTTCATTTGTGATGCGTTTAGTTGCAATATGCCATATCTCCGTATATACTCCTTTCCACTCCTTCCAAGTTCTCTCATTCAAATCCATATTTTTTCATCTTCTCATAACCATCATCCTCTTTTAAACCATCATCCTCTTTTAAACCATCATCAATCTATTTAAATAGGTCATTCTTCACCCAAATTTATATTTCATCACCGCCAGTCTTCAAATGAAGATGAAACATGGAATAAAATAAATTTGACGAAGGTTGGAGCATCGGGAATAAACGTAATTAGTCGTATCCAGGTCTAGTCTCCTGTAAATTTTATTCAGTCTTTAGATTGCTAATTTTTGAATCCGTCGCCTGGAGTAAAAATTGTAATAGGAACAAAAATATCCCCTAGAATAAAGTAACGCACCTAAACGCATTTGATCATTTTGATTTAGGACCTCCCATAATGGACTGTTGACGCGAGAAGACTGAGGTGCCGCAAAATCACCACGACTCACGAGGCATTCATTTTAATCTTGCGCGTTGTCGAGAATGGAGCGAGCGAGCGCCCGCCACGCGCCTTGGCGTAAAGGCGTAAAACCTAAAAATATTAGTCTTTTTTATAATGACCGTTGCGGTGCGAATGATTTGAAAAAAAGAAAAGCGCTCAGGGAAATCGGGCGGGTAAATGGTAATGACAAATATATAAGCGAAAAATATAATAATTATCATAAAATAATCAAAATTATGATGTCAAAGAGCATATTCTCCTCGCCAAGGCTGACCGTACACGATTTTCCATCCGTAAAAATATCGTTTTTGTGGCCACGATAAAGGAGAATATATATACATATTAGAGATAGCTCGATTGGGAGGATTTTCTTCTCCATCGACACTGGATATGGCTTCGACCATGCAGTCCTGGATGCCAGCAGTAATAGCATCATCGAACAGAAGAGACCTACTAATTCCTCGTGCAAATACCACAGGTGATCAGCCATCTTCCGTGAAGTCGCCTTGGCGATGCGTGGATTGATATTTGAGTATTTGACCAAAGACTTGAGGAGACGTAGATCGTTCTGTGGGGTGCAAATAGCAATTCAAGAATTGATCCAAGCCCTCGCATAAATACGCAAGATGAAGATACAGAATTCGCAAAGACTTTTCCTCCCGCTGCATTACGGGTAATAGTGACAGAAACATCCAAATCTCCATAGCGTAGATAGCCCATGACATCCATCTGGCATGATGAGAAGCTCCAAAGCTCCAGGGGCACAAAAGAGTGTGACGCAAACAGGTAGATTACTAAGGAATAGACAGGCCAGCTCAAGGAGATCCTTGTAACCATCTGTAGGCTGCTACATCGTCAACGCGTCTCTAAAACAGTTAACAGCTCCACCTTGGCATCAGAAATGTTGTCAGCGGTACCGCGCCTGATTGAAGCGTTCCCAACGTGTTTGGAAGCGTTCCATAATATACTTTCGACAGGCAAGGTGAAGTAGATCGCGCCCAAGCGTTGTTGGAAAATGACACACGCTTGAGCTTGTGTCTGTCCCGTAGCTGCGGGGAGCTTGGGAACGGCGAGAAGCTCCGGATACTATCACAGGCAGCCGATCGTCCATCTTCTTTTCAGTGAGTTCAGGGAGTAGCTTACCGTCCCAATGGACAGTCAGGGGCACATTCGGCTTGAAGGTTTTCATTGCGATGGCAGAAGCTGTCTTTCGTTGCTCCCGTCTTTGCCGTCAAGTGGTGGTCCTACTTAACGCTAGATCAGTGACATTATGACCGAGACCTTCCGCTATCTCGGCGATAATCATCGTTGCTGCTCGATCGGACATTTCACTCCGATCCAGAGTTGCTGTGAGAGAGGGTGTGAGGATATTAATTCGACCGCGCTTTGCCGGTGGTTCCTGCCAGCTAAGCCCAGGAAATGGATCAGCATTGGTATCTTCATCATCAGATGTTGATGTGCTGCTGGTGCTGCTGTCTAGCACGATGTCTTTGAGAAGAAAATTTACTCTTACCTCCTTCTACTTTTGGTTATGTTCCTTAAACAGCCACTCCTGCTTCTTTTCTTTCTTCCCTTTTAGAAAAACATCAACAGAGGAAATCGTTTCACGGCGGCCTTTCTCACGCTGGGCAATGAGATATTGCTTGTCCTCATCTATGTTAATGATATTGAAGGCATTGGCATGAGTTATGTCGAAAAGATCTTCAAAGCAACCCTTGAAGTCATTCTCATTGCCGGCCTGCGTTGCCGTCTTACGATTGACATTTTAATTCAATGCCACCCATCGATAGTGTAGCTTCTCCATCTTCTTCACCGCATCCTGTTTATGTTGGATTGGGATTCCCGCGCGAATACAGAACTCTTGAATCTTTTCAATCGTTATTGAGGCCGCCTTGCGTATAGCAGTTAAGCCCCTCTGATATCTTCTTTGTGCTTGTCTATCAGATAAACTCTGGACTTATGCCGAGTAGCCGTAGTTAAATAAACAATCTGTAAATAACTGCAAATTTACACCTGGAAAAATTAGTGATTGTTATTTACATTCTATATTTACCACCTACTTTTGGGTTTGTATAAATCAATATACTAAGACCTCAATATCGACTATAGACGTGACAACCAAATAACAGGAGCACTGCTAATGAACACATTACACACACGCAGCAACCACGGTAGCTGGAAGAAGACTGAGGGTCTGCCTAGCGAGCATGTACAAGACACTCAATGACTAAGCAATTAGTAAAACTTTAAGAATCTTGAGCGACCTCTACATATTCATATTTTCTCATAAAACTGCATATATTGTGTTTTACATTGTCACATTTTGAGGGAGTCAGACAAAAATTATTTAATGTTTTATTTTTTCCCCTATAAATAAGGACCACCCTTATATATTTATTTATTTATTTATTTATTTATTTATTTATTTATTTATTTATTTATTTATTTATTTATTTATTTATTTATTTATTTATTTATTTATTTATTTATTTATTTATTTATTTATTTATTTATTTATTTATTTATTTATTTATTTATTTATTTATTTATTTATTTATTTATTTATTTATTTATTTATTTATTTATTTATTTATTTATTTATTTATTTATTTATTTATTTATTTATTTATTTATTTATTTATATTGATTTAAGGAAAAGAAAAGGTAGTGATGAGGGTAGCAACAAGGTGTTGAAGGAAGCTCAGCGGACACTTACCAAGTTGAGGACCTAGTTGGCAGGCTGCTGGGAGCGTCAAAGAGACAGAAAACACGCACACAAAAATAAACACGTAAACTTTACGGGCGTATGCCCTTCTTCAGGGATGGAGATAGAATATATATAATTTTTCTCACGTATTTGTGTTTGCACTCTCATTGTAAACCATAGCTGTCAGCTCCCATCTTTCTCACCCCGCTTCACACAGACAAAGGGGGACATCCAGAAAATTCACGACCGTTAATTACGATGTCTCTCTCGCTCGCTCTATGGCCCTCTCGTGTGATTCGACACATTCCGGCATCATGCGGGGAAGCACGATTGAGTGATTTATGTTTCTATCGGGAACTCGCGTGCTTTTAATGTGGTTTATCGGTGATTTGTGCATCGTATTATTCAAATTTGATTACAGGGCGGTAATTATTTTACAGAAAAAAACAATAACGAAAATGGAGGATGTGAATTTTTTTTTATTTTAGCCTTTACATAATCAAATTATGGAATAACTTTTAATGATTTATTACGACCAGTCGCGGCTTGTTTATCCCCCAGCAAAACTTTTTAATGCAGACGAAAGCAATATGAGAATTGTTCATAATCTTTTTGCACTATTTACTAAATAATTACCAAGCTCATCTTATCGCGTTCTTTTTATAATATATTTTCGGTGAATCACCACTGAAGACGGATACACTGTACCTTAAATACGCATGTTGCTCTTCATAGCCATGTTATGGGTAACAGAGATACCTATGATAAGTAAAAATCTTTTAATTTTTTTATACTTAGGTGCTTATTTTTGTATTTTTTCTAAGCTGTATTAAATTATCTGTTGAGGTGTTTCGAACTTTACGTTATTCGAAGAAGTCAGAGAATTGGCAGAATTAGATAGAAGGGTAACATTAAATCCAAACGATTTAAGTTGGTAATATTATTTTAGAGCCGAAGTAATGTAGCCTTAATGATAATATATTTTGAATCAAATTTTAAACCGGCTGTCCAAAAATTGGAATTGTCTGAAAATTTGAAATTGTGAAAATTTTTTATTTAAAAATTCCCTGCAATTTACGGAAAATAAATTCATTAGCAACTGCAACTTACCACTATGCTTCTTTGATTAACCGTGGCACAGCAATCTTTGTGATTCGGCTGTTTGGACTTGCATTGCGTGCATTGTAAACTTTTTGTATTTATTCTGTCTACAGATACTTATCATATAAAAGAGACAACAGATAACCATATGAGTTATATTGCAAAAAATACTCAATTCCTTACTATAACGATGAATTTCTATGAATTTCGCAGGAAAGTGAAGAAAGGCACTTCTCCTCGGATTTATGTAGAGTATGGTGTTGGAGGCAAGGGGCATTTGGTGTATTAGGCGGTATATGTTGTAAGGGCAGCCGAGTGTAAATTGAGTGCCAAATAATCAAGGGATGGGTTTATTTGGTGTTATACAGTTTAGGGGCAGCTTTACGTTAGTTTGGTTGCATAAAATCAAGGGGATATTTTAAGCTAATTTGATGATACGTATAAGAGGAGCCGAGTGTATGTTTGCTGGCATAAAATCTGGGGGTATTTGAGTATATTTGGTGGTGTAAGTCGTAAGGCAGCCACTGTAAATTGGGCTGCATAATATCAAGGGGCACGAGGAGCCCGTTTGGTGGTATATCTTTCAGGGTCATTTTAGTGCAATATGGGTTGCATGAAATTTGGGAAATTTTGTGCTAGTTTGCTGGTATACATTCAAGGGACGAATCAATGTAGGGCGTGTTGCATTAAATCAGGGAGCCTGTTGTAGGTTTGGTCTTATACGTTCTAGGGGTTGATTACCAAAAAATGAGTGTTATTAAACTCCCTGTTCGCTGATATATTTAAGGAAGAAAAAGTGTAATTTGGGTTGCTTACTATTAGGGGCATTTTGTGTGTGTTTCGTGGTATACGTTGTAGGGTCAGACGAGTGTATGTTGAATGGCGTCAAATCAGAAGTTGGTGTTTGATGGGTGCTGTGCATTTTAGGGGCAAATTAATGCAATATTGGTGTCATAAATTTAGCAAGCATATGATGCCCGATTTGTGGTATAGTTTTAAAGAGAAAATTTGTTGTTCTTTTGGGGGTATATATTTCTGAAGAATACTAGAATAGGTTGATATATGTTGGTTGCAGGCAGCTAGCTATTTTAGCACCCGGGGAAAACAACCAAATATGCGCCTATTCATAAAAAATTGTGTAATACCTATATTTTTTACTATATGGAATTTGGGTTAACAATTAATAAATAAAAATAAACTATGGAAGATGTAATTTCAAAAAATACAAAGTAATTTAAGGAGAAACTATAATTTGTTCTCAAAATCAGATGTTTAATCTGTCGAAGCAAATCCGGCCCGAATTAGCAAGGAGCCACGCTGGTCCCTGGAGAGACCACACAGCCACTATCACACGTACAATGCGTAATGTCTGGAACAAGTATAGTAGTGAAATTGCCCGTCATTGTGCCATGCAACCTCGCACAACTTGCCATTAATAATTTATGCGCCCGGGGCAGATACTCCGCTTGTTCCGCCCTAGTTAAGGCACTGGTTGCAGGGGCTCCCTTACACACGTATGTAAGTATACACCAGTATAGAAAAAATTGTCTGTGCTTGGCAGCCAAACCATTTGGAAAAAAAATTAGATATTGTTCAAATGGTAATCAAAATAATTCAAGTTAAACCTTAGCTCAGAATTAATAATTGATTTGGTTTTTGCTCATCTTTCATGATTTTCGGTATTTATCTGGCTATCTTCCCGTAGCCTAAATCATCGTGGACAATACCTTGAACCACCACATATTTAATACAATTAGTAGCTAATATTTTTTGAGGCTGATATATTCGGTGGTTACTTTTTATCACTTCATGAATTTGATTAACTTTTAATTCATATCGTGGTGTAAACGGCCGACCACTGCCGGGTCCATCGATTCAGTCACATCCCTCTGAAAATCATTTATGCCACTTAAACACTCTACTGCAAGATTAAAAATCCTTGTTGATTGGAATTTTGATAACTTCAAACGTTTCTGTGTCTGTTTTGCCAAACGCATACAAACTGTTTTTATATCGTATTTTTGTTTGTAAATCCATAATGGTTACGCTAAACAACATTTTACCTCATGAGCGCTGTATAGAAGATTTCAAAAATATATAAGACTTCTACTGATCTTTTAATGCATGCTATATGTAGTTGCATGTCACGATATACAGTAAAAAATTATCTGACCTGGCTTTAGAGATAAAAATTCAGTCCTGTTAACACGTTGACCGCCCATGGCCAGTTAACTTGTCATCGACGACTTTCGCGGGAGACCCGTGTCCAGTTAACTGGCAATGGGTCTTTCCGTGATCTCCTTATATTTGGGGCTTGCTGGTTTTGTTTCGTACTTTCAGTAGACCTCTGGTAATCTCCAATATTTCCTCTGGTGATCATGCTTTCTATATTTGTCGCAAGATGGCAACGTTTTTATATCGTATTCTTTCATGCCAAAAGAAAACTGTTACGGCATCATTAAAGATAAAGATAATTCGTATACAAATTCATTTTTGTTTAATTTCCTCAATGACCTAATAAATATTATATACCTTCAGAAACAAAGTAGTATATGTATAATCTGGTTGATAAGTAATCACCAAAGAGTGACTAGTAGTCCAGCATTCTTCAAATATTCAATAAAGAAACACCGAGCTCACCTAATGGTTATAATCAAATTGATAAACTACGTCTCTCCAATAACCATATAAAGGATTGGAAACCAGATGCGTATTTCGACCACAATGCAGCCCTAACCAGTGGTGGCTAACAAATAGAACATTGGAATATTTATTAGAATCAACTAAATTTCGGAGATTTATAATATTTATAGGGTAATTATAGAAATTATGCGTAGAAAAAATAGTAACGATTCGCCAATGTTAGATTCTAGAAAAAAATTATTATTATTAATTTATCTTTTATTTAAGTAGATGATATCTCACACGCATATTATCATAGTACTACAAAACCTTTCAAGATAAAGAGTTAACCATTGCTTTCGTTATACCTTAATATTTTCAATAGCTTTTAATTAATAATCTCAATATCATACCATCAACTTCATGTTGCTTTAGTTCAAATTACAATTCAGATTCAAGTTTGTTATTTGAGAGGTGAATTATTCAGTAAGCTTATCTACTAAGTCATTGACCCTAAAGCAATTGTTATATTTAATTATTAAGTTATCTGAATTTGTGAATTTGCATTTACCAGTTATTTTGTAAATTTGTTGCCATACTTTTTTTATATCTTTATTTATATTAGAGAATCTGGACTTAAAATAAATGTTTTTGCTTTTTTAATTTCTGATTGGACTCTATACCTTATACATTTATATCGACCTTTATGTGTCATAGTAGTTGAATTGCTTTTCCACTTTCTGTATTATTTATCTCTAGTTTTTATTCGTTCAATTAGCTTGGCTGTCATCCAATCCTATTTTAGTTTGAGATGAATAGATTCATTAGTTATAGTTGACTTTGTTAAGCTCCATCTTTACATTCTAATATTGTTTGTTGCGATCATTTTCATTTAAGAGGTATTCCCAATTAACTGATTTTAGCTTTGACTTTGAAATTGTCAAGATAAGTTATTTTTTCTTTCTTTGGGTTTGTTACGTATCTGTTACAATATTTTAGATTTAAGCCAATAATTTTATGGTAAGATATTTTAGAGTGTATTATTAGTGACTCAGGAGTAGAAATTAATCCTTTGTAGTAGATAAGGTCAATACATGAGCTAATTACCTGAGATTTAACTATTTCTTCTTTGGTATATTCTTTAATTATTTCTGCAAATCCATGGGAAGTCAGCATATCTCTATAGTTAATACTGTTTGCATCTTTTGCCTTTATATTTATATTCATATCACGTATGATAACAATTTCCTTTTCTTAGGAGTTACATATAGTCATATCTAGTTCATTGATACATAATATTTTACTTAATTTAGGGGGTCTACAAACTCCTAAAAGAAATAATCTCCAATTATCCTTCATCAACAAACCTATCTTTGATTGAAAATTAATGGTGTCTAAGTCATTTTCAATGAAGATGAAATCATTTCTAACATAAAAAATTATCCCAACACCTCTTTTATTTGACCTCAGTTTTGTGTACCTGACATATTCTTCCAATTGATATATATATCCTCTTCATTCCTCATAATATTGACTTCAGTCAGAATAATCAAAGCAATATTTATTTTCTGTGATAAGTGGCAGCAAGTGATTTCAAATTCATCACAATTTTTTTAATGGACCAAATGTTTAGATGAAACACAGCAAAGTTATTATTAAATGGTATGCTGTTCACATTAATTATAGATTCGTACATTGTATACATAATTTTATCAGTTTTAATCGTTTCCAATCCTTCCATTGTAAATGTAGTTAAACATTAGTCAAATATAATTATATAATCCTATTTACCCCATTATACAATCTTATTTAAATCAGATTCATTGCAAGTTTTTGCTGATTGTGCATTTTAATTTTAATTTAGGAGTATAACCGAATTTTTTAACCAAATATATTTATAACTCAAATTTCTTCCTTTATTTTTGTCTTCCTAAGTAGCTCTTTATAGTGGGTGGATATATATATATATATATATATATATATATATATATATATATATATATATATGTATTTATTTATGTATTTATTTTATTTCCATTGTTAAATATCTCATTTTTTGTTAAAACTTAACACAATCTTGTTGGGCTTCTCAGTGTTTCTACTTTTTACAAAATATGTCTTCTATATCCTCATTTTTTTGTTCTTCTAATTTTATCTCCTTAGAAATTTTTCATAGTCTTATGTAGGTCTTTGTCATTTAATAATTGGGCATTAATCCCTACTATTTCTATTGTTTTATTTAAGCTTTTCTGTTCCATAAGGTAAACCTTATTTTGTTGTTCCAAAATTATTTTATCTTTAGATTTTATTTGAAGTTCTTTGATTATATTTGCTATCCCATTAACCTCAGTAACGTGTCTATTTTTTCAACAAAGTATCATACTTTGAACTAATAAAGGATAGGCTATGTTTAATTTCATCAAAATCTTTTGTCCAATCCCCTGCATCATCCCGTTTCCTAGTTTTAGCTTCCGAACCATCCTTACTAACATCTTTAGGTGATGATGATGCATCATTCTTACTTTTATTTCGACACGTGACACATCTCCAGTTCTCTTTTTTGCCTTAGACATTGCCCTGTATGTAACAACTCTCAACCTTGCACAATTACCTATAATGGATTTCGCTGTTACATCCATAGCAGAAGACGTAATATATATATAATATATATATATATATAATATATATATATATATATATATATATATATATATATATTACCATCACTGCATTATAGCAGGAATGAAAAAAGACATTGAAAGGTCAATTTTAGCAGACGGAAATTTAGGAGACGAAGAAAACTTTAAGCAGACAAAATAGAATGACAAAGGATAATACTATCAAAGACAATATTCTACTCAAACCTGAATACCAACTTCACATTTATTTTATATAATAAGAAAAATTAGAAACACACAATAAAACATTTCCCAAATAAAAAACTCAGAATGACAAGCTAGTGAAACCGTCACCGTTTGGTTGACGTCACAGGAACGATGATGACGTGCATAGTTCTTACTACTAAAAAAAAACAACTTTGCCCGCACAGTACCAATATTTCCTCAGCTCCTTGGTGATGTCCACAATTTAGGAAAACAAAGATGCACCAAAACGAAATAAAACATGTAAAAAAGTCTATCAATATACGGAGCAGCAGAACACACAACCACCATAAAAAATAGTTGAGGAATCTAATAATAATATTAATAATAATCTTTTTTAAGGCGATTAGAGACAAATATTATACTTGAGATATAATCACCGTTTAAATAAATAACGCCAATCCTATCCCTAATCCTATTTGTGACTCATCAAGAAGTTTAAGTCCTACAAATTGTGCCTCTAATCTAATGCGAATATAGCGATTCGCCGCAAAAGTACATCTCTCGCTGAACAAATCCCTCTCTTTGCCTCAAAGAATCGAATCCTCGACAACGAACAAAAGAAAATCGCCGGCATAATGCAGTTTGCGCGAAAATCCAGCAGCCTTATAAATTTATATTGCCTCCGGTCTTTTTTTCCCCTCCCATCTCATACGTAATTTTTTAAAGATATTCTCTTCCTCTCGCTTCGATCTTCCGAGGACCGTCGCCATCAATTATTATAGTCCAAACGGGTTATACGGGGACTGCAATGCGTTGATGATGATCGTCCAATTCGCAGCGTCGGAGTTTGAAGCGCTCTCTCGGCCAGAAGCAATATGGGAGGAACGGGCATAACTATTCAATGCACAACCGACCGAAGCTCGAATTCCAATATCAAAGTGAGACACGCGGGAGGGAATGAGAGCTCTCTCACTTGGAACCGCGGGGGGCTGCGAAGGTTCCGCACGGAATTGGATGATGCTATTATTAGACGCGCATATCAGTTCGCTTCCGAAGCTACCTCACGTTTCCTTGATTTAGTTGATGGGCACGCAAAAAACTTTGCTAAGTTCTACATCCTAGCCAGGGAGAAAGTATTTTTTGTCTTAATAAACCCTCTCTCTCTCTTCTTATGTTACCACTCTTTTTTCACCATGCCTATCTCTTTCTATTTGCCCCTCTCTTTCTGAATAAGGGACATTGATGAATCTGCATATTGCACTAGTCTGGGAAAGATTTTTTTTATTTTAAAGGGTTGTTTCTACTCGGATAATTTGGTACTCATGACGAGCTACGAGGGCTTCTGGCCAACCTAGTCGTGTGTTTGAGTGTTTACCAAATGTCTGCGAGTCTTCCATTTGGTATATAAAGTGGACATCCTTTTCATTCCCTATCCACACTACAGGTTGACCGATTTTCTTTTATTCGTTTTCACGTGTTTTTTTTCGGAGGATTATGTCCACCATAGATTGAAAAACCTTACGCGTTGCATTAACAAACGATCAATCTCAAAAAAGCACGCATCGTCATATCGCCATGGAGTTTTTCTTGTTTATCCATTAGCTCCTATAAATTTCTAATGAAGTTTTTAATAGTTAAGACAATCATGCTTTCTACATAAATTGACTTTATGTCAAATACTAACGGAAAACAAAATACCGCTTCATTTGTTTATTTTTTATTGTCTGCCTGCTTCCTGTATAAAATATTCTGTCGGAATCTTTAACGCATGGGAGTCAAATTTATATTAGAAAAATTTTCCGACTGAGATTTATTCGTAGGATAAACATTTTGCCACCGGGAGGCGTTTTTTTATCTCGAGGAGCAAACTTAAATTTGCGTGCGAAATAATTGCTTTCCCCCGAAATTATTCGAAACAATTAATATATTGACGTGACAAGGCTAATTAAAATTGAACATTCTTGTAATGAAATCACGTAGACAAACAAGCTTTCTTTCGATGAATGAAGATATTGTAAAATGTGCCGTGCATACATATGTATTTATGTTGTGCCTTTATATTAATTTATACACGTTTTTGACGCCACGTGGACAACTGATATTTCGCCAAATCAGTTGAAGTGTTTTCAGATAAATTTATGGATTAATGCGATCCGAAGTTCCTATGCAGACAGGCACAAGATGTCAAGTATTCCCAACTTAAAAAAACAAGATGATTTTTTTAGGTTAAAGGGGATGACTGCAGATAGAAATCATACACGCTAAGATTTTAAATGGCAAATAATATTTATTGCAGCTGAGTGATTTTACTACAATACCTTGTAGTTTAAATAAAAGATGTTAGTCTATATCCCAAATCCCATAGAGATATCCAATCGATTTTAAAATGTTCTAATATATATGATGAGATATTTTTGAAAATTTAGTAATCTATGTTATAAAATTGTGCTAGGTTTTGTTTTGTACGTTATTTATAAGTAAGAGAAAAGCAAGAGGTAAACATTTTTGTTCTATCAAAGGAAATAAACGAAATCCATTGAATTTTTTTTCAATTTCATTTTTGGTATCTAAATCGTAACCCTGGTGGAGAAATAAAATACTCTATCGAGATATCGATATCGAATAATCGATGTGTGTTGACTTTCTATATTTTAAAATGCCATTCGTCGACATTTTTTCTCTCTCTCTCCCTCTATTTCAGATAATCGCTTTTCTCTATATTTGACAACTATAGCTGAGTTCCCTTGCATCAAGAGAAAAATGTCTTTTTTTCTAATTACGTATCCATTACAGGACGCCGCATTACAGATGGCGTTTATTCCTCGTCCATTGTACTCCGCGACGGGCGATAGCGTTCCATGAAGCAGTTATCGCCGACGTTCTTACGTTTTTAAAAGCTTCCCCGTCCTCTCCCTTCGGCCCTCCATCCCACAATTCAGTCATTCCCGAACGGGCATACTTATCGTTCGTTTATATTTTTTTGCTTCAGGTTTTTTCTCCAAACTCGTTCCATGCAACGATCTTCCATTATTTTTTCATCCCGAGCATGCCTCTTTTTTTGTCGCGTTCTGTCCCGATTCGTCGGTTCTAAACCCATGAAGCCCTTATTGCTTCCCCGTGCGGATAACCCATTGATCGGATTATCCGTGAGGTAACAACGTCATTCCAGTGGATAGAGAATGACACAAGTCGTTGCATTGATAGAAAAAAAGAGAGGAATAAAAGGCATAGATTCCGCGGATTTACCTTATGAAAAGTTATTTTTTTCTGGAGTTGGTCATTGTTCCGAATATTATAACAGCAATTTTCTATGCGTTCAAGTAAGATATAGATTTTCCGGATATTTAATGTGTTATTGCACATTAATTCAATTCAAACCGAGCAAAACCTTTCCAAAGGTACTAATTTTTCTCATCTATATATACATATATATATATGGATGGCAACAAGATGTTGGGATGAGGAGGCCCAGTGAACACTCACCAATCAGACGACTTCAGGTTGGCGAGGCCCTGGGGATGTCGAAGCGACACACGTAAAAGAACACTGTAGCTGATGAAGGAATAACTCCGAAAGCTTCTACGTTTGTGATGTTTCTGTGTTGCTTTAGTGTTCTTTTACGTGTCGCTTCGACATCCCCAGGGCCTCGCCAACCTGAAGTCGTCTGATTGGTGAGTGTTCACTGGGCCTCCTCATCCCAACATCTTGTTGCCATCCATATATTCATTTTACCTTTCCTTTTCCGTAAGCTGTTATACACACACACACACACACACATATATATATATATATATATATATATATATATACACAGGGCCATAGTGACCAGTTTTGGCACCCTAGGCACCTAGTCAGAGGAGTATTTGGCGCCCCAAAATGATCTAATAAAATTCATATTTTTAAAATGGTATTTAACTAAAAATAAAGAATCATATCTTTAAAGTTTTATTTTTCGAGCTTTATTTGCAACAAAAATATTGATTGTGTCATTGAAATCTATATTTTTATCAGTGTCATAATCAATAGATAAGATGGCTAGATCAGAAAGTCTCTCTTGGTTCATTGATGACCGTAGGTAATTTTTGACAAATTTTAGTTTACTAGAGAATGTCAGAAAATTTTCAGTAAAATTTTCACATTGGAAAATGAACTTAAAAGTTCGTATTTTTGAAAGAATCCTAAACTTTCATTCTGCGTAATTTGTACACTCGAAGGCAGGTGGTGTTTCAAACTGCGAACTTCTTCGATTAACTCGCATTCATCCACATCGTTTTTATACATACTAGCAGCATTTTTAAAGGAATTTATAATTTCATCTTCATTCATGTTATATACAGCACAAGTTAAAAATTCAAAAGCATTATCAATTTCAAATAAAGATGTAAATCGTATCGACAGTTGCATTTGATGAGATTTATTGCCGATGTACAGCATTGTAGAGAGATTTTCTGTTGTTTCAGGTATTCAGGGTGCTTCAATTTTCATCTTGTCATGAAATTTCCTTTTTCTTCCTCTTATTTTCGTGTAACTCACATTTTATCTAGTGTATAATAAGACTTCCATTTGGCGCCCCCTGAACACGTGCCCCGGTTGCCCCACCCTCACTATGGCTAATCGCAAATCGAATCATCTCTTAATATTCGAAAGAAATCGAATCGACTATGAAGATATAGATTATATAAACTGATTTAAATTCAAAATGTATCAGAAACTGTTTTATTTATAAACGTAGAGAGCTTCCGTACACAATTATTAATGAGTATATAGGCGACTCTTTGTGAAAATGAAGGACGATATTCTTTCTAAAAGCAATAATGTACTTGAACATCAGAAAGAAGAATCAAAAATCATACGCGAGCATATGCCTCAAAATTGACACTATGTGCGGTTTACTGCGGACTCATTCAAAAGTCTTCTTCTTCATCTAAAGGCTAAGCCTTGTCGCTGCAACCATGATTTCCATGGTTGCTACCCTCGGGATATCCAATAGGATCTTTAATGGAGTGGTTTCCTGTTGCCTTCTCCATCCTATGCCGTTGACTATCAAAATAGTTCCTCCGCCTTTCAAAAGTACGATGAAAAATGACAGAAAAAAATTAATTTTACGTTATAGTATTATTGTGAGCATCAAATCGTAATTGATTACAGTTCCTTTTGTATTAACTTATTTTGTAATCGATTCAGCTAGTTTTGATTTGAGGTTAGATACCAGCATCGTTATGACTTTCTGAAAGTTATACAGTTTTTTATCCTTAATATATACGTAATTCCTAGGAAGCATAGTTGTATTTTAATTTTGTTAGTAGATTTAAAATAATGTTATTCTGTTCGCGCTCTCACGTTGTAATTAGATCCATTCATTGTGATTATATTTGGTCTCTCTAACTTTATACATTTTTTTTTCAATTTTCAAAAATAGTTTCGTCACATTCTAAATTTTGGTTTACGTCTGACGATGTTAATTGCGGTGCGTCATTAAGTGAACCAGTTAAATAACTTACAATTGAGGTTAAGTATTTAGCGCTTGAATGACCTCAAGTATAAAAGAATTGAGTTCATATTTTTGCGGTGAAAATTTTAGTACGGTTTGATTAAGTCCTAAACTATTTTTGAATCCAATAATATACGTAACTTTATCGTATCTTCAAAGATGGGTGATAATTATCATGACAATATTTTGATAGCATAAAATAATTACTGTTGCTTCTAAACTTCTGCCGTTGTTTCGGATACATTTGCTCGACATATTTTCGTTTTCATTATTTTAAATGTATGGAAAACTCGAATAAACTTATTGCCTCAAAAATTTATATGGTTTTTAACCGTAATTATGCAAAAGAGTGATGCGGATGATTGCATACTTCAGTTTTTCTTGTTAAAGTTTTACCACGGTAGAATTCAACAACTGCAACTTGGCTTTAATAATCCAAGATCTTGATTAGCCATAAATACAAGCCTAACCAAATCAAACTCGGCGCACAACGTCAGTACCCTCAACATGCGGTCGATAAACTGTCTTATCTTTCAGAAGCCGAGGTACTTTTTTATTCGACGGACATAATTTGCTTTAATGATGCAGGAACGTTAACGGAACCTTCCAATATTCGTCCATTGAGCGAGCTTAAATAGCATTTTACGTCGCTTTTGGAACCATAAAAAAATTTTATCCGATGAGTTATCGCTGAAAAATAGAGAGAGAGAGAGAGTACTCAGCAAGTTATGCGTTTTTATGGGAATTAACATCGCGCCGAACGTGGGAGGAACATTCTGCGATAAATTCTTGCATCACGGTTCGGAGTTCTGCGCGCCTTAGTGGTCCGTTATCCTAATTTCAGGTAACGAATTAAAATTGACGGCCAAACTTACCGCGTCCGCGTGAAATTGCTTAATGTGTGCTTTAAAAAAAAAAGGCTAGTAACCAATTAAAAAACTTCGCCTATTAAATTCCCCTTCATCTCCATTAGTCTCCATGACGTCACGCAAGAGATGCTTTGTTCGCACGATCCCTGCATTAAGCGCTTCAACCTTAAATGTTTTATCCCATTTCTAAAACCTTCCATGTTCCTTTTTTATTATGGCGATGTTCGTACCTCATACTCCTAAAACGGCAAAGCCTATTCACTTCTCGGAATGAACTAATCTATGAGTTTATACGCACATATAGGTATGTGTGAGTATGCATATATATGGGATATGTTTTAGTGATAGAATGACATAGAAATATACACCTGCTTACCTACATTATTATGATTTTGAGAGACCATTCTAGTAATTGTTTATTTTTCAGTCGTTACATAATTTTATCAGATATAAAGCGTATTTTTTGTAAGATTTGCACTTTTTTCTGATTTAATCTTGCAGATTAAAATTAATGAGCGTTTATGTTAAGAAATAAATTACTTTGGTTTAAATATGTACCTGTACGATACAAATGCCTGAAAAAATGTATCTTTAAAAATGTCATTATAATTTAACTAGTCAGAGCCTATGAATGACTGGTTATATACATCACTACATAGGTAAATCAAATTCGACACCGCTATTTATTTCTTTTTATTCAAATTTGCTGTTTCTTAAGATTAAAGCGTAAACACACGGAATCGCTGCACAAAATCAGATTCCATTACCAAAGAAGTGGAAATTCTATTATGTATTCAATAAAGTTAGAAAGAAAGAAAAATATCTGTGGTAGGACCCATTGACTTTATTTCAGAAGATCCCGGTTTCAACGTGGAGCATAGATTGTTTGAAACAATTTTGGCTTAAATCATTCAATTAAATAATAAGAATTCTCTCTCTCACACGCACACATACTCTCTCTCTCTTACACACACTCTCTCACACACACATTATTTCAGAATATTCCGGTTTCGACGTGGAGCATAGATTGTTTGAAACAATTTTGGCTTAAAGCATTCAATTAGATATTAAAAATTTTCTCTCTCTCTTCCACACTCACACACACACATGCACACATTCTCTCTCTCTCTTACACGCACACACTCTCTCACACACACTCTCTCACACTGTCACACACTCTCTCTCTCTCTCTCTCTCTCTCTCTCTCTCCTTCCTCTCTCCCCCTCCCCCTTCCTCTCTTTGATTTTGTCGCTATTGTAATACATTTTATTTTTCAATTCGTCGATTTAATTGAAGAATGCGATGTTTAATAGCGTAAAAAATAGGCGATTTTTCATAACTTCATTTTCCAGGGTTGACTGAATTTTATTTTCGGATTCAAGTAAAAATCCAATAAACAATTAAGGGCATACGCATTTCAACCGAAGGATTTTATTTATATTTGCATTGGAAACTTCATCCTTGGCGCGAGAAAATTCCAATTTATTTTAGGAATTTAATCTTATGACTCATTTTGAACGATCAGAAGTAAGAGTTCAAAATGTATCAGCGATTTTGAGAGTTTGTTACTATGGAGCATAATGGCAATTTAAAATTGCTTCCATAAACAAAGTACGACGCATCATCTCAGAGAAAAATGAATCTTAGCGATATGTAGCGAAGTAAATACTTTTTTGTTAAGTAAGGCACCATACATGAGATTTATTTATAAACCTCATATATGTATAAAGAACAATACGGCCATTTAATGCTTTCGCACTATTAGAGACGTCAAAGTACGGTTTTAAATAGGAAAATAATTCTGTCTCATAACTAGACCGCGGATTTTTAGGTTCTAAAAATTAAGTTTTAGGCGACTAAAATAGGCTCTTTAAGTACCTCAATTAGGCTTTATAAAACGTAAAATAGGCTCTAAAAACTACTTCCAAAAACTATGTCCAGTAAAACACAACATCATTTCTGTCAACTATCAACTTTAATTCACGAAAAAAGACTGAAACATGCACGCACGCAAAAATTGCCCGTCAATGAAACTTTATTGATTTGTGTTTTCAAAGAACAAAAATATTTTACTACTATGCATTGAAACTTATTCTTATGGTTAATATCCCATGCGTTACCGAGAAAATACTAACTACATTACATATAGTAATACTGACTGAAAACACTATTCAAGTATATATTTAAGTACTACGCAGAGTGTTTGACAAAGTGTTTCATTCGAAATTCCCATAATGAATTTGTCACCTCTTTGTGTTTATTTCACAAATTTCCCGTAATTGGCCTCACAATAAATAACAAGCACCTTTTCTAAGTTTTCTACCACAAAACTATGGCGTTTGTCAGTTAATATCATTTTGTAAGCAGAAAAAGAACGTTCGACATCAACTGACGTGACGGGGGCGAACTTCAACTTGGGTACATGTTGAAATGGACTTTTGCACTCAACTTCACTGGATTTTCCTGCCAGTATATCTGCTGCTGTACATAGGCTCTGCAGTCCTGAGTTCTTTTGTAGCAACTTTTCTAGTTTTGCTTTTACTTTTTCCCCCACTTCACCTGGAGCTTCCTTTATTTTTTGTTTCACTTCATTCAGCATAGCAGTTTTTTCGTAGATGGGTTTTCCTGAGCCCTCTAATTCAGCAATAATCTGCACAAGAGATGTATAGTGGGATCTAATATACGCCAAATCCTTGGGAATGGAGGGATCATCTAGCAACATTTTTGCCGAAGTGACGCAGGCAGCATCCTCGGCTAGATTTGTCACAACTTCCTTGACATGAAGGATATGCTCGCTGTTATATTCAGCTGCTTTCAGCCATGTGCCCCAGCGGGTGAGCACAGGCTCAGGTGGCAGAGGGACATCGGGCAGTTTTTCTCGAAAAGCCTGTATTCTTGTTGGTGCCTTGACGAAGACCTTCTTCACGGTGGAGATTAATTTGTTCACCTTGGGGAATTCCAGTCTTATTTGCTCTGCTACGCGGTTCAAACCATGGGCAAGGCATGTCACATGCACAATGGAGGGATAGAACACCTTGAGCAACTGCATGGCAGCAACCATGTACGATGCAGAATCTGTGTATAGGAGCAGCACTTTCTCTTCGTCTAGATTTTTGGGATACAGCACTTTCAGTCCGTTGTTCACGAAGTGTGCTATTGTTTCCTGGTTTGTTTTGGCAAGTTGCTTCGTGCAGATGAGGTAGGCTCTGGATGGCGCATCTGGGTCCAATTTCCCAACAACCAAGTTGGCCATGTATCTGCCAAGAGCATCAGTGGTTTCATCGACCGATATCCAAATATGTGAATCTCCAATGTCCTCCCGTATCCTGCGCATTGCGTCATCGTACGTGGGTTGCACGTAATTCTTGCGTAGCGTTGACTCGGAAGGTACCGACTGATGGCAGTATCGTTCTAGGAACTCCTTGAATGTTGGATTTTCCAGTGTTCTGAATGGAATGTTGGCTGCCACAATTGCGTGACACAAATCTGCATAAAACTGATTCTTCTTGCTGGATCCCTCAGAAGTTTTTGTTAAAAGCATTTGTTTCATCTTAGATTTACGTTCAACATTTGCCTTATGTAGCATTCCTTGGATGTGCTGAGTTAGGTGGGATTTTTTATCACTTGAAACCTATAAAGAAAAATTATGAAGAAATAATTAACCTTAAAAATACGGAAATAATCTAATAAATATGGAAATGGGACAAAAATATAAAATTTACTTTACAGCTACGAAGGTCCGCAGCTGGATTGCTGGACATTTTGAATAACCACTTCTATAGTTACCATAAAATGGCTCGTATAAACAAAAGATGTGGATGGTTTTTGCCTCAAAGATGACAAGCAATTCACGGCCAATAATTCGTTGCAAGCCAGCATTATAATGTACTTACCTCCTTGTTGCATGCTTGACAGAAGATAATTTTTCCATCCGTTGTGAAGTACGGGAACTCTTGTAACCCCTGACGTATTAAATAAGCTTTCAAACTTGATACTTTAGGCATTGCACTTTCACAATTTTCACGTTCACACTTCTCACCTTTACCCTCTGCAGTCTGGAGATGGACTGCGGGGTTATTCTCGTTTTCCCGTGTCGCACGATATGACAATGTAACAACGAGAAATAAACGCAACATCAGATTAAAGGCATTGTTACATTGTCCTATCACGTGACACTGGGAAACAGAATAACCCCGCCGAACGCGAGACAGGTCCGAGCTGCTGTTCGCCACTTGATCGTGACCGTGGTGTGAAGGACATTTCCAACCCATGACTGAACATTGTACAGTCAGTTTAAAAAATATGAATAATACCAAAATCTGCTTTTATAGTCGATTATTTTAGAAAATTAGCCCTTTTTAGGCTTTTTTTGCATGAAAAAGACAAAAATAAGCATTAACGTCGAAATAGGCATTTTTAGACATTAATGTCAAAATAGGCATTTTTAGGCACTATAAAATATACGTTTTCGGGGTTAATTATTCATGAAACGTATATATACAATTGTATATTGAGATATCTACTCAGGAAAAAAATAGGTTTTTACCTAAAGATCCGCGGTCTACTCATAACAAAAGAACAATACAAAAATTGTTAGCATCGTATGGTGATGCAATACGAAGGATTCGAGAGGAACGGCAACGATGACAGGGGCAAACTGAACAAAGAAAATAGTTAATTCCGTTCATTTTGTACCATTGGTGATTATTTTTGTTGCCAAAGATGGAAAGAAGAAAGATACGGGTCGGGATAGAAGAAATGAAAGACAATTATTGTAGGTATAAATCCTTTTCGGCGTATAAATTATCCGGCATGTCTTTTTTACAAAACGAAGACCACAAGTATTTCAGTTGATGAAATTCATTTCGCCTTTTGGCATTTTAGTCTCTTAATATATATCAACAAATAAATGTATGCATAAGATATGTAATAAAAACAGAAATCATAAATGAATGATGAATAACTGGAACGTTTTCTATCTAGGATTGTTCATCTCACTTCTATTTTTTAGGAATTATTTAATAGACTGAAACCATATCGATTACATTTATTAGTGGTCCAGGTTAACGATAGTTCTAAAGTAGGAAAGTATATCTCGACTTCGTTTTTGCTATTTGACCCTTCTATTCCTCTTGTAACTTAGTCGATATTTATCATTTATCGTCATCCGCCGCAATCAGATCTGTGGTTATAGTTTAAACTGGGATAAATATTATTATATTCTAAAAAATACGCTTTTTTTATCTCCTTCAACTCGTATATGTAACCTCCTTTGTCTTTCTCTTTGACTGCAAATTTACACATTTTTAATCGTCCATTCTCAAGAAATAACAGATCGAATTTGCCTCTCTTTTTCAAATCATTGATGCATTAAAGAATTATCGAGCTTGTCTTATAGCTGGAAATAAGTTTCAGAATAAACACTCAAGTATCGAAAATTGAAAAATAAAATACTTGACTTAGGTATCTTCAGCAGCTATTTTTAGAATCTTCTTAAAGCCGAAATGTACCTCTTCTTTTTTATCACCTTTACATGGCTATAAGAGTTACATAATTCAAGTACTCAATTTTTTTCAATCCTTAAGTGCTTATTCTGGAACATCTCAACGATTTTAACGTTCTCTCTTATATTCTAGATAATTAATTTTACTCTACACATCCTTTTTTGTTTTTCTTTCTTCTCCAAGTCCACATTTTGAAGTTTTCTGGGTATTTGCATTGTTTTTTATACGTCGTTTTTTTGCACTGTAGGATGTGATAATTTTTACAAGAAAAAAAGTTGATGAAATTACATACATTACACATTATACATATTAATGCTAAATAAGTTACGGCACAATTCCACGCTTAAGCATATTTCTGTGAAGAAAGAAATAATTTTAACGGCAAAAATCATAGGAACATGTTTTTACGTTATTTTCGTATGCATTAACTTAATCAATGTTTAATTTTCGTCGCAATTGATATAACTTGCCTTCTTCTAGATCTGTGAGATATCATTTTCCCGTCTCCACCTACAGGAAATCTACCCTAACAACTATCTTCCTCATTCCGAACACTTGTCTAGTGAGAATCCTTACCGCCTAGAATTCCTTCTCATTCCAATAGCCATCCAACTCCTACGTAATGGTCTCGTCCGCAGACTATTTCCTTGATGTTCTGATGCCGCCCTGGAATCTAGATCGAATCCAGGGAGCTTGTGGACAATACGTTAGGGCATGATGGTCAAATCACACGAGAATTTTCACTCAACACGTGCTATATATTCCCTTTAATGCAGTGTCTGTTAACAGTATAATATGGGTCAACGGTTTAAGCCCTATAAATAATCATCATCATCATAGCCAGATTATCCCAGCCTCCTCGCGGAAGAATTTTCCGTCGTTTTTCTTTATCGTTTATTCCGGTTAGTCGGCCATATTTTATAAAGGGGTGAATATCCGTCTTTTCTCTCCTTATTTTTTACGGTCATTGTTTAAATAGCGAGACTAGACCTAGAACCTTTTGAGTTCATGTTCTTAATTTTCGGGTAGGTGTTCATTTTATTCGCTTGATTCTGTATAGATTCTGTTCATCTTCTGAGATGCCACTCTTTTGATAGTCCTATCTCACATCTAGCAGATTGATTTTAAGGATACAGGTTAGCTGCAGCGAAAATAATTCCTTCGAGTTTGTCTTTTGTTTATGAAAAATTCAAATCCTCTCTTTCCTCTCCCTCGCGTTCCAATAATGTATTCTAATAATTTATTCAAAAGAGAAATATTGATTTGGCCCTATAGCTGGAATCAAATCGATAGCTTATATAATCTTGAAAGCCGTGTGATTCACCACAGGTAGAATTTCTATAGCTGCAAATCAGTCTAAATGTGCATTTCGTTTTCACGACCTATTTATTCCAATTGGAGTTACAATGACTATTATTAGCTAAACATTAATTATTTATTTGCAAAAATAGATTTATTTAAAAATATAGATTATTTCCGAATGTTTGCCCCTAAAAACATAATAATAATGAACTTTAATCGCAAGAAATTTAAATTATTCTATTAATGTACTTAATGTGACATAATTTATGAAAACTTAATTAAAATTTAAGCCCGTCCAAATAAAGGTTTCATTTAAAATTTTAATAAAGTAATAATAGATATATGGAAAATAAATAACGAAATTATCTGATGGATTCGTTGATTTTGACAGAAAATGTTCGTTTGATTGAAAACTATTGATTTAAATGAACATGTTGCATTTCCTGTATTCCATTGATCGGAGATATGTTAATGTGAATATCTAGATCATTTTCTTGTTTCTGGTGCAAATTTTTTCCGTCCAAATGCGGCTTCTCACGTGTCACTATGATTGTTCGATGTATTCAAAGTATGGGACAATCCAATTTTGGTATTGATTTGCGTCGTGGCAGTCTTGTAGTAAATTCATTGAGGAATTGAAGTTAAGTTTCTAAAAACTATTGAGATAATAATGAAATCCTGTTTTCAAGTCGATTCCTCTTAAATGGAAAATGATTGCTCTCGTTACAACAATCGAAGAACGATTTTCGTATTTATGAAAAAAGACAAATACATAGATTGTTCCGTTGCGCACAGTACGCAAAGATGGCGCCAAAAAAATTACTTCCCTCGAAAATTTAAATACGAGACGTGCCGTGAGACTACCAAAATCCTCACGTTTGACGGATTAAACTTTGCAAGAAAACTTATCCTTTTGCACGCTTTAATTCTTTCGGAACAAAATGTGCCAAGAGTTTCTCCCTCTCCGATAAATTTCATATAAAAAAGGAGTGTAACGTCAGAGAAAGAACCGCAGCGTATTCGTTATAAGAGTTTCTGACGACTTCCTTGATCCTCTTTTGTTTTTCCCTCGTTTCTAAGTAGAGACTACGTCTCATAGGTTAAGAAAAAAGTAAATCTCGTTCTGGTGGTTAATTTTTTCCCGAAAGATAATTATAAACTATTAAAATGCGGTATTTTATTCGTTATAGAATTATTAAGAAAGCTATAAAAACAGTTTAAAGTGCGGCTTTACCGGAGAACTGAAAGGACTCGTTAAAAGATGGGAGTGAGATAGATAGAGCGAGAAAAATAAACAAAAGTTGTTGATTTGTTTCACCTCAAGTGGCCATATTATTTTCATGACCCGGAACAAGAGTTCTTCCACGCCAATTTTCCTCCTCCCGAATAAAAGAGAATCGTAAAAATAACGAAAAAATACGAACACAAGCCGCCACTCTGTATATATGTATATTTATATCTCAAAAACCCAGCCCCTTCAATTGGCCCATGTTTTTATTCTAACGCTTTTTCTTGCGAGGTCAAGGGCGTCCTTAAACATCTGCTCCAGTTTGGTGTTTTTTATATATATAACACACTCCATTCCGCACGTGTTCGCTTATTTTTAAGAGAGTGGCTGTTAGCGGTGCGGAGGGTTAGGGGGGCAGGGGGTGTGGGCTGGGGGGGGGGGGCGGGGGGGTTGAGGGCTGAGAGCAGGGTGCGGAGTGTTGGGGACTAGAAGAAAGTCGGACTAGTTGGTCGTAGAGGGGAAAAAAAGCCTTCCCTCTCCTAAAGAGCACCTGTTGTGTTTTAGCGTGCGTGCTTGCGTGCACATGTTGCTTTCGTGCGTGCGTGTGCGTGCTTTCCAGCCCGTTCCTAAGAGAAATTTTATGCCTATTACAGTTCTTCGAGAGGAGTTTCTCTGGCGATTTAGATACAAAAAATATTTAGTTATTCTCGACTCCACCACCACCGTCAACATCATCTTCTTAGTATTATTTCCCCATCATTTCTCTTCACTTTTCCCCTTACCTCTTGGCGCGTGCTTGTACGTGTGTTTGAGGTTGCCTAGTAGGTCCCTGTCGCGGTCGTACAGACACTTTAACCTTCCAGTAACAGTGTGATTTTCGGGTCCCTGGCGCAGATTAATGTCTCGCAAACTCGGCCCCCTTTTCATAATCCTCATAAATCTTTTGGATTTGTGCTTGAGCGGTTAGGTGAGTGCATGTGTGAGTAACATCAGGTTCCTGGCGAGGATTAACAACCCCTAAGCTTGTGAGTTTATATTTTTTGTTTACTCACACCCCTTTTTTGCGTTTTTTCCCTTTTTCTTTATTTTCTTTCCCAGTGTGTCTCTACATTATTAATTTTACGGTTAAGGAGTTAAATTTTAATTTTAACAACAATTTAACCGTAGTCTCCGCCTTTGCTTATCTTCGGATCGACCGTCTATTTTTTTGGTTTTTAAGCGATGCGTGTGTTTCAGCTGACGGTGGAGTTTTCGTCGTCCGCTTACTTCGCTCGTTTTTAATTCATGCCTCGCTCGACGCGTTTGCGTGGGAGGCATCGATCCGTCACAAGCAGGCGCTTCTAGATGGCGAAACCTTTGCCAACGAAAATAAAACTGTAACAATGTAGCAGAATTTGGCGAATATATATATATATATATATATATATATATATATATATATATATATATATATATATATATATGGATGTCAACAAGGTGTTGGGATGGGGAAACCCAGTGAGCACTCACCAATCAGACGACTTCAGGTTTTCGAGGCCCCGGGGATGTCGAAGCGACACACGTAAAATAACACAAAAACACAGAAACATCACAAACGTAAAGCTTTCGGAACTACTCCTTCTTCAGCTACAGAGAGAGAACTGAAGAAGGAGTAGTTCCGAAAGCTTTACGTTTGTGATGTTTCTGTGTTTTTGTGTTATTTTTCGTGTGTCGCTTCGACATCCCCGGGGCCTCGCCAACCTGAAATCGTCTGATTGGTGAGTGCTCACTGGGTTTCCCCATCCCAACACCTTGTTGACATCCATATATTCATTTTACCTTTCCTTTTCCGTAAGTTGTTATATATATATATATATATATATGTCGAGAAAAATTTTGCGGATAAATCGCTCCCGTAGAAGAGCACGGCGAGGGACATTCGGAATTTGTGAATAGAATGCGGCGGTTTTATTTTTCGTGGCGCGGAGACAAAAGCACTCTTTTTCAAAACTTTTTCCATCCTGTTAAAACATTATTTTTCGTTTTTTTTATATCTCCCCGAATTATCCTATCCGCTGAGCATTGATCACTGGGATGAGAGGTTTTCCATTCGCAACCGTGAGTTTTGAGCGCTCTTCTGGTTAAACGAATGCGCTTCAAAAGCTTCTGTTCTGCTTCGAACGCTCGCGAGATAAAAATTCTCGTCTCATCGAGAGGATAGTCGAATGGTAAAATACAAATAAAAAGGTTCGTTTCGCTTATAACGTTAAAAAAATATTGTTTTGTTTTTGCCGCTTATTATCCTATTAAAGCGTTACTGTTTTGTTTTTTAAGATAAAGTGAAATACATTTTCTAACGAGCGAATTATATCCTATTTTAACAAGTGAACAACAATTCATGCCCCTTTGATTAGCTTATTACGCGTCTATAGGTGTACCGAATGTAAACATGCGCGCAAAGGAAAAATTATATGTAATGCATAATTGGAAAGATTCGAAATGTGGGGATAGAGAAGTCTGAAAAACTAAAATATAGTAAAAATGAAGAAGTATAAAGAATAATGTGAGAGAAAAGATTGATTACACCAATGATTAGGTATAGGAAAGTGAATGTTTCGGAGGCACTCCATCATCAACTCCTCAAGCCAGTTTCACGTACATGTGTACTGACCTTGCCTCCCTACCTCAGTAGCGGTTGTCCGTACACGTACTGACCATGAAGTATTTCTAATCTGAGCCACTATTTACCGTTTCTTTGACATCACAACAAACATAAACGCCAAGGATGATCAAATAAATTATAATAGCCTCTTTAAGAAGCAAGCAGCGATCCAAAAAAAATTCCGGCTTGGAGGATTAAAGGTGCAATTGTAGAAAAAATTGAAGACACAAGAGGAAGGGAAATTTTCCAGCTGATAGACTACTTGAAAAGGGAAAAGAGTTTCCAAGCATTAAATAAGGTTACGGGGGATAGGATAATGTGGAATAATGCCGTTCAACGTATTATTAGCGTATTATCTCTGGACCATCTGCGGGCACATTACTAATGATCATGCTAATGGCACACGTGTGTGTGTGTTTCCGTGTATGTGTCTCCGCACTTGCTTGTAAACAGGAGTCCGCGACGCAAATCAACGTGCCAGGACGTTAAAATGGAAGAGGACTGGTCACGTTGCAAAGAACACGATCACTGCTGTGCACCTAACGTTGGCGAATGGGTGCCAGGGAATATCAACTCAATGGAAATAAACCGCGATCACACGACGAGCTTAGAATTCGCGAATACATGCGTTGGCAACTTATCCCATGCGTTCTATTGAATATAAACCCGATAACGGGTGCATTAAAGTAGTGCTACAACGCCAGAATGCACCAACAAAGCAATCACAATTGCTAATCCGAAAAAACCGTCGGTTCCACTGAGAAAATAACAACTCACGTCTAATTGAATAAGCTAAAGGCGCCAAAAAAATTTCGAGACAGTTTCGTGCCCTTTGGAGCGCTTTGAGGTAAGCGTCGCATTCTGCTTCGCCAATTCCTTGCCTTGCTTCCTCTTCCAATCCGATTACTTTTCCTCGAAATTTCTTAATAATCGAGCAAAGGCGCTGGCGTGAGCAGGAAATTCGCTCTTTTTAAGACTCGCAGTTGGAATTTTCCGGAATTTTTCTCTCTCGAGCGGAAAAAATTGCTCGCGCCAGAAATTTAGGTCACGAAGAAAATGTTCTTGGCGGAAATTGTCGGCGGGAGATTATTTCGTGCCGCAGCTATGAGAAATAAAGCGTAATCGTGTTCCGTGCGCTCGTATATCACGCCGCTAATTGTGAAATGTGTACATTCTAGGGAAAAATGTAAGTGTCTTGCAAACCTCTATTTTTTCGGCAGTATAAAAGACGATATTAGAGCAATACGGTTTTCTTTTGCGAAGAATAATCGCCGGTAATATTTTTTCATCCATTCTCTCAAATTGCTCGCATCTTGCGATTTGACGTGGAGAAATTAGTGAGCGTAAACTCGTAAGAAATCAAAGCCTCACAAAAAAATGCGTGTGTAATGATTTGGAGTTTGCATAATATTTTATGTAACATTTCTATTGCGCGTTGAAATGATTTAGAAAGAAGTACGGTCCAGTTAATTTTAAAGAATTCTTGAATTGATGAGCGCAATAAGTTTATGCGCACTGTATGTCTGTGAATGTACTCGCACGCATCTGTGTGTGCATATATATATATATATATATATATATATATATATATATATATATATATATATATATCGAGAGAGGAGTATAGCAAAGTTGTTACCGATTCAATGTATGTATGGAGAAGTCTAGGAGGCACCGGAGATTTCAAGATTATAGGATAGAAACGTCATTATAAGGGTGGTGTTAAGGCTAGACGGATCATAAGAATAGCAAAATATCCTAATGACAGTTGGCCCTCAACATCCCATCTGGGATAATGGACTTCGTAATCAACGCAATTGTTGAAACCACATTCATTTATTCGCCAATACTGCGGATACCAAAACCAACGTCACATAGGAATAAAGGAACTCAGCTCCTGACTCAAAAGATTAAACACATAATCAAAAGGATAAATATGTATATATATATATATATATATATATATATATACATATTTATTCTTTTAAATATGTGGTTTATCTTGTGAGTTAGTAGCTGAGCTCCCTTATTCCCATATATATATATATATATATATATATATATATATATATATATATATATATATATTAACTAAAGGAAAAGAAAAGGTAGTGATGAGATGAGGGTGGCAACAAGGTGTTGAGGGAAGCCCAGCGGACACTCACCAAGTTGAGGACCAAGCTGGCAGGCTGCTGGGGGCGTCGAAGAGACACGTAAAACACACGAACACAAAAACACACGCAAGCTTATCGGGCCTATGCCCTTCTTCAGCGAAAGAGTAACGTAAAGTGACACACTGGGCGGGGAATGACAGGGTGATGTGGGAAGGTTGATGATTGGAGGAGGTGGGGAGTAGGAGGGGTGGATAGCCAATAAAGAGGGAGTGTGGTAAGGGAAAGTGCGAATAACTACAATGTAACAAGGAGACAATGTAAGGGGCTAATAGGGTTAGCGGAGGTTGAGGCCAGGCGGAGAGAAAGAGTCGAGAAGATGGATATGTGCTAGTTACCAGTGTCGGAGAAGGGGGGCAGGAGTGTCATAGGGTAAAGCGCGAATAATCCTAACATTGTAGCAACTATTGAAAGGGACATTGTGGGTATTAGCGTGTAATGCAACTGGGAGGGGGCGTCTGAGAGAAACGCTATTCCGGTGACCGTTCATTTGGATGTTTAACGGATTGCCGGTGAGGCCTACGTAAAACGCGGGACAAATGGTGCAGGTAAGGAGGTAAATGACGTTACGGGTGGTGCAGTTGCTTCTGGAGGTGATGGGGTAGGTGATGTTGGTGGAGGGACTCGAGAAAGAAGATGATGGTAGGTTGGATAGGGCAAGTGAGGCAGCGAGGTTTTCCGCAGGGGAGCCTATTGCAAGAAGCGTGGTAGAAGTGGGAAGTTCCTTCCTCCACAAGATATTTCTCAAATTTTGGGGCCGGCGGAAGGAGAGGAGCGGAGGATTGGCAAAAAGGTTGATAAAGAGGGACTGATGGGAGGAAGAGGTAAGAATTGGGTGGGCAGCATGAAGGATTGTTTTGAGAGCTTCGTGGATACCAGGAAGGAAAAGTGTCTTAAGAGTGAGTGGAGGGGTAGATGCAGGAATAGTGGGTGTGTGAGGATGAGATCCATTGTGGGTAGGCGTCATCGCCCTATGGATCTGTTCGCGGACCAAGACTGGAGGGTAACCACGTTTGAGAAGAGCATCCTCGAGGACAGAGTAATACTCTAGAAGGGATGCTCTATCGGAACAAAGCCTCCATCCTCGACGAGCAAGGGCATAGGGGATAGAGGTTTTGGTATGAAGGGGATGGCAGCTATCAAAGTGGAGGTATTGGAGGCTGTTGGTGGGTTTGATGTGAACACAGGTGCGGATTTGGCTGTCTTGAAGGTAAAGATCGACATCCAGGAATGTGATGTGGGAGGTAGAGGATTGATGGGTGAAGGATGGGAGGAGAGACGCGAGAGAAAGGAAAGGAGAGAGTCAGGTCCATGCGTCCAAATGAGGAAGACATCGTTGATGTTTCTCAGCCACAAAAGTGGTCTGAGTGGAACGTTGAGGAAGAGTCTTTCCCATTCTCCAAGGTAGCAATTGGCGTATGAAGGCGCCATTCGGGTGCCCATCGCAGTGCCTCTAATTTGAAGGTAGTGACGACCATCGAATGAGAAGTTGTTCAATTTGAGCACCATTGCTGCCAAGTCTAATAAGAAATGGGAGGAAGGTCTTGCGTCGGGTGGTCTTGAGTCCAGGAGTTTACTAAGGGCAGAGAGTATATATATATATATAACAAAAGAACAAATAATGTTACATAAAACATGTCAGCCGATAAATTATTGTTATCAACGACTAAAATACACCAAATAAAGTATAGTTTATAAAGTGTATAAAGCTTATTAGGTAGCCGCAGTGCAGTGGTTTGTCCAGCCTAGTATCTTTATAGCGTTTTTTTTTATCGCAGACGTCTTCACTTTGTCCGTCAATTTTTGAAGCTATGGGAAGCTAACATGTACAGGATAGTTTTGTTTGGCGACAGACGTAAACCCTATTGGTTTTTTGGCCCGTTCATCTGTCCGTTTGTCTTTTAGAAGGATTTTTAAAAAACCCTTATGAACTATCTATACCCCGGGTCGGCAACAATATTTTGAGGCGGGCCATAGGAGTGGCGAATGAGTCAAAAAATTTGCCATACTAAGTAAAAACACCTTCTATTATTGCAGTAAATTGCCTGATTAAAGAAAAAATCTCTGAAATTAATTTAATGAGCTTTACTCGAGCATACTGAGAGGTTAAACATAAAGGAATCAAGCATTTTCAATGAATGAGAAAAATTAGTGTGAAATATGGCAATCCTTTTCCCCGACCAACTGAAGAGAATTTGGTTGAATATTTGTACTTAATGCACATCTCAATTTTGCCAAAATGTGTCTTAATTTCAAAAATATCTTAAAAGTCCAATTCCGACTCGGAATTTATACGTATCCGTTATTATGGTAAAGCTTTGTTTTGTTTACGTTGCTACAACAATAGAAACGAGGAATTGGTACGCTCAATTTACTTATAAAAATTGATAAAGATCACAACCATTTTAAATAACTTTTGATTGTTTTTTTGCTTTAAGTTTTGGAGAGAGAGAAGGTTGAAGATTCCGAAAATTTATGAGCATTCTAACAAAGCGCTCTTGTAATCTGCTTCTGCAGTTCTTTTTTTTCATATATTCTTCACATTTTCCTCTTTCGTAATACTTATTTTAAATTGAGGCTATCTTATCTAAACACAATTCCTCAACATTTACGCTATTTTAGAATCGCAATGCCTTTTATGCTGAATTAAAGGATTTTTCCGTTTTTACCTCCTCAGAGTTTAATGCCTATGTGGTCCATTCTTTCACTTGGTGGTATTACCGCAAATTTTTATTTTTAAAATGCTAACAAAGAAATGGAATTATTATCCACTCCCATTCGACGACAATGTGTAGCGTAGTCGGTGCCGTAGTAAATAGGACGGCGTACTCTTGTTATGCGGCCATTAAGAGTTACTCACTTTATGGGATAACAGGTCTCTCAAAACATTCCTGGAGAGACAGTCGTGGAAATTTTCTGCGAAGTTTTGTTCGAATCTTCGCGTTGCCGTGCGACGGAGTTTTATAGTTTATATTCAGCCACGTTTGCTTGTTCCTACAAAACTTCCTTGTCTGAGAAAATCCCTTTTAGTGGCCGTGAGCAGGGTTTCGAAACGGCAGAGAAAAGGCCGCGTATATAAATATAATTCCTTGAACGTGCTTTCGTATTTTGTATAAAATATATAAAAATAACACGAGCACGGGTACACGGGTATTTGGTTTAAGTGTTCCTATGAAAATAGACCTTTTCAACTGCGAAATGAAAATCGCCAAAGTAAATTTATAGTCGAAGAGAAATAATATGATAGAGACCATCAATGCTATTAATGTAAAACATAATATTAGTTTAGATACTAATAAAATATAATTTTTACGAATTGTAAAATACAATGTTTATAAATATTAATAATCTTAAATGTTAGTTATATAGAATTGTTAAAATATTAAATATAATTTTTTAAATAGAAGCGTGTAAAACGTTAGCAAAAATAAAACACATTAAAGTTTATAGTTCAACCACGCGAAAATATTAAATTTCGTTAATCAGTGTAATGTATTTACTTGTGAAATGCTTTCACGAGGTCATTGCGTTCAAGGGGACTTACCGTCAACTCCACATCTTTAGCCCATCTCTCTTTTAAAACGGATTGAATTTTTATTTTCTAGGCCAATGTCGAGCTTTGGATCGTATGCCCTAGTTGCCCGTTCTACCGCCCCTCATCTTTCGAGGGATGAAGGAGAGGAAATACATCTTCCCTGCACCAGGCTAAAGTGATGGTGACGCACCAAGGGAACCGCGTCTTCTCAGAGTCTCCTCCTACTTTCTCCGCACTTAAAGCTGTAAGTTTCAACCTCAAATGTGTAAAACTAAGTACTACTGCGCGCAGGCTTGTCACTCGGTTTCGCTGGAGATAAGAAAATCGCCGCCATTTCCAGATGTCACGGACTTGCGCACCCCCATGCGGCCCGACCGCTAACTATAATTCCCTCGCAATGATTATGCGCTCACGGTCCAAACTTTACCGTTTTCCGTACATCTCTGGAGACTGAAAATTTCGAGCACACCTTTTGTAAAGATCTATCTTTGTAGTAGCTAAATATTACGTCTCTTGTCGGCGCAACATCCGGATCCCGATGTATTCAATACGCCATCGCTTGACGATGAATATTTGGAACACTTGCCTGGTTAGCGTCCTTGCCGAAATGGAAATATTTGCGGGGATGGAAGCTTATTTGTCGGTCGTCTGCCCGAAGATGTTTCTCCAAAAACAGTATGGAGTCACTTTAAGGAAGATAGAAAATTATTGTTACCAAAGGACTCAAAAGAGCAAAGCACTCGCGGATAAAAAGCGACGGAGACGGAACCCCTCTTCGCACTTGTTATAACACGTAGTGTACCCTTAAGAAAAAACTAATTAAAGAGGAAACTTCCAGAAACTTTTCCTTCCTTCTCTTCCATAGATTTCCGAAACAACTATTACGGCACATTCTGGCTTGCGCTCAACGTCGAGACGGCTGCGGTTAAAAAATCTGCGACGTGCGGTTTGCGTATGTAATGTATACAGAATTTAAACTTTGTCAGCAACGTTCCTTTTCGGGTATCCTTGGTATCCATGGTGAGCATGGAAATCTTCTTGTCAAGTTGTTTCTTCTGTCAGCAAATCCTCCCATGGTGCGAGGGTAAGGGTGATGGCGGTGGAGCGGAGGATAGGACTCTCAACCGTACCCTCCTTCGCTTCCCTTTGCTCACAAAGTCACCCTCTCCTAACCCTCTCTCTCCCCCTCTCCTCCCTCTTTTCCCTCATTTCTCTCTCTTGCCTCTATCTTCTATATCTCTTCCCCTCTCTTCCTCCTTTTCACTAAATTTCCCCTCTCTTTTCTCCTCTCTCTTTTCGCCCATCTTTCTCCCCCTCTCCTCCCTCTCTTCCCTCATTTCTCTCTCTTTCCTCTCCCTCTTCTCCCTCTCTCTCTCTCTTTCCTCTCCCTCTTCTCTCTCTCTCCTATTTCTCTCTATCCCCTCTCTCTATCCCCTCTCTCTATCCCTTCTCTTCTCCCTTTCCCTTTTTCCTCTCCCATCTCTCTTTATTATCTCTTTTTTCCATCTCTCTCCCCTCTCTCTCTCTCTCTCGATCTCTCTATCTTCACTCTCCTATCTCTCTCCTCTTTCCCATTTTTCTCTTTCCTATCTCTTTTCCCCTGTCTTTTCACCTCTCCCTTTTCTCATCTCTCTTTTCTCCCGTCTCTCTCTCTCTCCATCTCGTCTCCCGCCTATCCTCTCCTTTCCCCTCTATCTCCTCTCTCCTCTCTCTCTCTCTATCTCAACCTCTCACTCTATCTTTCCCGCCTTTCTCCCAAACCTCCCCATATTCTTATATTCGATCTCTTAAATTGTCATCTCATCTATCTGACTCCTAATTCCACACCTTTCTCTCCTACCTATACACTTCCTTCTCTCCACCATGCTCTCTCCCTAATAAAGTCGTTTGTCTGTCTGTCTGTCTGACTCTATCACCTCTACTCGTCCTTTTTCTCCATAATCTTATCCGCTTTTCACATTTCTCTTCTCCTCCAACACTCTCCTCTTTACAACTTTCTCCTCTATCTTTTTCCTACATTCTCTTCTTTCTCCAAACTCGTCTTCTCTCCACTTTCCTCCATCCTCTTGCCTTTCTTTTTCTCTCGTCTCAACCTCATCTCTCTCTCTCTCTCTCTCTCCCCCTCTTCCCTTTCTCATCCTTTTCCTTTCTCCTTCTCGAACCCATCTCACTCAAAAACGACCTCGCTCGCTTGCACGCGCTTTTTTTGTTTCCAACGACAAAAACAATGCGGCGGCGTTATTTTTTTTAGCACGACGCAGGACTCCGAGCAACGTGCCTCAAGGAGACACTTGACTTTTCCTCCTCCTCTCTCGCTTTTACTTCCCTGATTCCCACATCTCCCCTTCTCCTCTTCCATGTCCGCAAACGTCTTCTTAACCCTTTTTAAAAAAAGAGGCCGTTTTGCTACGTTAGAAGGCGACAGAGGGAGAAAGTTTTTTTCTTCGCTTTTATTTTTGTTCCGCGTTCCGTCGGTGTGTTTCTCTTTTAGTCTTCTTTTTCTCCCTTTGCCGCCATTCGTCCGTCCTGCGTGCCTCCGAAGCGAAAGAATGAGAAAGAGAGGAGGAGAGGGTGGATGGAGAATGCGTGGGTGAGGTTTGCAAGTGTCGCGGACAGGAAAGTAGGGAGGGGGAAGAGAGGGAGGGAGATGGAGGAGAGGAGTGAGAGGTAGGGGAGAGAGAAGGGAAATAAGACGGAGGAAGAGTAGGGTAGTGAAACAAAGGAGGGTCGTTCGCCCCCCCCCCTCCCCTTAGTGAGAATATTATGACTTCGGATCGCGTGGTTCGCTCCTTTTGGAAAAGGCTAAAGTTAAGTTAGGTGAAAAATCTTGTGTTGTTGCAGTTATTTTTTGGCGCATTTCCTTGAAGGCAAAAGCATGTCAAGACTTTGAATTTGTCCATGACGATTGACTGCACGTACGCATTCGGCACTTTTTTATTTTTAACCGTCCCGAGAAATGTTATGGTGATGCATGTATGTTTGAATGTCGTTAGTTTCCACGAATATGGATTTTCGGGTGACATTATGTTCCCAGCGCTATACGCTCTGATTGTTCGATAACTCGAATCATATTATTTAGACAACGCATGAGAAGACTTGAGTTTTCAAATGCCTCATCTCAAGAACGAGCACTTCAGTATCAAAAAATTTAAATCAGTACTTATTTCAGGTTATGAATCCTGTTATAGCTATATGGATATTGAATACTTTTTCAATTCTTTTATGTCGAGGAGCTCATTTTTCATTTGTTTTCTGCCAAAACACGAGCTTGAATATCCTCTATTGAATTAATTATCTCAATGTCTAGTACGTCAGTAAGATTAACACCGCTTCCGCTAAAGAAATCTTAAATATTTTATCTATAGACGTTCCTCGAAAGTCCTTTTCTTTGCTACATGATTTAAAGTTGATTATTCCATTTTATTCGTTATAAAAATGAAACCAAATCTTCCTTCAATGAAGAAAATTATACTTTCATTCACTTCTGACGCTTATAATTCCATTTTAATTCATTTGTAGGGGAAAAGTGACCATTGATCACTGGGGTACTTATAAATAAAAAAAGTTAAACCTACTTATAATTCTTACAGCTTATTTCTTATCTTTTTACATTCCATAGATATTTCATGTAACTAATCTAAACGATAGTAAATTACTGATTAAGTGCGATTAAAGTGATATTATTTCTGTATCTTTTTCTCTTAAAATTTGAAGCTATATTCACGGATTTTGGTAATTATGCCAAGTTCATAAGTGCGCGGTACACATTTTAAAAGTGGAAAATCAAAGTTTGAAGCAATAAAACAGGAAACAAAACCTTAAAAAGGAAGTTATAGTTTTTTTATAGAATCAGTAAAATAATTACATAAATACACATAAACACTGAAGCAGTATTTATCCCAATAATTCAATGTGTTCATGCTGATTATATATTTGTGAATTTATAAATAATTATTAAATACGGCTGTTCGCGCCTTTTCCTTGCGATAAATAACACTAAATTGCAAATTATGAATGAAAAAATGATTGGGATTATTATATGCAGAAAGAAAAATAATAAACGTGAAAATATATGAAAATATAACTGTGATTGATTATAATTATTATCTGTGGCGTAAGAGCAGCTAACCTCACCGTATGAATGGCAAAAACTCATTTCAATATTGCACAATAATCCATTATATAATTTATTTCCAAGAGCACGAAATTTGTCAAATCTCCTCCTATTACCCTTTTATAATTTCTCCCGCGTAATTTAATCACTTTTAAAACTGGCCTCTCTCCGTAATTTAATAATCTACCCCTTCATTTGTTGTATATCATTTACTATCTTTCGCTCTGTATCCGTCGGAGCGTTAAGACAATGCTCGACTTAATTTCTTTCGTGCTTCGCCCAACTTCCCCTCTGACCTTTCCTTTGCGCTTTGCGCCTGCCTTTCCGACTTTTTTTTGGCATTCCCGATCCTTTATCTTCACGCCAAGAACTCCCTTTTCTTTCCCTTTTCGCGAGACTGACTCAAGGTTACACTTCGCTACTGTCCATCGAGAAGTTTCCAACATCGACTCCATCAACTCACAAGTTTCTCCCTTCTTGGCATTTCTTTAGAACTCTTTTGTCCTCCGCTTGGTATTTGCCAAAGCGGTTGCTCCATCTTTTCAAAGTCTATCTTTACAGCACATATTCTGAGTCCTCATTTGTTTTTCATGCCGTTATACGATTAAAACACAGCGACACCTCCGTTATACGTACACGGATTAAGAAGGTGGCTGGGCCTCTTGAATTAACTTAAAATCTTCCCTGCTGACGTCCATTCAAAGCACTCTTTTTATTTTCTCAATATGCGTAGTATGAGAAAGTGTTATGTCTGTGTGTCTGTCTGTCGGTCGGTCTGTATGTGATATATTTTTGTGGGCGCTCTAACTCAAAAACTATTAATCAGGTCAACGCAAAATTTTATATTTAACATTTTTATAAAAGTTAAAAGATCTGATTAGTGTTTGGTAAAAATCGGTACACCGAAAGCGGGTGTTTACTCTTGTCACTTATCCGTTATTTTAAAATATTTGCTTTAATATTTGATAGATGTAAAACTGTATTGGAATAAAAGTTGTAGGAAATTTTATTTTCTACAACCTTTGTTTGATACATTTTTCCATATAATGCATTGTTTAAGAGATTTTAGCTGCCACAACCTCGCCACCTACCGAAGACTATTGTTAACAATTGACGCTTAGTTACGTCTTAGTAACGTTCCTTTTTCTTTCCTTAATTGTCAACCGGAAGTAAATATTGACAACGATCCCATAGCTAACAACATGTAATGTAACATGTAACATCAGTTTATTTATGTTATGATTTTCTTGTCGCTTACTACGTTTACTTACATTTACGGAATAGAACATATTTTAAGAATTTTGTCTATATATTTTTATTATTAGGATTGTCCCAATTAAGAGAGTTTTGCTATATGTACGCCGAATTTGGCAACAGTAAAATTTAAAGATTAAATTTTAGCAATAATTGTAAAGAAAATGGAATTCTTTTAATACGAACTTACAAAGGTGAAATTTGATGAGTGACTGGAATGTAAAAAAAAGACTCAAATTCATGTAAATCGAGAAACAATAAAAATAGGAAAATAGGAAATTTTATGCCTAAGCAAAGGAATTAAACTATACCTGAGAAGTTGTAGATTGAATTAAATTTTGGGATAAAGGCTGACATCAGATAAGATTGCAAAATATATTAGCGAGTTGGTACGGTGAAAAATACACAGAAGGCACTATAATCGCCGTTGACGTCTGTTTTTCTTGCCTCGTTGTTATTTTCTTGCATTTAAATTACTAAAATAGAATAAAGTGGTAGTAAGTTTTCTATAAAACTGAACCATCTTCTATGGAATTTTTTGTCAAAATATCGGTTCAGGATTTTTAACTTTCCAACAAATACCGTCTCCAGTAGATCAAATATAAACTATTCGGGAATACTCTATGAAAGGGCCACTGTAAAATTTTGTTACGAATCAAAGTAGATATTTTTTGCTTAAGCATTCTTAAAAATATTTAATGGTTCATAATATTGATTGGATATTCTAATGCTCCAGGTATTTTTCCCCGAATAACGATGTTTGACTAATTTTTTACTAATAATTTAGATCGATGCAATATATAAGTGAATTTCGAAGGAAATGTCATTAATAAAGGAAATATTTAAAGTAAATGTATATTTGAGCATTGACGGATAGATATCATTCGAACTTGTTTTTTTTTAATGCTAGAAAAAATTCGTTCATTACTTAATTCTTCCGCGCTTCCTGGGAAGATCCGTCCCATTTTGAGGATATTATTCATTTGAATGTAGTCTTTTTGAAAAGCTTAATCACCGCATAAGATTTCAATCGCTATGCACTATGTATTTTCACGGAGTAGACAGCCGCAGATAAACGATGTCTTTTCTTATCTCCCGAAAAAATGAAACTGAAAAAAACACAAGAAACATTCTTCAAGCGAGAATCACCCGCTGTTAATTTTCAGCGCGACTTTTTTTCCGCCCGAGTCCCGGACCGGAAATGACGCATTAACTTCATTTAATTGCTACGACTCCGATTTCTATATAATTAAAAAAGAGGACCCTGGAGAAGATAATAAATATCCCGGCGTTCTTTTTTTCGCGCGTTTTCCTTCTCGAGCCGTGGCGTCACTGCACGTAACTCTTGATTGCAACATTCACCATCGATAACGTTTTATTTTTCGAACGGAATCCCCCCGCTGCGAAAGGCGCCCTTTTTTTCGGTGCGCTCGGTGATGTTCAGCTTTTTTCCTTTCCCCGTATTCTTTTCCATCCGCCTGAAAGAACTAATTGGTTGAGTAGATTAATATAGTCTGACAATGAATGGGAGAAACAAAGCAGAATCGTTTGGTAGAATTGATTCGAATAGCAAAAAATAAATAATTCGATTGTTTTACGAATGACGTACTATGCGTCTTAATACCACGAGGTAAAATGATGTCTTAAAAATTACTTTTATCTTGGATATTTTTATTGATAGGTTCCTTAATTACTGATTCAAGTCCTGTAGCTTTTCAAAGCATATTTCTTAGAATTTTCCGTTATAGGTTTTTAAGGGGAAATATATTTTTTTTGTTTATGAAGAAAGAATTGAAAGATTTTTGCAGCTACCTTGTTGGTGCCTTATAAGTGACCTGTGACAAATTGAGGCGAATAATTTTTTAAAAGCCAATTATAAACACACGACGTCGTCATCGATCACGGCTAATTTTAAATTAAAAGAACAGTGAGGAATTCTTAAAAGAATTCTTGACGATTTTTTCCCTCTTTTCTTAATTAGAAGCAGAATAGTGATAGAGATGAACGCTTCGTCTATTTAATAAAGCTTTTCACGAAAAACATCAAACGCAACAATTTAATCAGCTTTTGCATGAATGAATTCCAATAAATTTCTGCTATCACATTTTTGGTCTTCTGCTTGAGTCCTCTCGTCAAATGCTTTTTCGCGTGTTAACCCCTAATGAGCAGAATTTAATTATGTTAACAGCCCCAGGTTCCAGGTTTATTTATACACGGTACCAAAATAACTACATAGAATTAATTTTCGTATTTATTCCATTCGTTTAAGACGGAAAATTATGAAACAAAAAATTACAAATAAATCTAGGCTTAACATTTTATGAGAAGGCAGCATCACAATGAGTTAAATTGTATTAAAGCGTTAACAGATGTCCTCTGCGCATTAGGAATTTTCATGAAATATTTCGTGATAAACCGCCGAGTCATTGAATGAAATGTATTATCTTGAGCTATCTCGGGTCTGCCATTGCATTTCAGATTGTCTACCCTGAGGAGTTCAAACTCATATTGCCAAATAGATAATTTGGAATGGATGGCAGGGACATGTGATAATTGGTTTATATGGCAACCCAAATTCCATTAAAATAAGTCTAAGCATTTAAAAAGTCAAATTGCACAGCTCAAACTGGTATCTATTTTATTTAAGCACAAATTATAATACGGTTTCTACTCATGAAACAACTAAAGTGCACGTTAAAAAAATGACTGGGCATGAATTATAGAAGCTCGAGTTTGAACATCAATATCATTTCCAAGGCATGAAAAGGTAAAAAAGCATTTGTTTCCAAAACATGTGTTAAACAATGATTTCCCATACGGTGGGCCGCGGCCCACTAGTGGGTCTCAAAGAAACTTGAGATGGGTCGGGGAAAGATTTTTAAATAGTTTATTTTGATATTTTTTCATTTTTTTAATAACTTCGAGATAAAATAGTTAAAGAACTCACGATAGTAATGTGTGAGCCCTCTGTGGACAGATATGTAATATCTACTGCTTGAAGAAATTAGTGCATATATAAATAACAGGTGGGTCCCAGGTAAGCTCTCAATGATATTAAAAATGATGAGAAACGCTGATTAAACCCTTGTGTCCACGGATAACAAAAAACACACAAATCCACGAATAAGTATCCAGATACCTCCAAATATTTTGTATGAGAATGGATACATTTTAATGGAAAAAACATCAAACGCGTATTTTTTTAACAAAATCGGTTCAGATTTGGTGTATAAGACCCCTACTTTGTATTACTATTGAGTGTCTGTAATATAGAAAAAACAAGTCGAGACAATCCCGACAGCTGCTATACACTTCAGTTATAAACCTTCCTCTATGGCGAGTGCGTGTTTTTTGTTTATTTTACTTGTGTATTTTTTGTGCCAATCTATTGAGTAATATTTCTTTAAGATGGCTGACGAAAAAAATGTCCACGTGAACAGTTCAGAAGGTAATATTGTTTTTGTGTGAAATATTTTATGTAATATATTATAATGTGTTAGGTATAATTTATAATGTTTTTATTCATAGGATGAGTTATGAACAACAAATGGCTTACTTGCGAGTCCAATTAAGTGATAATTCAGAGAACGACAATGAGACTACGTAGATAATCTATCTGACGACGAATGGCTTTCACCTCCGGTACCCGGACCAAATGCCTTGCAGGTAAATGAAGAATTATCTGATGTTGAAGACGCTTATGCGGAGCCCGATCAACAAATACAAGTTGAAGACGGCAATTCTGAAGAAGACGAGGACTTTGGTGATGATGGTGCTGCTGAAGATAGTACTCCTGATGAACAAGTGTTGTTACGTGCCAAAGATAATACTGTATGGAGATGTAAACCATCTGTCAACCGTAGGACACAAAGACAATATTCTACGTCAGAGAGCTGGATCAGAAAAATCTACAGACTTTCTGTGCGTGATATATTCAAGTGCATTTTCACAGATGTTATCTGTGACGTTATTATAAAGGAAACAAACAGACAAGCTAAGAATGACTATAAAAAAGGGAATGTATAGTACTTACCATCAGATTGCTTTATTGTAGACGAGCAACTTTTGTCGTTTCGAAGAAGAAACATTTACGCAATACATGCCCTCGGAAACAGCTAAGTATGGTATAAAGGTTTGGTGGTTATGTGATGCAAAAAATTCGTATCCTCTTATCGGCGAGATAGATACGGAAAAGCCATTGTCCGGACACGAAACAAATCAAGGTTAACGAGTGGTAAAAGAGATTTGTGCTACTGGTATAAAGGTTCAGGCAGAAATATCACCATGGATACAACACAACTTTACCGCTAGCACATCTGCTGATATTGTGGGAATTGACAATCGTCGGCGCACTAAGAAAAATAAAGCATACATTCCAACAAAGATGATAAATAGAGCTAGAGAACAATTACCGTCAGTTTTTGGATTCAGTGAGGACGGAAAGCAGAAGCCTGATATGAACCATTACTACAACAGCGCTAAAGGCGGCGTGGACAACATGGACAAGATGCTGAAACATTACTCAGCGCTAAGAAGGACTCTTCGATGACCAGTGGCAATGTTCTGCAATATGCTGGATGTGGCGTGCCCAGCATCTTACATCATTTATTCTGAGAATAATCCGGTCACTGCTACATCTACCAATAGCCGGCGTGCCTATCTCCAGGACCTAGGAATGCAGTTGGCAATGCCCTCCATTGAGACTAGATCACGTATACCACTCGTATATAAGCATTCTGTGATAAAATTAGGCATTTAATCTATGCTGAGGCACCCTATAATACCACAACAATCAATTTAATTAGGAAGTGGACCGAAGAACTCGACTGGACGTTGGGAGATCACCGGCACATGCTATGTATGTCGGTCGACAGTACGCCGGCAGCGTAAAATCAGAAAATCGTGCTGTGTTTGCAATCGGCCTATTCTGCAATGAACACACTGAAAATGCTATTCATGTTCGCTATAATTAAGATTTTTTTGTTTTTCAATATATCAATGTCTTGAAAATAATATGTTCATATTTTATTTACCTTCCCCAAGAAGATTTCCTATTGAATGTTTGCAGATAAAGGTTTTATTTATATAAATTTCCATACAAAAAAATATATATAGGTACCTGGGTACATATTCATGGATTAGTGTTATTCTAAATGTAGGCCTAATAATCTAATATTTCTAATCATTTTTTAAATATTTTTTTTTCATAAAATGGGTTCGTCTTGAAAGGCTCAAGAACGTAGCGGAAGATCGCCCAATTAAATCAACCTATCGCCAACCCTATTCAATATATATGGAGAAAGTCTAATGCAAGAAGCTTTAGAAGGCACAGGGGATTTCAAAATTGGAGGAAGGATTATAAGAACAGTAAAATACGCAGATGATCAAGTACTTCTAGCAAGAAAGGAAGAGGAGCTACAAAAAATGATAAATAGACTAGTGATAACAGGTAGAAAATATGGTATGGAAATAAATACAGAAAAATCCAAGGTCATTCGAATATCGGGTAAAGATGAGAATCTGAACATAACTATTGGGGGAAAGCCATTAGAACAAGTTTCAGAATATAAATACCTTGGAAGTATCATAACACGAGAGGCAAAATGTACGGATGAGATCAAAACTAGAATAGGAAAAGCAAAAGCGGCTTTCAGGAGAAAGAAACAACTACTTACAGGGAATATAAGGGAAGATATCCGCAAGAAGTTGATAAAATGCTACGTATGGAGTATAGCATTGTATGGGGCAGAAACATGGACGCTAAGGAAAAATGACATCAAATACTTGGAAAGCTTTGAAATGTGGACTTGGAGGAGAATGCTGAAGATAAAATGGACAGATAGGATGAAAAACGATGAAGTGCTACGAAGAATAGGAGAGAAGCGAATGATTATACAGACTATCAGAAAGAGGAAGGCTAACTGGGTTGGACATTACCTGAGGAGAGAGAGTATGATTAAAGACGTGTTAGAAGGAAAACTAGATGGGAAAAGGGAAAGAGGTAGGAAAAGGTTTCAGCTGATAGACGATCTGAAAGGTAAAGAGAGTTATCAAGATATAAAGAGGACAGCGGAAAATAGGAGTATATGGAGAACCAGGTTTAACCATGAATAATCACGGACCTGTCTACGGACAGACTACCTATGATGATGAATATATAAAATTCTTTTACATAAAACGCAAAAAGTACCCGGGCAACTATTAGTGAACACAGGGGTTAAACGATAAATTTGAGCGATTTTGAATTGATGGCGAAATTCGAGGATAAGAACAAAAAAACTTTTATTCGTTCTTCTTAAAAAAATACGGTCCTGGCTAGAAGATGGACGGCCAATTTGCTAAAACTGAAAGCCTGCACGTGGAAAAGTCGCTCTTTACGTGTTCTCTTACAAAAACAGATATTATATTCTGCAGTCAAACCGCAGTCTTTTTCGGAACTCTTCTCGCATTGGCTTATAATGCGCGATTCAAGCCTTCCTGTCAAATTCCCATCTTCTAACTGGTCGCGATGTTTGTTAAAAACGCGTTACGCAAAGTGACAGAATAAGCGTTTTATACGAAAGATGTTATGTCGTTTCCTATCTCCTTGTTTCTCCGTTATCATTTCTTCCACCAACGCGCCCGTGGGCCCAGTAGAACCGTGTAATCGAAAGAGGCGCAAATTTTGAACTGCCGGGCCACACGTAAACTCGCCGCCCCCTGTTTGAAATCACTAGTCTGGCTCGGAATAGTTCAAATTTGGCGCCAAAGGAGTTTGATTGTCGAGCTAGGCCCACGAATTGGTTTTCAAAAAGTTAAAAATGGACAATCGGGAATGTCCGCTTGAAAGAGCTGATCTGTGGTTGATACATTCGCGTTTCAACCGCCAATCGCGTCTCTTATGGACAAATTATTTTACTTATATTTTCATGCCGTCTACGGAGGAAATCGATTTGCTGAATGCGTTTTCAGTATCGTCGCTCTGACTGAATCCCAACGGGAAATATTCTAACGTTTCGGTCAATTTTGTTTCCATATTTGAGAAAGCAAATTAAACTCATTTGCTTTCTCAAATACACTGAAATAATATAATCACGGTATTTATCGAAATCTTCTCGGTATTATAGTTAGGTGCATGAAGCGATTAACTCTTTGGTTAATTTATGTGTGTCTCATAACCAATTCATGACCCAGAACACATATTATCAGCTTGGAACTATAAAAATGTCCCATCGTCTGGTTAGAATACTATTGTTTACAAATTAAAAGGATAGCATCGTGAGAACTTCTACGGAAAAATAAAAAGCGACTGCATCAACGCTAAAAAAACATTTTACCATGGATAATGATTCCTTTATGTGATGTCTTAACTGTTATATTATAAATGTTGCCATTTATTCCTCTTCAACTTACAACCCAAATAAATGCTCTCGTGCTGTTGTCGCATGTCTTGAGTGGAGAGGAAATTCGAGAAAAGAATTAACGCTGTCGAATCATTGTTACGGAATTCTTGAAGAGAAAAAATTCATAAATACGAGATTTTTTATTCAAAAGAAAATAAATACCTGCCTTTTATTCTATACAAGGCAACCTTTTCTCTCTCTCTCGCTCCCCCGCTATTTCAATGCTTAACACGCTAGGGTTGGCACAATATAGGAACACGATGCCAAGTGAAGCAGGCGGTTCATAGCAAGAGATATGGAGAGAGAGAGAGTCGCATTCTCCACGCGGTAGTCATGGCGACGCAGTTAATGAGGAAGTATGGAACTCTTACATTCCTCACTAGTAGAGGGAGAGAGATGGGGGAGAGAGATAGGGGGAGAGAGATGAGAGGTAGGAATGAGATGATGTGGAGGAAATGAGGGGGAGGACGAAAAAAATAGAAAGCGGAAGGAAGAGACAAAGAGGAAAATAAGTTATAAACTTAGTAATTTCCTCATTAAATAGGGATCTAATAATTGCTTTAACTACAATCGGGGAATGTATATTTATCACTTCTTTTTAGTGGATGAATTACATATAAGTGGCAGAATAGTGAAAATGAGAAGGATGGGAAAAGAAATGATGGAGGAAATGAGAGAAGAGTGAATTACATAAGTAGAAATGAAATAGAGAAATGGAAGAGAGGAAAAATGAAAAAAGAATAGAGAGAGATAGGAGGAGGAGAAAGGGGAAAGATCGGAGAAGATGAGAAGGAAATAGGAGTTGAGTAAATGTATGAGAGAGAACGCGAGAGGAATAAAGGGAAAGAAAAAAACGAGAGAAAGATGAATAATACAGAAGGATGACACTTGGATAAGAAAAGGGGAAGGATGCTGAAAGATTATAGATATTTTTAGATATATTCTTTTGAGCAAGATCGGAATGAGACAGTGCCTTCTTCCGCGTAACTCATTGTCAAATGCGAGAAATGCAATACAATACACGTAAGAAAACAAAAACAACGCGGGTGGAAAATATAGTAGGATGTTTACGGGGGAAAAGGAGGGAAAATTATGTAACAACGCCTTAGGATGAAACCCTACCGCAGGAAAAGCATACAACAAGGTGGGCGGTTTGAAAAAAACCTTCCAAGCCTACTGACAGTCTTCATAAAAGAAAAAAATCTGATGTGGCCACCACATGACTTTCTCCATACCTGTAATATTTCTAAAAATTCCAAATAGGTTAAATGTTAATAAATATTTTAAGGAACTGCGAGAAAATTTTAGACTTTACAAAGAACAAATAAACTCAAACCATAGCCTTCTGATATTGGATATAGCCACAAAGCTACAACAATTAAAAAAATAAAAAGGAGCGTTACTAAGACGTAACTATGCGTCAATTGTTAACAATAGTCTTCGGCAGGTGGCGTGGTGGTGGCAGCTAAAAATATAAGATATCTCTTAAACAATGCATTATATGGGAGAATGTTTCAAACAAAGGTTGTGGAAAATTAAATTTCCTACAACTTTTATTCCATTATATTTTTACATGTATCAAATATTAAAGCACATATATTTAAAAATAACGGATAAGTGACAAGAGTAAACACCCACATTCGATTGACCGATTTTTACCAAAAAATAATTAGTTCTTGTAACTTTTATAAAAATGTTAATTATAAAATTTTGTGTTGACCTGCGTAATAGTTTTTGGGTTAGAGTACATAAAAAAAGCTTTTACATACACAAAGACATCATCGAAAAACGTGTTCAGAGGACCTCAAAACGTGTATTTCCCTTTGTAATCTCGAAATCGATTTTTTCATGAAAACAATACTTTCTTCTCCTATACTACGTATGGAGAAAGTAAAAATGGAAAAATGACAAAAGTAAACACCCACTTTCGGTTGACCGATCTTTACGAAAAACTAATCAGTTCTTTTCCGTATAACAAAACCGTCGAACATAAAATTTCGCGTTGATCTGATTAATAGTTTTTGAGTTAGAGCACCCACAAAATTCCGGTCACACACACAGACGCACCCACAGACAGCATCAATAAAATAGCCAAAACGTGTTCAGGGACCTTAAAACATGTATTTCCGTTGAAATCTCGAATTCGATGTTTTCATGAAAACAATACTTTCTCTATACTTCATACATGGAGAAAGTAAAAATGAGTATTCAGTGACATACATATATGCACAAAGATACACACAGGAGAAGATATAGAGAAACGAGAGATATTAGTAAGAGGAGCGGAAACATAAGAAGAGAGAGGGAAAATGAGTGGGTGCTAGAGAAGGGTGAGAAAAATAGAAAAAATGGCGAGAACTGAAGGAGAAACATAGAATAAATAGGAGGAGATGAGGGTGGGATGCAAGGACGTTAAAAGGAGAACGAGGGAAATCAATACGAAAGGAGGTTGGCGTGAGCGGATGGATGAAGAAACGACTCCCAAAAGAGGAATTGGTCGAGAAGGAATCAGGAGGAGAGAGAGAGATACAGGAGGAAGAGAGAGAGAGGAGTGGATAATGGATAGGGAGGAAAGGGAGGTTACCAGAGGAAGTGCGGCGCGACGAAGAGGAGACAAATAAAAAGAGGGAGACGATGGTGAGGGAGGGGAGATGGAGGAGGGGGCCGGGAGAGAAAGAGAGCAGGGTCAGGGGGTGGGTTTTTAATAGGATGGACGGAACGAGCTCTCGGCAGAATTGAAAGGGAAGTAAGGTTGCTTTGGAGACAAATAGGCTGTATGAGGCGGAATTCGATATTGGAAGGAACTTGTGATTAACGTCGGCAAGACGTTTGTGAAAAGCTGCTTCCTTCTTTAACGACCAAATCGAAAGGGTGTCGACTTCCTGAAAGATGGTGGAAGAACTCGTTGAGAGGGGTTTTAGGTAAAGGTTGTTAGGGCTGTGTTACTTGTTGTGCTCTCATTGTCAATTTATTTTAAGCTTTGTAGAGGTAAATATCCCGCGTGGAACTAATTTTTACCTCTTTTATCCACGCGCTGCACGCAACGCGAGTCGAAGGTGTATTTATTTCAGGGGAGATATAATCGAGAAATAATTACATTCAGTGACAAAGATACAGACAAGAGAAGATAAAGAGAAGCGAGAGATATTGGTAAGAGGAGCGGAAACATAAGAAGAGAGAGAGAAAATGAGGGGGTGCTAGAGAAGGGTGAGAAGAATAGAAAAAAGGGCGAGAACTGAAGGAGAAATATAATATATATCGAGATATAATATTTCCGTAATCCTTTATTTCAACGGTAATTGGCACTGATAAAGAATATTTAAAAATATATCGTTCAAATTTACTAAGTAGTTTGAACTTGTGCGTAAGCAAAATTTACATATATGATCGAAATTAATAAATTAAAGACATTAATTTTAATGGAATTTTGATTTTTTTATTTTGATCATCACTTCCTTCTCAATGTTTGCGCACTACATTCTATTCCTCTACGGTCCCTTTTAACGTGGTGAATTTCATGTTAACTTAATCCTGTATCTATCGTATTATAATTAATTATAACAGTAATATAAATGATTGAAAATGTTACTATAAATCTAAATAAGTGTAGTATTAATACGTGTAATATTAATCAGGCCCTTCAAGAGGGCGGGAGGGCCATTTGGCTCGGGCCTCAAGCTCAAGGGGGTCTCAAATTTTAACACTTGTTCAGAGATGAATTTATGCACAGGCGCAGGAGGCGCAAGCTGGGGGCCTCGTCGAAAAAAAGGCCTCACCAAATGTCCATTTTAGCCTAAAACCTTATGTTTCTCTTCCTTTCCGAAAAGCTGAAGTGACATTGCACGTAACTTAGGTGTTTCATCAATTATTAATGAATTTGCAGAAACAAAGGCTAGAAAAGCATTTCTTAAATAAGAAGTTATTCAAATTTATTTATCTTTTAATCCATTGAAATATCAACAATTAATTCTGAATAGGAAATGCCAAAAAGAAACATAAAATACGATTTTCTTACTTTGTTCTTGCAGGACGTTCCAGTTTTACGTAACCCAACCCCCAGTTTTTGCATAACCCTCAATTAGATCCCCCTCTCTCCTCTTATGCAACGGACAGAATTTTTCAGTTTGCACTCATTGTTGTTAATTTTCTCAACATTTCAATGTGGTCTTCATTATTGGATGTGTAGAAAGCACTCTAAGCAAAACTTTTTTTCGGATTATATCTTTCTTTAAGGGGTCAGAATTTTTAATGAAAGAGTGCTACATAGTACAAGCTTGAACTCCCTACTCCCAATGCAACTCGCTGTAACCATTCAACGAATTCCGGCCATCAAATTGGGTTACGTAATGCTTAAACGCTTCCTTATGGGAATATTTTTCTTTTTATTACGGCGAGGGACTTCAAAATCTGGAAGTGGCCCGGTCTTCTCTGAGCCTCTCGGAGGGGCTGCTACGACAGTCTACTTTGCAGAAAAAATGTGTAAAATAATACCTTAAGAACAAAACTACCTCAGCGAAAGAAATTAACGTTCGTTTTAAAAATTTCGCTGCTTCCTTGTTTGTAGAATTCGTGCGCCAGCCGTATACAACCATTAAAAATAATTTCATGGCACTCGGCGTTCTTCTTTAAGATAAATGTTTTTCAAACTGTCACACAAATAATTCTTCCCTTATTACATTTCACGGGAGACATTTTATGATTTTGTAAAAAATTTCCCTCCTTGGAAAAGATGGATTGCGATACCGGGGGCCCCATAACAAACTTCGGAGGAAGACGATGGAGGTGGAAGGAAAAAGGGTGAACCCTAGTTGGCACGAGGAGAGGAATAAACGCATAAAAGGGGTCGGGAGGTTAAAAATGCGAAGGAGGACACAAAGAGTTGGGGAGGAGGGTGAAGACCCGCTCTGATGAAATGGTCTTCTTTTGGCGGTAAATGAATCAGTTGGTTCTCACAGTTCCCTTGATGAAAGTCCGCTGGAATGCCGCTGATTAATTGCTTAATTTTAGCGAGGTCCCGCCGACTTTGTTTACAAGTGTACGAGGTCCCTTTTATTATAATCCTTGATGGGAAACACCCGTGGGAGCTGGTGGAGGACAATGAGGAAGGTGGCAGAATAAGTGGGGGTGGAGGAGAGGCTGTAGGCGATTGCCTTGCCACCCTTTGGGACTCGTTGGGAGAAAATGCTAATATCGAGCGGCGAAAGTGCGAAGGAAGCCACCGATCGACTTGAAAAAGGAGATTGCGATGAATTTCCGAAGGGGAAGTGTCGTACGGCGAAATTAGGAATGCGAAGGTGAACGATCTGATCTTTCTGGGCGTGTAAAAATGTCTCAGTTTCCGCGATGTACATCCATTTCTAGCATTGCGTGGGTCATACCTTCCCAAAAACGACCATTAGGAACAAAATGGTGGAATTTTCTCATGGAAGATAGACGAGTTTACACTTTGCGCGCTTTTTCCACGTGCAACGGTTTAGCTTATGATGCATTCAGAATTGCTTCCTTCGTTATTCATCATACCCATTGAGTCAAAATGAAACATTTTGTGGATTTTTAATGCTTGGAGACGGTTTCGAAACCGTGCTAAACTGATAACGCGTAAAGGGAAACCGTCCAAAACAAGGGTTGCTGAATTTTTTCTATTCAATATCCTCCCAGAGATACGTTCCGATATTTTAAAACATCTCACCCACTCGAGTTAAGAATAAGGGGTAGAAAGTCACGCAATGGCCAAAATTTCGGAAGTAATGGCTATGTAAATGGCATGAGAACTGTTAGGTCTGCTTTATCACTTAGCTCGTTCCGTAAATTTCAATGTCCGTGTAAATGTATGTTTCTGCGTTTTAATACAATAGATAATTATCGGTCGTGATTTGCCGCAGAAACAAAATTAATAGAATGCGTCTGTCTTCACCGATGGAAGATTCTGCGATCTACCTACGACGAATTACTACTGATGAGATCTGCTTTTGTAGCCAAAATGCCTTAGATTTTAGCTTCCTTTTTATGACAATTGGAGAGTAATAGCCTCTCAATTCGTTTTTAGCACTTCTTCACCGGTTTAAATATTCTCATAAGTCCGGGATATTTTTCAATTCTTTTTAATGAAATTCAAAAACTTATTCTTTTTAGGTGACAGTGGGGTGTATTTTTCAACTCCCTTTCGGTCATATATATATATACAGGTTTTAATGGAACATCTAAATGGGTGCCAACCACAACCAGAATTACATGTATCTCGATTTATACGATTATCATCTCCTGTTTTAAAACTTCCTCATCTTGTCCTTCCTTTATTTGTAAATGAACTAATTTACTCTCGTGAAAAACGTTAATCTCCTAGGAAACGTCTTTTCGGACCATTTTCGTGTGGGTAAAGCAAATATTTGCTCGGCCGTAGACGTGCTGCGCGGTTAAATTATGCGTTCTTTGTTATCCACGCTACGCCACATGCACACGTTCGATTCTAGATGCAAATTTATAAGGGCAAAAAATTTTCTTTACGCAATGGGCGAAAAGGATTGCTTTCAACCACTTTTGGAACAGGAAACTTGAATAATTTAAAGACGTCCAAATTGGAAGTGAACAATAATAATGGGGCGGTCTGGTGGGAAATTTAAAAAGAAATGAAAACGCCTGCGTCTTTGCCGAGAGATACGAATTTTCATTTCGTTATCTATCAATTTTAAGATCTCTTTTAATCGTGCTAGAAAAATTGAGTTTCAATTAATAAGGAATCAATTCATCATAAATTATTCTAAAATTCTTCATCTTATTTACTATTTATTGCTTTTTTATGTCCAGGTTTTACCTTTGAGTCGCAATATTTCCAATTTACATTGCATTTTCCAAAATCTTCGTAGTTTTGGCACTAAGCTCAATTTACTTTGGAAATGTGATTCAGAAGAACGATTCTAAAAGCTGAAGTGAGGGCAAATTTTCTATCTAATATATCAAATTGAATGTCTTTTTGTTTATCTGTTCCCTAAACATTCTCACGCCCTTTGACCTATCGGGACAAACTTTGCAAAGTGACTTCCTATGACCCTACGGGTAACATTGGGTACCCGGGAACCACCCCGCACAGACAGACAGATGGATACACAGCTGGTCGTCATATATCGATTTGTTTTCTTTATGACGGTGTAGCCCCCGCACAGACAGACAGACGGATATACAGCGGGTCCTCATATATCGATTTGTTTTCTTTGACTTATGTGATTTAAAAGAATAAACACTATGAATTAATCATAATATCGTAGTTTGATTTTTAAATTTTCAGAAATCGCGACGCTCTAAGTTTCTATAAATTGACGGATACACAGAACTGAAAGCGTTAAATTATAATAATGGAATTTGACATTTATGTATCGTACATTTTTATACCTAAGTTTAGATACATCCCACTCAACAGAAGTAGGATTTAAAAGCAGAACAAAGGAAAGAGGAGGGAGAAGGAGGTATAAGGAGAACAAGGGCATGGGAGGTTGGACATAAATTGAGTGTTGAAATGAGAGTTCAAGTGTTCAAGATGAGTTCTAAGAGAAGACTGGAGGATACAAGGAAGTTCATAGATGAGAAGGAAGGGATCAATACTGAGGTTGTGCTGAGGAGCTAGGGAATTCGAAAGTAATGTAAAGGATGAAGTTCCTTAGGGTTAGGTGGGGGTTATAGAAAGAAATGAAATACGTATGTAAGTAATGATCTTCTCTCTGAAGGTACGACGAAAAGCGTGTTTCTGTGCATTATTCTTGCACTAGTGTATTGCCCGTCATATGACGGGTGTCAGTTACTATATGGTTGAGAAACCCGTCGTAAGTAATGAGTAAGTAATCGTAACTCAGTATTATGGATAACCACAAAATTAGTTTATTTTTCTGGTCTTATCGCACTTTAAAATTCAACGGGGAACTTAAACATGAATAATAACAGCTGTAATTATTGATTAATAGCCGGTATTTAACTTGCCAAAATAGATTCAGGCACTCAGGTGCTTAAAGTCTATTAAGTTCAAACATCACGGAGTATATGGAATTTCTATAGAAATGCTTAATAAACTCAACCCTTATATCCTGCCGGCAATTACTGACATCATAAACACATCACTAATGCAAGATAAATTTCCTTCACAGTGGGAAAATGCTATGGCCATTCCTCTTCCAATAAAATAAGCTCCAGAAAATTTAAACGATCACAGGCCTATAAGTATTTTACCAATGCTATCTAAGGTCTTAGAAAGATTTGGTCCACGAGCAACTGACTGACTTCCTCCAATGACGCAATCTTTTAGATCCTTTACAATCTGGATTTATAAAACACCACAGCACATACACTGCTCTTTTAAAAATAACTGACGATATACGCGCAGCGATGGACACAGAAAATTACAATTCTAACATGAGTCGACTTTTATGAGGCATTCGATTCGATCGAGAAAGATCTCCTCATGGACAAACTCCAAGGCATGGGTTTCTCGCGTACTACGTTAGATTGGCTCTCATCTTACCTAAATAACCGTCACCACAAATTAACTCTAAATATTTCTCCTCTTGGCTCCCCGTCACCAGAGGCGTCCACAAGGATCAATTCTCGACCCTCTTTTGTTCTCCATTTACATTAATGACATCTCTACGGCAATTGCATCGTGCTCCTCTCACCTTTACGTCGACGATCTTCAGATCTATATAAATTCAAAAACCTCAGAACTTTCAGACGCCCTTAGTAAGCTGAATGCGGACCTTAAATAACTAACCGATTGGAGCAGTTATTATGTCCTAAAAATGAATCCATCTAAATCACAAGCTATTTTGATAGGTTATTCAAAGCTCCTTTCCCCCATCAATTTCGATATTGACTGTCTGCAAGTTATGTACCCATCCAGTTCTTTAAAACTGTAAAAAATCTTGGTCTTATTATAAATGACACACTCGGGTAGACAGACCATATCACGAGTGTTTTTAAAAAAGTAAATTCCTCCCTCTATTCATTGAAGTGACTAAAAAACTTTCTACCCCAGAATTTAAAGCAAAAACTCGTATCCTCTCTTCTTCTGCCTCACGTAGATTACTGCGACGTGGTCTACAGTGATCTATCAGTAGAGTTGTCCAATAAAATTAAAAAAACATTAAGTTCTGCGTAAGATTTATTTTTAACATTAAAAAGTCAGATCATATATCTGATTATTACAAAAAGACGCCATGGCTTAACTTCGACTCCCGCAGGAAACTTCATATCCTTAATACACTATTTTGGCTACTGTCTTCAAACATTCCCTCTTATCTTTCGTCGAACTATTCCTTTCTCTCTTCCCTCCACGAAAAAACGCCCGTAGCTCAAGAACGCTAAATATTCCAAGTCATAGAACAAACATTTTCAATAATTCATTTCATGTAACGTCCTCCAGGCTTTGGAATGAGTTACCTGTAATGACAACAAAGCTAAAGTCACTGGAAGGCTTCCTCAACTCCTGCTTTCTACATTTTATTAACAACAAGTGCTAAACTGAATGATGTAATTCTATAAATATTTTACTTTCTGCCAGATGGAATCATTGCATTGTAAGCAACTTCTGGTATTTTACATACTGCGACGCTAAAGTTTATCTAGTGTGGTTTATAATATTTTTTTTAATTTTTATTATATTTTCTCCTTATCTTTTTTCGTCTTTTATTTGTAAAGCAAGCATTTTATATTTGAAAGTATAAAATGAAATTTCTCCATATTTTTAATTATTCAAAACTGCCTCTGTTGTACTTATCTACATATGTATTATAAGAGAATGTACATGTATATGTATACATAAGGCTACAATGATGTATATTTCTCTCGTTATAACCATTTTTTGTGAATTAACATTATAGATTTTAAAACAAATATTTGTTAAATATGTAAATCCTGATGTAAACAAATTGTAATGGTTAGGTGGAAGAGCCTCAACCACGACAATAAAGACATTTTTCTTTCTTTCTTTCTTTCTCTCTCTCTGTCTCTTTTCTCCTACCTCCCCCTCTCTCATTCCCTCCTGTCACAATCCATATCTCTCCCTCTTTTTCTCCCTCTCCCTCTATCTCTTTCCTCTCTTCCTTTTCTAATCCTATACCTCTCTTACTCTCTATGTACCTTCCATTCTATATTCCTTCCTCCCTATCTCCCTCCCCACAACCCCATCTCTCTTACTCTACATCTATGTAGTCGTATAGATAAGCAAAAGAATCCAAACTAAATCCCAGTCCCATTAGAATTAAATAATTTAGCGAAAAATCCTACGGTAATTTGAGACAATCTATGCACTAGTATATATTACACGCATGCGGGTTGTGACAGCAATTGATTCTCGAAGTTGAACAAAGACATGGTCGGCAAGGCAATATCTCGTTTGAAAGCCGATATTTTCCCAAAATATGTGATTTAAATGTTTAATATGAGAGATTTCGAACGGTATTTAATTTTTATACCTCAATCAAACATTTCTGCGAAAGTTCAACCTTCCACCTACTCGGTAAATTTGTTTAAAATGATGACGTCAGCGTTATACACAAACACATCTAAGCTTTTATTATAGTAACTAGCTTAATTTCCCGTCAAATATGACTGGTATGCGTGGATTAAGTATTAAATTGATGGTACTTCCCATTCTTCCTCCTTTTCTCTTTTCTCTTCCCTCCCATTCTCCCTCCATCTCCCCCTCTTTGGATAAATATACTTTCTATCCTCAATCTCGCCCAAAAAAGACCATTACTTATCTCTCCCTCCTTCTCTGTCTCCCTCCCTCCCTCTCTCTCTCTCTCTCTCTCTCTCTCTTCCTTTATCTGTCTCCTTCCCTCACTATCTCTCCCTCCTCCCCTGGAAAAATTCACTTCCTGTTCTCAACCTCGCCCTAATAAAGACCATTATCTATCTATCTCTCCCTTTCCCTTCTTCTCTGTCTCCCACCCTCTCTCTCTCTCCCTCCTGTCTCTCTCCTTTTTTCCTCTCTCCTTACGTATGTAGTATAGGATTGAGACGAGAATACAATCTCGAGTTTTAACAATGACATGGTCGGCAAGGCAACATATTGGTAAAAAGCTTAAAATTCTCCAATAAATATGATTTAAACGTAGAACTTTAGCGATTTCGAATCGTAAGCATAATGTAACGTTAAGAATAAGAAACATTCTTTATTTTTCTTTAAAAAGGTCTATGTCCGAAGATTCTAGGTTAAATACTTCTAATTTTAATTTGAAAAAGAGTAAAAGCCTGTAAGGCGAAAAATTGATTTTTACGTGATATCTTATGAGAAATAGAAATTATCTAATGCAGCCAAACCCGGGTCTTTTCTGAGGATTCTTTTTTATAAATGGCTTTTACTATAAGAATAAAATATTCCTACCAAATTTCAATGTTCTACCTACTCGGAAAGTTTGTTAAAAATAGTGTTATAGTCAATCATAGTTCATATTAGTCGAGCGTGACCGGATTTCTTAACTCATTATTTAAAGCGAAGCGATTATGCCTCAATAATTTGGTTTCTATAGCTACTACATTAGTTTGAAAGAGATTGCATCTACAAACTAGCGGATAGAGGGATGAAAAACCAGAAAATAGTTTGTTTTTTATCCGCCGTTTGCGGAAAATTTATCATTTTAGGTGATTAAGGACAGTTTTCTATACTTATCAAAGCATTGATTAATCTGTGAATATTTCTAAAGTGCTTGTTGATTTGTAAATACCTTATTACTATCTCTTTACGACCTTTTGCAATAAGATTATCAACGGAAAAAACGTTGAGCTAATATGTCCACTCCTACGCTTTTGCTCAATTTCTGTCAAAAATCCAATCTTTTGAATAATTATTTTATGTATCACAAACATGCTTACCCTTGAAATATGAAAACTGGATACATTCTGTAATATTCGTTTGAAATTTAAAAAAACCGTCTGTAGCACAGAGAAACATGTAGCCCGAGGTTTGGAAATATATTTCTCTCCAACTTATTTTCCAAAAATTACATCATTTCTCAGAAGAAAGTTTTTGTTTATTTTATTATAAAGAAAGTGAAAGGATGAAAAGTCCTCTTTGAGGAAATAATCTATTGTAATAAATATTTATTTTTCCTTATAAACATATGCTGGAAGAAACTGGCCCTTAATTTTTTCTGAACGTATTTTACAATTAAAAAATTTTAAAATAACTTTCGACCATTTTTACAATGGAAATTGCTAGCTGATTTATCTATTTCGTCTTATAATTAATGATCCAATGAAAAATATTATTCTGATACATCGCTGATACCAATTTATATAAGATATACGAATAAAATAAGTGTTACATAAATACTCCTTACACGATTTCACATAAAATTTGATTTTTTTTACCGCACAAAAACGAAAACAATGAAACCCGATCTTGATTCCATAAGCGTCATTAATAAATTTCTTCCTTTTTTATTTTTATATATGTGCGTCATATTCCAGGTGAGTGCTTAATTTGATCAGTGTACTATATATTTTTGTTTGCTAATGATTATATGATACCTTTTCTTGGCCCAAATAAATAAATAAATAATAAAAAATTTTATATATGTATGTAATATTCCAGCTAAGAGCTTAATTTGATCAGCGTACTAAATATTTTTGTTTGCTAATGATTATATATTACCTTTTCTCGGCCCAAATAAATAATATAAGCAATATACACAAATTAACTCAAACTCATCAATTGAAATGCAAATATTATTGAAATTACAATAGTATTTCAATATAAAATTACTCCCTTCTCATTTAAACGAATGCATTAATGCGGGAACTACTAATCAGGCACGAGTATCCGTGGTTTATTTTTCATAGACATGTACAGATATCATCATCATCATGCTTCTGTCCGAAGACAGGTTTTAACTGAATCGCTGCCTCCATTTCTCTCTCTCCCTAGAAGCCTCTTTTATACCTCTATAAGTATTATATCCCTGCTTTATATTATCTAATATTATCCATCCATCCATCGTGTTGTATCCACATCCAGGCTCTTAATGCAAGAGATACATCTTCCAAAAAAAATGGAAGGCTCGTTTTCAAAAAATCTCTGTACTGTACAGACATCAAGCATCCTTCAATGAAGTATGGACCAATGAGGTAGTACGTAGCACTCCGCACCAAACGTTCACAGTAAATCTGTGTTGAAATTTACTTTCAACTACATCGTGGGAATTCTCGTGAGCCCAAGTATGAGAATTTCTTGTATTGTTAATCCCATCGCGTGTGAAAAAGGCTTCGTCCGTGAAAAGGATGTTATCCAATGATTGATGATTATTTTGTAACCAGATACAAAACTACAAACGCTGTTCAGCATCATTCGGTAAAAGGTGTTGCACTCTTTGGAGATGGTATGGATACAAGCCATCATTATGCTGAATCCTCCATACTTGCGTACATGGAACCCCAGTTATCAAGGATATTATCATGATACTCGCGCGTGGACTTCGCTCCACTGCATTCAAAACTTCATATTCTCTTTGTAATTGCTGTTGCTCGTAAGTTGACTTAGGCAATGAACCTGTCTGTCTTAACGAACGATACGTATTTTGTACTGTAAGGCGATCTGGTAGACGGCGATTCGGATATCGTCGCTGGTATTCTGCAACAACTGCAGAAGCATTGCCATCGCAAAAACCGTGCACAAATACCATGTCTGCGTATGTATTCTTCATTTGAGAAAACTGCCGGCATTGTTTGAAATGTTATGTAAAATAACTACTGTAATGCACCTATTTGCTTACACTGTGAATACACAGCAAAGACGAGAGTGAATGTGATAAGCCATACCTCGTACTTGACGCCGTGGTGACTACCGCAGGCCAGGAAGGAGTGAGTGAGATGGAGAGTCCGCTGTTTCGAAGCGCCGACCTACATTGCTGTATTTCTCTACGTATTGCCTTCGAGAATAAGTGCCGCTTCCGACCTGAAAGACCAAAGTTCCTATTTTATTTCTTCTCGTCAAAGATCCCTGCACATGGCAAATGCCTCAATAAGTTTACTGACTGACCCAATCTGTAAAAGCGAATGTACTTTAAAGACTTGCATATCTCGGTAACCGTTGAGAATCAGACCCATGTTGATATAGCATTTTTTACTCAGAATTATCCCTAGAATCCACTGGTGAAGTCTTGACTTTTCCTCCCGGAACACCCTGAACATATGTTACCTGTGACACAGCAATAGGATTTTCAAAGAAATTTAAAACAATATTTCAATCTCAACTGTATAATGGTATATTTAAATAAATTTAACCGTAACGGTATTTACAGCAATATTTCAATCTAAACTATTTTGTGTTTATTTATTTTGAAAACTTCGATTTAAAAATAGCTTTTCTATGTTACCTGTGGCACAACAATATGATTTGTAAAGAAATTTAAAATTCAATCTCAACTGTATAACGGTATATTTAAATAAATTTAAAGATAACGGTATTTACAGCAATATTTCATTCTAAACTCTATTTTGTTTGTTTATTAATTTTGAAAACGTCGCTATCTATGTTCACAAAAATTGAAATTTAAAATAACATTTACAACAATATTTTAATCTAAACAGTATTTTGATTGTATATTACTTTGGATGTATATATATATATATATATATATATATATATATATATATATATATATATATATATATATATATATGAGAGGTAAATGATGCTTAGAAAAATTATTTATTTATTTTTTTTTTATTGTAGTAAAGTCACATTTTCTTGAAAAGAAAGAAATGTTATTTAGGTCAGGATTATTTATGAGCATGAAGAATAATCTGGTAAGCAAGGGTAATAAAACGCGAACGATAAAGGGCTCTTGGATAATGTGGATTTAGCCTACTCATATTATTTGATGGAAATTAGAATTCCAGAGGAGTGAATTTATAAAATAAACGAAATTACCGTATTGCCCCGAATATAGCGCAGTTTTTTTTTTTTTTCCAAAAAATGAAATTTTAAAAGTAGCCCCCGCGTTATATTCAAGTACTAGTGATTTTAAAAGATCGTAAAATCGTGTTTTGAAAAACTACCGTACATTCCGCACATCTGTTTACAAGATACAAGATACTTGTGACATTGTAGACACATTAGACGTACGTTATATTGAACTTGAAAAAAGCATCCGAGGTGAGAATAGATCGAGTTCAATCGGCTCGATAATCATTGCACTGAAACTACAAGTGCGTCCAGGTATTCTTTGTAACTACCTTAGCGAGTTTTTACCCATCTGTTATTTTAACAATGGGTTACAAAAAGGGTGTTAATCATGTTAAGAAAAAAGTTCTTCTTAATCCCAGGTTAACAGAGGAACTCGACGAAGTTATCACATGAATTTTAAAATAGTCGTAGTTAAATCGGCCCTCCCTAAGGACTGCATAACCTTACAGAGGTGGGAGGGTTTGTGTACTCTTACGAACCAAAGAGCTATGCCGGCGGGAGATAATTCTCCTGGTAGGACCATCCAAGCCGGAAAGGTCTGAGGGGAAGAGTCAGACTAAGAAGCAGTCTTGGGGGTTTTACATCCCCCTGTGCAAGGGCAGCAGCTTGCACAGTACCTCTGTAGGTGGTGATCATGTGGATCTGAACAGCTACAGATGGGTAATCACTCTGTGAAACTGCGATGAGGAAAGCAAGGGGAAACTACCTCATTATATTTCCCATGATAGGCTGAAAAGCTGAAAATACCTCTATGGATCTTTCTGGGGTAAAATATTCCGGAGGTAAAATAGTCCCCCAATCGGATCTCCGGGTGGGGACTACCCTAGGGGATGCACAGAGGAAATGTAAGATTAATAAGAAAGCAAGTAGTGAGAAATTAAAAATAGGTACATGGAATGTTAGGACTATGAATTCAGGGGGTAAACTAGAGAACCTAAAAAGGGAAATGAGAAGGAATAATGTAAGCATAGTAGGTCTTAGTGAAGTCCGGTGGGAAGGAGAAGGCGAGATAAATTCAGACGAATTTAAGACTATTTACTCGGGAGGGGAGAAAAAGGAAAGGGGAGTGGGGATTATAATGAGAAAAGAGATAGCTGAAAGAATTAGTAAGGTAGTGACAGTTAATGACAGATTAATAGCCGTAAAACTCCAGATGGAGCCAGTGGATATGCTTATAATTCAAGTGTATATGCCAACAACTAATGCTGGCGACGACGAAGTAGATGAAATATATGAACAGATTATGGAGATATTGGAGGATGAGGGAAATGGAAGGATCACCACCATAGTAATGGGAGATTGGAACAGTGTAGTCGGAGAGGGACAGGAAGATAACATAGTGGGAAAATATGGAATAGGGAAGAGAAATGAAAGAGGGGATAAACTTGTGGAATTCTGCCATAGAAATAGATTAATTGTAACTAACACATGGTTTAAGCATCACCAGCGAAGACTTTACACATGGAGAAGCCCAGGAGACCAGAGACGATACCAGATAGATTACATACTAGTCAATGAAAGATTTAGAAATAGCGTTAAAAATGTGAAAACACTACCAGGGGCAGATATCGATTCTGACCACAACCTATTGGTGGCAAATATACAATGTAGACTGAAGAGCGTTAGGAGAAACATAAGAGTTAACAAGAAATGGAACTTAGAGGAACTCCTTAAAAACAAGGAGGCTATCATGACTGAGCTGGAGGAAAGGTTGGGGGAGAGAGCTGAAGAAAATAGGAAGAATGTAGATGAGGAGTGGAGATACATCCATAGCAACATTAAAGAGGTAATGGAAAAGAAGGTAGGAAAGATAACGGGTGAAAGAAACAAAAAACCCTGGATCACAGCAGCTATGCTGCAAAAAATGGAAGAGCGGAGAAAGTGGAAGAACATAAACACTGAAGAAGGCCAAAGAAAGTACAAGGAGTTAAATAATGCTTTAAGAAGGGAAACAGATAAAGCAAGAGAGCAATGGATAAATGAAAAATGCGAGGAGATTGTCGAATGTGAAAGAATTTGTAGAACAGACCTCATGTATAGCAAAGCAAGGGAACTATTCAAGAAAAAAGCAAGAAAGATAGGACGTAAAGGAATCATGAACAAAAGTGGTAAAATAGTATCGGAGCCAGACAATGTAAAGAATGTCTGGAAAGAATACATTGAGGTTCTGTATGACAAAGAAGGAAAGCCAAGAAATATTGAATTAAATGAAGAAGAGGATGTGGAAGAAGATCAGCTAGGACCAAGTATTCTCGAGTCTGAAGTTAAAAAAGCAATTGATGACATGAAAAGAAGGAAGGCTGTTGGGAGTGATGATATACCCGTGGACGTTCTCAAGGTTTTAGGGTCTAAAGCAGTTAAGCAACTCACAAAATTTTTTAACCAAGTATATGATACTGGCATATGGCCTGAAGATTTTTTAGATGTTGTGATGGTACCACTGGAGAAAAAGAACAATGCAAAATGTTGTAAGGATTACAGAACTATTAGTTTAATTTCTCATACAGCTAAAGTTCTAACCAGAATAATAACCAAAAGAATTGAATGTAAAATAGAAAAGGAGCTGCAAGATAATCAGTTTGGTTTTAGAAGAGGAAGGGGGACTAGAGATGCTATAGGATGTATGAGGATGATGACAGAAAGAGCGCTAGAAGTCAATAAAGGTATGTATTTTTGTTTTGTAGATTGGGAGAAAGCTTTTGACCGAGTGAAATGGGATAAAATGCTGGGTATTTTAAACAAAATAGGAATAGATTGGAAAGATAAAAGACTGCTTAAAAACCTTTACTTTGATCAAAAGATTAGAGTCAGGGTTGAAGGAGATGTACAGATAAGAGCGTCGAAATATTGAAGCTCCTTTAATACCACACTTGTCACGGACGGGTGATTTATTATTTCGAGTTCCAGTAAAAGATAAGGGTTATTTCGCTGGTGACGTGCTTACTTGACCTAAAGTATAGTAGTTCAAATCCAGCCGAGGGCATAAAAAACTCATGGCCAGTGTGTCATCAATAATACCTCCTCCATTTTGTCATTTTCGGATGTCAGCTAGAAGGCAGCGATCGCCCGCCGAAAAGAAACGTCGCCTATAAAGGACAAGGGCAACTCGGTTAACAAGTGATTCATCCGAGAAAAAAAAATTAAACTTTTTGCCTCCCCTTTGATCCCCATACTTCCCGGAACAATGCGAGTGTCAGAAACACTTGTTCTCGGATTCCATTCGCATTGACCCTCATAAAAACCGTTCGTCTAAGCGGATTTGAATTTATATGTAGCCGTTAAAAGTTTCGTGCATAGAGTACGAAAAATACTTCCCTACCGGAAATCACATGAAGGCGATCGAGCTTTTCTCAGACTCCATAAAACAGGGAAGCTCACGAGAACCCACGTGCATTTCAGCGGTTCCATTTAAAAGCCTTATTTCCGAAGCCAGTTTCCCTCGGGGGGTGGGGAGTTAGACGTCCGTTCCGATTCCGTAACTTAAAATTAACCGTGTTGCTGGAGGAGTTATGCAAATTATACGTTCGTCTCTCTCTCGTTTCCTGAAGGGATCCCTTTTTCGCTCTGACTCTTTCGCCCCCCCCCCCCTCCCGCCAACGTTGCTTTTCTTCTTGTTCTCGAGTATTCTCAACTTTTTTTTTATTTAATGCCAAGTCTTCCGAAATCTAGTTGAACACTCGAGGATATTTTATGTTGAATGAGAAATGTCGCACGTTTCATTTGGCTTGAATTTTTCGTAATTTTAGTTGTTGTTCGCCCGACCTTTCCTCGCGAGCAGGAAATACCTTAACTGTTCATTATGACAGAAATGATAAGCCTTGCTCGTCAGTTAAATTTTGAAGTAATTACGGGATATAAAATATTAGTGTAATTTCCCGTCAAAAATTACGGGTATGCATGAATTAGGTATTAAATTTATAGATGGATAGATTGGTAATGGTGGAAACTACTGCGAAATTTATGTTAAATGAGAAATCTAACTCCTTAACCGTGACAAACCTTTCAGCAACGGTGCGATTTTCGGGTCCCTGGCGCAGATTAATCTCTCGCAAACCCGGCTTCTTTTTTTTACTCTTTTCCCATCTTTAGGATTAGTGCTTGTGCGATTGAGTGCGTGAATGTGTGAATGACTTCAGGTCCCTGGCGTGGAGTAACACCCCATAAACCTGTAAGTTTGTATTTTTCATTTTCTTTGACTTTTCACCACATTTTTCCCCCTTTTTACTTTCTCCATATACGAAGTATAGAGAAAGTAGTTTTCATGAAAAAAATCGAACTCGAGATTTCAACGGAAATACATATTTTAAGGTCCCCTGAGCACTTTTTGACTATTTTCTCGATGATGTCTCTGTGTCTGTCTATCTGTCGGTCTGTATGTGATAGATTTTTGTGGGCGCTCTAAGTCAAAAACTATTAATCGGGTCAACGCAAAATTTTATATTTACCATTTTTATAAAAGTCACAAGAACTAATTATTTTTTGGTAAAAATCAATCAATCGAAAATGGGTGTTTACTCTTGTCACTTATCCGTTATTTTTAAATATTTGCTTTAATATTTGATGTATGTAAAACTGCACTGGAATAAAAGTCGTAGGAAATTTAATTTTCCACAACCTATGTTTGAAACTTTCTCCCATATAATGCATTGTTTAAGAGATATCTTATATTTTTAGCTGCCACCACCACGCCACCTGCCGAAGACTATTGTTAACAATTGACGCATAGTTACGTCTTAGTAACGCTCCTTTTTCTTTTCTTAATTGTCAACCGGAAGTAAATATTGACAACGATCCCAGAGCTAACAACATGTAATTTGCCATATAAATATGGAGAAAGTCATGTGTTGCCCACATCAGTTTTTATTTACTGTGTCTCTAATTTTTAAACTTTGTGGTTAAGTAGTTAGATTTCCATTTAAAAAAGTTATTAAATTTATATTGGAACACCTTCCATTCTCCCTCCCATCCTGTCTCCTTCCCTCACTCTCCTCTAAAATATATTGCTCTTTTACTCTTATATACGCACTAGTGCAAAAGTCCGTCTTTAGGACGGGAAAGAATATATGACTTGTTATTAAAATTAATTTCCCTTACTTATTATTCTTTGAAATAATTTCTTCATATCTTCCGAATATATGATTTATTTCCTCTTTCTGAGCTTAAACTTTTCTTGTTTCATCGCCTTCTGCTGTTGGCTGCGTCGATTCTGTTTTGGCTTCTACTTATATTTATTTCTTCTTTAATTTCTTAGTTTCTTTTTTGGCACATGATTTCGTTTGCTCTCTCTCTCTCTCTCGCACTTTTCCTTTCTTCATTGTTCTGCATTGATCTTCCTCTTTCTCTATTTCTTCTACTTCGTCCTTTTTCCTCTTCCGTTTATTGGTCTGCTGTTCGTCTCATATTCTCTCTAAAATTACTCCATGATGTTGTTGTTCTCTATCTTCAGTGTTGTGGTTCTGATGAAATAATTATTGATTTCTTCCATTCGATCAAGGAACGAGATATTGTTTCCCTAAAAATAGTTATGTCTGAAGAACTTAATCTCATACCTATATATATAATAGGCATTGTTGGTTGGTGATCATTTACTGCAGCACCATTTATAAGGCGTAAAGATATATGAACGAACACACGACCGCTAATATTTTAGTTATCTTTTTACTTTGTTTACCTTGACGACGAAAGAACTCGGTAAGTAGCTTTTTTTTAATTCACACTATTTAGGATACTTTGATAGAAGGTGATTATAGATATTGTGCATTACATTAAAAAACGTAAATAGTGATGAATATGACGTTTGTTAATTAATGAATCTTCAACAAGCATTTACTCTATGGCGTAGTTATTCACGATATCGTCATTTTTATGCATATACAGTTAACAAGAAAATACCGCCATATCTTAATTTAAAGTTTTATTTTCTGCTTTAGATACATCAATAAAAATACAAACATGAGCTCCAATCAGGATGCACTAAAATAATATATGGAAAACACTGAATGTCTATAATAATAGACAATGTTGGTTGGCAATCATTCAAATCGTTCATATCTCAAAAACGGTCAAATAAAACGGTTATAAATTTTCCAGGAATGCTTGATTCGCAAACTAAAAGTGATCGACAAAAAATATTTGGAAAAACGACCCGGGTTCGACTCCGGGAGATTATTTCCATTTTTCGTGGGGTAACACGTAAAAATGGAATTTTAGACGTGCAGGCTTTTGATCTATTGGAAACTACAAAAACTAACCATCGATCATCCGATTTCAAATTTTTTAAAAAATTAAAAGTGATTTTTTTCGTTTTTTATTAATTTGAACCCGTCATTTTTGACGGACAACGTATTAGTATTTTTAATAATAAAAACAAGCATAATATACCAATGAATCGAAAAATTATAACAGAGTAAATTTCCCTCTAAGCAGTTAAACACATAAATTGGATATTAGAATAATCACAACAAAAAGTCCAAACCAGGACTAATGCAGGCTGGTTTCCCGAAGTTGACGCCCGAATCGATTACTTATATTGACAGGAATGTTTCCGTATGTGTTAGTCATTCCAAGGAATTATCATACCATAAGTACCATTTGTAATTCATAGTTTATCAATGATAGAGAAAAATTGAATAACAAATTAATGGACCATTATCACGTATAAAATACTAAAAGCAATGCCATAATCTCTTTCCGAAATTATATTTTGCATGTATTTCTTTAAATAAACGAATTCAATAAATGTTACCGTTTATACGCTAATATGTATGAATCAACTGTCCATTGCGAAAAGGTAGTCGAGTGGAAAAGAAAATAACCCATTTGTTCACTCGTCTATGCTCTACCCGAGTTCGGTAATAATCGTCTCCAAGGCAACAATCCAATAAAATGCGATTTAAAACGCTATGATTTAGTAGAAATTCAAGAAAATACGAGCAATTTTCTAAATTATTTGATAATAATTACATTTTACATTCCTTTTCCCTTAGAACAGTGCTAACCTCGCTCCGATATCACTATTTTAAGATATTTTAAAGTATTAAAGAAAGCATCCCTGCAGGATGGATTTGAGACTTCCTATGTAAAACAAATAGGAAAATAGTTCCTGGAATCGAACTCGGGGCTTCAATCTTCGTCAAATAAAATATAGCCCGGAGGTGGGCCGTGGCAGCACGAGCCTCATACCAAGTTTCATGAAAATCGGTCCATTGATGCAATAGTTGTTAGTATGGGACATACATACACACACACAGACAGGACCATTTCATAATACTGTTTCCATTGGAAACCAGCCTTAAGTTAATATGTCTAATCCCGAAGCGTTTCTTCTCTCCGTTTGAATAAAATAGGAAGAACTGAAACGTAGCATGCGATCCTTTTTTCTTTGCCAATTTAAAATTATTTATAATCATCATATATACTCCAGACCTAAACCAAAGAACACCTAAAAGAATAAAAATTTGTTTTCCTGCTGTTTATTTTCAAACGCGCCTCGAATCTGTCCACAGATGTCTTTTTAACGCCAAAATTTCAGATTTTTTAAAGGAAAAATCGTTGGCCTCATGGCAATAACATGTTTCGCGAAACTTTATAATCCTAATGGGACTGAAATTGATTATTACACTTATCTACAATTTTATCATAAAATTTATAGAAATAAATAACCAGGTAACTAAGTAATCCTTATGGGAATGGGATTGATTGATTACCTATACTTATTTACAGTTTTATTATTTAATTCCAATTAATAACCAAGTTATCAAATGATTTGTGATTGAAAATATTTGAAATTGTAATTACGTTGTTATTGATTGATTAAAGGCATTCTTTCATTTAGGAGAACTTCCAACCCGTTTTTAACGGGCTACTTAGCTAGTTATTTAACAAGATAGTATGTCATGTCACGTGAACCTTGTCAATATTCTCAGGATGATTGACAAAATTTTAAAGTTAACGTTTGATAGAATCAGTATAGTGCCGTGCGTCGAATCGCGACCTCTTTCTGTCAATGGTCAGGCGCGAGAATTTCGGTCAGGCGCCGAGTTGGAGTCGATCGCTAACCAAAGACGAGTTGTCGCATTAATACCTGGATGGCGCAGCTACGCTCTGTATTGATTGGCCTCTTCTTCCGAGCCTTCAAAGAAGTCCGAGTTCTGAGTCTTTAACTTGTAGATAGTTTTAAAGACTCGAATCGTTTTTTTGCAGCAAATATATTCGATTTGACTTCTGATGACGTTTTCTGTCATTGCGTGCCTAAGTCCGTAAATAGGGTCCCGTATAAATCTTGCGTAAGTTTTTCGGAAAATAGAAAATTGAAGTTGAATCAACGTAATGATAGAAAAAGACGTTGATAAATAAATTTACATGCAGTAGAAATAGAATTTTACACGCCTCTCAGCATTCGCGGCTTTGATTATTCGTTATGGGCTCCAGGTCAAACAGGCAACATTTGCGGCATATAAACTATACTATTCTCAAGTTTAACCATATAATGCGTAAGCAGTTTTCAGTGAGGTTGTTTTATATTTAACGGTATTCGTGTGCGTGTGTATATTCCTGTCTCTTATGTTCCTTACGAGAAAATTACCACATTTTAGGCGAGCTTTATCTTTTAATTTTTTAAACATATCCATTTTCGAATAAGAACTTTATTAATTTTATTCCATATATCACTTGAACGTATGGTTAAGAAAGCCGTCATGGAACTTTCCTCAGCAGTATATGATTCTGGCACAAGGGTTATTTTGTTCACATATTTTAGCGTAGTGGATATGTATCTGAGTTTTGCATTGCAATATCAATCATATATCGTCAGTTCATCAAGGCAGTTTCACGCCAAGATTCCATAGATTTTAGTCCATTCTTTCGTCATTCCATATTAATATACTACTTAACAGCCTCATTTAATTTTTATTAATATAGGAGGGTTGAATGAAATGTAGTGGCAACATGTGTGGCATATCAAGACAAGTTTTATTTCAATGAAAACTTATATCACACGCCTTCAATTTAGTCACCTGCCATGTGGTCAACCTTGTCTCAAATCTGTGAGATTCGACGGATGCCATCAGCAGATCGATTCCTGTTGATAGTCGCAAGTAGGGATACGAAAAAAGTATCGATACTTTACTCATATCGGTAATTTCCTTTCGATACCAAGTATTTTTGTACTCGATTCTTTTCTTTCGATTTTCTAGTGATATCGGTACTTTCGATCCGATACTTTTGTGGTATCGATACTTTTCATTCGACATAACATATGAGTAAGGTATCGATACTTTCGTTTCGATTTCCTATCCTTAGATAGGAAAAAAGTATCGATACTTTACTCACATCGGTAATTTCCTTTCGATACCAAGTACTTTTGTACTCGATTCTTTTCTTTCGATTTTCTAGTGACATCGGTACTTTCGGCCCGATACTCTTGTGTTATCGATACTTTTCATTCGATACATCATATGATTACGGTATCGATACTTTCGTTTCGATATCGTATCCCTAGTCGCAAGAGACCGCCCCACTGCCCGCGTTATCTCCTCCAGACTGCAAAACCGCTTGCTTCGGCGGGGTTCCTTCAACTTCGGGAACAGATCAAAGTCACATGGACTCATGTATGGGGAGTTGGGAGAATGTTCTACAGTTTTCCATTGCTACCGTTCCCAGGTTTTGTAAAGGGCTACGATACGACGCATGAATGCATCCCCTTTGTTGTGGTACCGTTCAAGATGGAGGTTAGTACCTGTGCCACTTTTGCTCCTCGACAAGGTGGTGTGGGACCCTACATGATGCAATCTTACGCATCCCGATGATGACTTTCACGATGTGGCAAATTGTGAATTGCCTTATCCCAACTTCCACAGCCAACTGGCGCATCGTCCATAGCCTGTCCACTTCCAGCAGTGACTTTATGAGCTGCACCTGCTTGTCCAGGATGTTGGGCTGTCATGCACGTTCATTACCCTGCGTAGTGTCCCGACCCTGGCGAAACGCTTTTACCCATCGTGCGACAGTTTGATACGGCAACGCATCGTCACCACATGCTTCCTGCAGACCACGCCAACAGTCCCTCGCACTACGACCGCATGCGACCTCTATTTTGATTTGCAACAGTTCTGCGCATTCGGCAGCAGTGTTGCCCCTACTTTTCATTCAACCCTCGTACATAACGCATGAATTAAACTTTTTACAATTCACGGATTTGAATTTTGCAGTGATTTCCTGGAACGTAACCCTCGCGAATCTTAAGGGCTTACTATGGATGAAACACGTAATATCGATCATCAAGACAAAGGGAAAAAATGACCGTGGTTAAGTAATGCTTGCAGATGAAATATATCTTCTTCGAATTAACGGAAATTCTACTAATGGACTTTCCAATTATTTCATTAAATGCCTTTTAAAAATCAAATAATGAAGTAAAATCAACCGACTCCGTGGCGCAACGGTAGCGCGTCTGACTCCAGATCAGAAGGTTGCGTGTTCAAATCACGTCGGGGTCATTCCTTTTTTAGACCCTTTCATTCTTTTTAAATTTTTATAAAATTGGAATAGAAGAGGAAATTGCCTACAAATATGGATGCATATCATATGTTGCATCCTTTATTAATTAAAAGTCAAAAATATTTAGCATATAATGAGACGTTCGCAGCATTACTATGGGAATATTTTACTTCAACTTTTGTATGGCCTTTTATTATTTATTATTTCCGTATTGACTCTATTTTGCTATCTGTCGCGGTATCTGCGAAATGAACCGCATATCAGAGCATGACGAGTGGTTTTATATGTATAAAATATAGCTTATGATATCACGAAATTAACTGACTCCGTGGCGCAACGGTAGCGCGTCTGACTCCAGATCAGAAGGTTGCGTGTTCAAATCACGTCGGGGTCAAAGTTTTTCGTCCGTTCTTAGAAAAAAATATCGAGAGATTCTTTTAGGACTGTTATGTGGACGCTAGTCGTTTATTTATTTACTCCCAAGAGTGGGAGAAAATATTCATTTTTAGCCTAAAATAATTTGGCATAGTATAGACTTCAATCCCTCTTTGGGTCGATTTAAACAAAGCGTCGACATCACGGACCGTCTCGTAAAAAATTTGTAATTTATTCTTATTGTTACATGCATAACTACTATTAGTCACGCAACATGAGGGTCTTCTACGAAAATGTATTTCGAAGAGTCTCAGTCATTGGCAGATTCGAGGGGAGTGATTGCCCACCTCCCTCAACTTTGCCATTGTTTCCCTTTTTGCTATTATCAATGTAACGCAAACTTTTCTTCTAATAATGCGTCCATACTTTTTATTTTTATGCAATTTCTATTAAAATAATTGGTTCGGGGAGGTTTTAGGTGTTGTAACAGGGAGAGTTGCTGTCAGGGCTCCGCACGCAGGTCCTTAAAGAGCCGCAGGCTGCCGACCCTTGGACTAGGTCAATCAAGATTATAGGAGACTAGAGGTATGGGCAAACTTCAACGTCTGCATTCAAGCGACTCCAAGTTTAATCAATAGGGAATTAATAAAACGAGAAAACAGACCTCATTCTCTCCGACGAATTTTTTTTTGCGTGGCGCGTGTCAGATGCATCTTTCCGCCGTGATTTGCGAAAAGGTTTTTTTTTAAGTCTCTCCCTCTCCTACTTCTCGTCAAATTAAAGTTTTCTTGCCGATATAAGTCGTCCCGCTCTTCGTTTTCCACATATGCCGAATGCAAGGGAAGCCGGCGAACCGACATACAGACAGGCATACGCACATTCGGAGACTGACAGATGGTGCGAGTGCGTGGAGATGCATATTCCAGCAGCAGCCCGAAGACTAAAGGGAGAGAGATAGAGAGAGAGAGAAGACGAGATATATGAAAAGAGGTAGAGAGGACAAAATTGAGAGGGCATAAGAGAGCGAGAGAGGAAGAGAGAGGTGGAGGATATGAAAAGAATTCCCAAAGAGAATTAGAGAGAAATGGAAAGAAAGAATGAATGGAAAGAGAGAGGAAGATGACGCAAAACAAAAAGAGAAAATAGAAGAAAGCAGGTTAGATGCCCTTGCTGAAGCAAGAGATGGAAATGCGTTTTCTTATAAACAAATTATCTAGTGTTTTTGCTTCCCTTTTTGTGGAGGGGTGACCTGCACCGTTGCAACGTACTATACCAGTGGTGCCCAAACTGCGGACCGCGGGTCAAATGCGGACCGCGAAGGGCTTTTGTGCACCCCGCTAAAAAGCAATTCCAAAAATTGAACACATAAATCCATACATTTTTTTGAAATTTTTTATAATAAAATTAAATATTGAAATGTAAGCCTTATTTAGACTTGATTTTTAATTATATGGCACCTCAGCATATATCATCATCATCATAGGTAGTCTGTCCGAAGACAGATCCGTGATTATTCTTGGTTAAACCTGGTTCTCCATATACTCCTATTTTCCGCTGTCCTCTTCATATCTTGATAACTCTCTTTCCCTTTCAAATCGTCTATCAGCTGAAACCTTTTCCTACCTCTTTCCCTTTTCCCTTCTAGTTTTCCTTCTAACACGTCTTTAATCATACTCTCTCTCCTCAGGTAATGTCCAACCCAGTTAGCCTTCCTCTTTCTGATAGTCTGTATAATCATTCGCTTCTCTCCTATTCTTCGTAGCACTTCATCGTTTTTCATCCTATCTGTCCATTTTATCTTCAGCATTCTCCTCCAAGTCCACATTTCAAAGCTTTCCAAGTATTTGATGTCATTTTTCCTTAGCGTCCATGTTTCTACCCCATAAAATGCTATACTTCAAACATAGCATTTTATCAACTTCTTGCGGATATCTTCCCTTATATTCCCTGTAAGTAGTTGTTTCTTTCTCCTGAAAGCCGCTTTTGCTTTTCCTATTCTAGTTCTGATCTCATCCGTACATTTTTCTTCTCGTGTTATGATGCTTCCAAGGTATTTATATTCTGAAACTTGTTCTAAAGGCTTTCCCCCAATACTTATGTTCAGATTCTCTTCTTTACCCGATATTCAAATGACCTTGGATTTTTCTGTATTTATTTCCATACCGTATTTTCTTCCTGTTATCACTAGTCAATTTATCATTTTTTGTAGCTCCTCTTCCTTTCCTGCTAGAAGTACTTGATCATCTGCGTATTTTACTGTTCTTATAATCCTTTCTCCAATTTTGAAATCTCCTGTGCCTTCTAAAGCTTCTTGCATTAGACTTTCTCTATATATATTGAATAGGGTTGGCGATAGGCAGCAGCCTTGTCTTACTCCTCTACCGATATTTATTCCGCAGGTGTCCACATTCTCAAACCTGACCTTTACAACTTGATTCACATATAGATTCCTAATCAGTCTCCTGTCTTTCCAGTCCACACCTATATACTTTAATATCTTCATCAACTTTACCCAATTTACTCTATCAAAGATCTTCTGCCAGTCTACGAAACATGCGCAGATATCTTGACTGTACTCTATTGCCCTTTCTGATATGATTCTAACTACTCCTATAGCATCTCTAGTTCCTCGTTCTTTTCTGAAACCGAATTGATCTTCCGCTAGTATTTCTTCTGCCTTTTTCTCCAGCCTTTTATTAAGAATCCTCGTGATGATCTTCTATGTGTGTGACAGAAGGCTTATCGTTCTGTAATCTTTACACTGCATTGCCTTTGGCTTCTTCTTTAGAGGGATCATTGTTACTTCTAGGAAATCCCGAGGCCACTTTCCCGTGTCGTAAATCTTATTAATTAATTTCGTGATCGCTTTTAGTCCTTCTGACCCTATGACTTTAAGTATCTCAGCCGGTATTCCATCGCTGCCCGTGGCTTTCCCCTTCTTTAGTTCCACTATCGCTTTTTCTACTTCGCTCTCCATAATACTTGGTCCTAAGTTGTCTTCTTCAATGTTTTCCTTATCTTCCAGTTCAATTTTTGCCGCTCCTTCATTTTGCTGCATAATTCCTTAATGTATTCTTCCCATAACTGTGCTACATCCTTTGTTTCTGAGACTATCTTCCCATCTGTATTCATAATTCCCATACCATTAATTCCATTAGATTTCTTATCTTCTAACTCGAGTGTTCTAGCGTACATCATATCGTACCGTCCTAACTTCTCCATTTGTTTCATCACATTTTCCTTTTATCCAATTTTCTCTAGCTTTATCTGTTACCCTTCTCAACTTATTGTTTATACGCCTATAGTTGGCTATACCTTCTTCACTGTTAACGTTTTTCCATTTTTTCTCTCATTCATTTTTTCCAGCATTTCCTCCGTGATCCATGGTTTTCTGATTTTCTTCTCTTGTTTTCCGATCTCTTTATCCAAGGTATCCTTGATACTGGTTTTAATTTCATTCCATTTTATATCAACGGTCTTCGGTTTGTTTTCCAACTTTCTTAAGTTATCTTCTAACTTCATGCTGACTTCATTCTGCCTTTCTTTCAGTTTTTTCTAGGTCCCAGGCCTGTCTTTCTCTTCTCGTTTTCCTTATTTGTTTGAGCTTTGTACTCACGTCAAGTATTAGAAGGCTGTGATCTGAATCAATGTCCGCTCCTTGCAATGCCTTGGCTTTCTTTATGCTGTTCCTGAATCTTTGTTTTACAAGGATGTAATCTATTTGGCATCTCATTCTATCTCCTGGGCTTTTCCATGTGTATAACCTTCGTTTATGGTTTTTGAACCATGTATTAGTCACTACAAGGCCATTATTGATGCATAATTCCACCAGTTTCTCCCCTCCTCGATTTCTCTTCCCAAGTCTGTATTGCCCGACAACATTTTCTTCCTGTCCTTCTCCAACTATGCTGTTCCAATCTCCCATTATTATGCAGTTTACCTTTCCTCTTCCGTCTTCTTCGTAAACTTCATTAATTTGCTCATAAATCTCATCGATTTCTTCATCTTCATGAGCTGACGTTGGCATATATACCTGGATTATCAGCATGTCCACTGGGACTGCTTTAAGCTTTATTACCATCAGTCTATCGTTCGTTGCTATTATCTTTCTCACACTTTTCATCATATCTTTCCTAAGTTCCAGAGCTACTCCGCTTTCCCCACTATTTCCTCCAGAATAAACTATCGTGAATTCTTCCGAGTCGAACTGTCACTCTCCCTCCCATCTAGTTTCGCTTAGTCAAATAATGTCAACTCTATTTCTTCTCATTTCTTCTTTCAACTTCTCTAGCTTTCCTGCCTTTCTCACAGTTCTTACGTTCCAAGTCCCTATTCGTAAATTAATTTCAACAAATGTTTTCCTCAAGGCAGTCCCCGCCCGGAGACCCGATTGGGGGACTATTTCACCTCCGGATTGTTTTACCTCGAGAGAACTCATATTGTCCAACCATATAATCATTACTAGGGATTGTAATAAGGTAGTTTCCCTCTTGCTTTCCACATCGCAGTATTGTAGCCGTTTAAATCGTCCTGATCACGCCTACAGCTGTATTGGTTATAGACCCAACCAACATCATTTGTTTTCGGCTCTATACCATACTGACAGTACTGCTACCTACTGCCAGGCACTGATGATAGGTTTTTTTTAATAAAACCTCCATTCGAGGGGTTTGAAAACCCGAAATTTGCAATAGAAAGCCGACACGCTAACCACTACACCATCAGTGCATTATATATATAAACTAAAGGAAAAGAAAAGGTAGTGATGAGGGTGGCAACAAGGTGTTGAGGGAAGCCCAGCGGACACTTACCAAGTTGAGGACCAAGCTGGCAGGCTGCTGGGGGCGTCGAAGAGGCACGTAAAACACACGAACACAAAAACACACGCAAGCTTATCGGGCCTATGACCTTCTTCAGCGAAAGAGTAACGTAAAGTGACACACTGGGCGGGGAATGACAGGGTGATGTGGGAAGGTTGATGATTGGAGGAGGTGGGGAGTAGGAGGGGTGGATAGCCAATAAAGAGGGAGTGTGGTAAGGGAAAGTGCGAATAACTACAATGTAACAAGGAGACAATGTAAGGGGGCTAATAGGGTTAGCGGAGGTTGAGGCCAGGCGGAGAGAAAGAGTCGAGAAGATGGATATGTGCCAGTTACCAGTGTCGGAGAAGGGGGGCAGGAGTGTCATAGGGTAAAGCGCGAATAATCCTAACATTTTAGCAACTATTGAAGGGGACATTGTGGGTATTAGCGTGTAATGCAACTGGGAGGGGGCGTCTGAGAGAAACGCTATTCCGGTGACCGTTCATTCGGATGTTTAACGGATTGCTGGTGAGGCCTACGTAAAACGCGGGACAAAGGGTGCAGGTAAGGAGGTAAATGACGTTACGGGTGGTGCAGTTGCTTCTGGAGGTGATGGGGTAGGTGATGTTGGTGGAGGGACTCGAGAAAGAAGATGATGGTAGGTTGGATAGGGCAAGTGAGGCAGCGAGGTTTTCCGCAGGGGTGGGAGCCTATTGCAAGAAGCGTGGTAGAAGTGGGAAGTTCCTTCCTCCACAAGATATTTCCCAAATTTTGGGGCCGGCGGAAGGAGAGGAGCGGAGGATTGGCAAAAAAGTTGATAAAGAGGGACTGATGGGAGGAAGAGGTAAGAATTGGGTGGGCAGCATGAAGGATTGTTTTGAGAGCTTCGTGGATACCAGGAAGGAAAAGTGTCGTAAGAGTGAGTATAGGGGTAGATGCAGGAATAGTGGGTGTGTGAGGATGAGATCCATTGTGGGTAGGCGTCATCGCCCTATGGATCTGTTCGCGGACCAAGACTGGAGGGTAACCACGTTTGAGAAGAGCATCCTCGAGGACAGAGTAATACTCTAGAAGGGATGCTCTATCGGAACAAAGCCTCCTTCCTCGACGAGCAAGGGCATAGCGGATAGAGGTTTTGGTATGAAGTGGATGGCAGCTATCAAAGTGGAGGTATTGGAAGGTGTTGGTGGGTTTGATGTGAACACAGGTGCGGATTTGGCTGTCTTGAAGGTAAAGATCGACATCCAGGAATGTGATGTGGGAGGTAGAGGATTGGTGGGTGAAGAACAGTGAAGGATGGGAGGAGAGACGCGAGAGAAAGGAAATGAGGGAGCCAGGTCCATGCGTCCAAATGAGGAAGACATCGTCGATGTATCTCAGCCACAAAAGTGGTCTGAATGGAACGTTGAGGTAGCAATTGGCGTATGAAGGCGCCATTCGGGTGCCCATCGCAGTGCCTCTAATTTGAAGGTAGTGACGACCATCGAAAGAGAAGTTGTTCAATTTGAGCACCATTGCTGCCAAGTCTAATGAGAAATGGGAGGAAGGTCTTGCGTCGGGTGGTCTTGAGTCCAGGAGTTTACTAAGGGCAGAGAGTCCATCATCGTGGGGGATGTTTGTGTAGAGGGAACAGACATCGATAGTGGCCAAAATGGTATTGGGTGGGAGAGGAAAGGGGAGGTGTTTGAGACGTTTGAGAAAGTGGTTAGTGTCTTGGATGAAGGAAGGGAATTGACGAATGAGAGGTTGTAGGTGGGAGTCAACGAAGGCGGAGATGCGTTCTGTAGGGGAATTAAAGCTGGCAACAATGGGGCGGCCGGGGATGTTGGGTTTATGGATTTTAGGGAGAAGGTAGAATGTGGGTGTGCGGGGTTTGTTGGGGATCATTAGAGCAATGGCGGAATCGGAAAGGCCTTACTGTTTTCCTGAGGAATGAAGATAGGACGAAATTTGGTAGGAGTGGTGGTCTGTGGGGTTGGAAGTAAGGTGATGGTAAAAGGTTTCGTCAAAAAGTTGGCGCTCGGCTTCCTCGTTATATTTGGCGCGATCCATCACAACCGCGGTGGTGCCCTTGTCGGCAGGAGGATGATGATATGGTCAAGATGTTTGAGTGTAGAAATGGCATGCCTTTCACGTCTGGTAAGATTATCTGTATGGTCGATAAGATCGGAAAAGTTAGGTTGGGAGATTCTGGAAAGGATATAATTGAGGTATTGTTCGACCGGGTGTAGGGAAGGAAGGGTGGGTGGAATGTATTGGGAAGGAGGTTTGAAGATGGAAAAGGTAGGTGGGAGGCCGGGAGGGAGTTTTGGGTTGGCAGAGGTGAGAGAGTCTTCTTTGGGAGGGTTAGTTTTTAGACGTAGTGTGCGGGCAAAGGACTGGACGTCGGCAAGGAGGCGAAAATGATCAAATTTGGTGGTGGGACAAAAGGAAAGGCCGCGTGAGAGGAGTTCATTCTCGGCAGGGGTAAGTACGTGGGAGGAAAGGTTCAAGACTTCATCTGGTTGGCAAGATGAAGAGGTGTTGGCAGGAGTGTGTGAAAAATATGAGCGCTTCAAAGGTTTGCGGGTTAGGAAAGTGTGGGTCTTTTTCAGGATATGAAGTGATGGTGGCGTTGGGAATCCCAGGAGGTCCGCAAGACAGGGAGTTTGACCGATGAGTGGCGGGGAAGGAGGTGGTTTGTTGACCTCGCCAGCTGTTATAAACGGAAGGGGAAGACCAAGTTTGAGGTACCGGACGCAAAGCAGAGAGAGTTTACGGAGAAGTCTGTTGCGATGTGCGGTGATATCATTAGCCGCTTGAAGGAAAGCGGCACAAAGGTCGGATATGGATTGCGAAGAATGACAAAGATAAAGAACGAGAGATTTACAATTAGCGAAGTGGGTGTTAGAGAGGGTGGTATAATGGTGTATGGTGGAACGGGTAATGTGGATAGAGGCGAGGTGATACGTGAGGGCTAGGGAAGCGCGGATAGGGGGAGGAAGGCCTGAAAGAGGAATTCTGATGGTGAGGCATTTGGGGGTGAGTCTAAGTGCAAGGCAGGAGTTGAGGAATTCAATCTGGCAGTTGAGGGTAATGTGTCTACGGAGATGATAACGGAGACGGGTCAGTTCCATGGTAGAAGAGAAAGATAAGAGGAAAAGAAGACAGGAAAGAAACGTAAAGATAGACAAAAAAGGAGAAAAAAGGACGGTATATATATAAACTAAAGGAAAAGAAAAGGTAGTGATGAGGGTGGCAACAAGGTGTTGAGGGAAGCCCAGCGGACACTTACCAAGTTGAGGACCAAGCTGGCAGGCTGCTGGGGGCGTCGAAGAGGCACGTAAAACACACGAACACAAAAACACACGCAAGCTTATCGGGCCTATGACCTTCTTCAGCGAAAGAGTAACGTAAAGTGACACACTGGGCGGGGAATGACAGGGTGATGTGGGAAGGTTGATGATTGGAGGAGGTGGGGAGTAGGAGGGGTGGATAGCCAATAAAGAGGGAGTGTGGTAAGGGAAAGTGCGAATAACTACAATGTAACAAGGAGACATTGTAAGGGGGCTAATAGGGTTAGCGGAGGTTGAGGCCAGGCGTAGAGAAAGAGTCGATATATATATATATATAGAAAAACTCCGATTCAAACTCTAATCCGGCCCGCCGAAAAATTGGCAACCACTGATTTGGCCCGCCATCAGAAAAGTTTGGGCATCACTGTACTATACCTTCCCATCCGTGAACACTTCACTCCTTTATCTTCAGTCACTAATTAGGATATCCATGAACTTCTGAGAAGATACAATCGGTGGAAAATTCATAGATTGATATGAACAATCGAATTCGGTAGAAAAGTAAAACTCATTCCTTAGCCATAAAGTTATACCGTGGGATCCGCCATTATTTATTTACTTAGCCGTCTAATTCAACAAAAAATTTCCAAACATCTCTTAGAACAAAGAAAAATTGCTTTCCCACAGGCAGACGGACAGAGGGCGAAAACAGTAGCGCCAATTTCCTTTTAAGAAAATTGTGGAAGCGAGAAAAACAGGAACGGAGGGTTTGAAAACGCCGAGTATAATTTGTTCGTATCGTATGACGAAGTAAAAATTTTACGGACAGAAATGTACGCAACCTCAGGGATTCCAAAAATCTTTTGAAAAGGGACCATTTTTTTATTAACTGAGCTATTTAATCGTAGGAAAGTGGACAAGCGCTCGAATTCCGTGGTGGAGTTCGGTTAGTTTTATGGATGGTAACGCAGGCTGACCAAAAGAGAAAAAAAGCGAGACAGAAAAATTTTTTTAGACTCCCTTCCAAGGTTTTTGGAGGATTTAAAAAGATATCTCCTCGCTTTTTATTTTTTCCAACGCCATTCCTTTTTAATCTCTAAAACTATCCATCTCGCTTGACCGATAAAGAGGAACGAGGAAAAGATTCCCTTTTTTTTATTTACGGCGCCAAAGGGAAACTAAAATTCCCTCCCTCCGCCAGCTTTTATGCTCTCATCATCATGGGCTGTAAAGATTCTCGATGAATATTACCGATGAATTCCCAACGGGCTTCGTATACAGTCGAACCTCCAAAATCCGGCAATCCATTTTCCGGCACCACCCATTTTCCGGCTATTTTTGGAAAATGGGCGAATCCGGCAAAACACCCAAAATTCGGAATACAGTTCCACGTCACACACTACTATGTATGTACAGTAAATTTCAGTATACAAATGCAGGTTTTTTCTAATTTTTTTCATTCATTAAAACTGAGAAATTTATATCATGATATCTAATAATTAAATATATAAATAAATTAGCGTACCGGATATAGTGTGAATTTTAAGATACCTATTTACTGGTACACCTGTTGTGTGAGCCAGTAAGCGATCCGGTCGTACCGGCTGAAAAAAAGCCCCGTGTACATATGACTATTATATGACCACTTATAAATGAACGTCGATTCGAAAATCCCCTCGAGCAGTCAAAGTCTCGCGGACAGAGAGTGTAACTGCACCACATTCATGATGCAATGATGATCTGTATGAGTCGTCCACATCGCGTCTGGAGAAAAATAAGGACCAGTGGTGAGTCATTGGTTCTTGGTGATTATTCATCATACGTTCACATTGCGGTGAATAAAATAAATTTTAATTTTAAGCGGTTCGGTCAGGTAAGCGTCGTCAAAGCAATTAATCGAATATGTGCTGTATATGAACATGTTGAGACGAAGCATCCTATAAAAATATATCAGAGCAGATTTGATCTCCTGTTTCCAATTTCCCAAAAATATGTCATGTTGAAAAAAAAACAAATTTAATTGATGTTATGAAAATGAACAGTATTAAATTTTACTTTTACGGAGTCACAACATTTTCATAATCCTGTGGTTCCAAAAAGCTGTTATTACTTAATATAATAGCCGTTGTCCGAAACGTAACGCTGACGTCATCAATGGCACGTTTTAACGCGTTTTAAACAAACTTCCCAATTAGATGGAAGATTGAAATTTCGTAGGAATGTTTGTTTCAGATATAAAAATTAAACGACGAAAAAAATACGAAAAAAGACCCGGGTTCGACTTCAGAGGGGCGATTTTAATTTCTCGTAAGATTACACGTAAAAAGCGACTTTTTTAAGTACAGGCTTTTATTCTTTTGAAATTAAAATTAGAAATAATTAACGTACGATCTTCAAATTTAAATTATGTTTTAGGAATGTTAATTAAGTTTCTTATTCTATTCATCTTTTTCCGCCTACCGTTCGAAATCTCTCATATTAAACATTTACATATTATTTTGGGAAAATATCGGCTTTTAAACAGGATGTTGTCTTTCCAACCACGTCATTTTTAAAGAATCAATTGTTGTCTCAAGCCGCGTATGTGTAATATATACGAATGCATAGATAACCGTAAATTATCATAGGAGTTTTCGCGAAATTGCGTAATTCTAATGGAACTGGGATTTAGTTTGGATTCTTTTTCTTATCTAAACGACTATATAGATGTAGAATAAGAGAGGAGGATGTGGGGAGGAAGATAGGAAGGAAGGGATATAGAATGGAAGGTACATAGAAAGTAAGGGTGGTATAGAATAAGTTTTTTTCCAGAGAAGGAGAGAGGAAGGAGAGGGAGGGAGGATGGAAGGGAGGAGGATGGGAGTGAGGGAGGATGGGAGGGAGAGAGGATGGGAGAGAGGGGGGATAGGAGGGAGGGAGGATGGGAGGGAGGGAGGATGGAAGGGAGGGAGGAAGGAAGGGAGGGAGAATGGGAGGGAGGGAGGATGGGAGGGAGGAAGGAAGGGAGGGAGGGAGGATGGGAGGGAGGGAGAATGGGAGGGAGGGAGTATGGGAGGGAGAGAGGATGGGAGAGGGGAGGATGGGAGAGAACAAGAGAGAAAAGGAGAAAGAATGGGAAGTTCCTTAAATCTAATACTTAATCCACGCATGCCCGACATATTTGACGGGCAATTACGCTATGTATTGTATATTTTCATAACATCGTAAACATGGAAGAATACGTCACATCTCTTTCGGTGAACTGCATACAAATTTATTCGATATGAATATAATTTATAATTAAAAAGTGACTTTTTCGAGCAAACTCGTCATCAGGTTGTTTTATAACAAATCATCATGGCATTTTTTATTGTCATTTTTCGAGTTATGTTCTTTTACGGGTATATGACATGACGCTAATTGGATTTGATATAAAAAAGCTTGATTGTAATTTGATGTCTCATAACTATATGTGTTCAATTGTACCAATTAATGAGAACCAAAGATATTAACGAAAAAATTTCTTTTTTCCGGCATTTTATAATTTTCCCCTTTCTAATCGGCGGTTGCAATTGAACTTACTTTCTGCTATGATTCTGGTTAGCGGAAATTAATATTTGTCTTTGTCCTCGCTATGGTCTGCAAGAGCGATATTATTAACCACTCATCTGGGTATGCCGTACATATACGTCATGCTGTTCTCTCAGCTGTTTGCTATGGGTATGCCGTAATATTCCGTCATGCAGCTTCTCCGGCAACTAGCTGCATCCTTTTAGTTTACCATCTCGGTAGTAAATGGGCTTCACTTCTTTATTTGGAAAAGATACGCTTCTCGTGTCTAGAACCTGACTTTGCTTTGCGGGTTGCATTTCCGTTACCGTAATTTTAAAATTAACAACATTTATATGTTATTTATAATATTTTTATTTTTTAATCCCTTAGTAATTGTGTAAGTTTTTAATGTCTTTATACCATATTTTAGGAATTTGTGTTCATTAAATATTATTAACAAATTAAATTTTTATTGTAATAATAAATATATATTAACATTTTATTTCATATCTTGTGGTAAAAATAGTTTAAGACAATTTTTATGAATAAACAACTCAAATACTGAATAATTAACATTTTTTAATTGATTTGTGATTTGATTCACCTCGATTGCAATTTAAATGCCCACCTCCAGTTTCAAAAAATTAAATACCCAGATGAGTGGTTAAACCCATGACTACAATAGAGTTACATTTACGCTTTCGAATCGCAGTTGGGTAATTCTCTCGAAATAATATTCCGATTAGTGATTCGCCTACGTCCAATTCTTACATTCACACTATTATGCTGCAAGCCTCTGAAAGCGTATGGCAAGGAATGCCATTGCATCAGGTCTATAATGAAAATCTTTATTTGTCTGTCTGACAACATCTGGGAAAAGGGATTATTTGTAACTGCCGTCGAATTTGGGACTATTAAATTTTTCCAAATTTTCGTCTATATTAAATTATTTTTAGCCTTCATAGTCTACTGAGTCAAGTTTCTCAAAAGGTCTGTTACAGAAGTCTTATAACTATAATACTAAAAGGTGTATACACTACATATGATGTTTTTTATGGGCATATTGTTACCAACAGATACCTATACATATATGCTTAAAGCGACTCACAAGTTTGGAATATAAAAATGTCGTTAGTATGACGAATTGAACTCATTATTGCGTGAAATTCATGGGTAAACATCTAACTGCTGATCAATAATCCCCATGTATTACTGCAGTTCGGAAGTTACAGTCAATCTCCGCGGCTCAAGTTTCTCTGGCATGTTGTTAGTTTAAAATCTTGCCGCAAGATGATAGCACCAGCAAGGACTAATCCAGCATCTTCTTCCCTTCGCGGACACTTTTTAATATCCGTGCGGCTGAATCGAATCGTATTCAGAGTGGGAGGAATACGATCCCTTGGGAGCTTTCGTCCTCCGGCTTGCTTTTCCGAGCGGAAGATTTTAAATGGTTTCACAAAGATCTTAATCGTTGATGCGGCGAGGGATTCCTCTAGGGTTAGAATGGGGAGGAAATTTAGACGTTCCATCTCGGTATCATATTGCTTGAGGAGGAAACTATGCGTGACGAATCGAGTTTTCCGGAGATTACGGAGCGAACAGGTTTCCTCCAGAAAATCTGCCTAGAGACATTAAAATAACCTTTCAAAAATGGATGGAATACATCGTATCTCACGTGCGCCTTCGTAGAGGCTTTTCTGTGGTTTCTGACTCGCAATAAAATGAACTTTTTTTAAATCTCTTCGGGTAAATCGTTTCATTTGATATTCATCATTTTAATTTCGTGTTTTATTTCTCCGCCTTCATTTCCATCGAAATTTTCTTTGCTATACGCGTGAAGGAAACATTTTATAATTCATCCAGTGAAGAGGATGGCTTGTGCATTAGGATGGTAACCGTTTAACGGGAATTTATCCAAAACTTTTTTTGACAAGCGCAATAAATTTTGCTGTTATTGGTGTAATTTCGTAGCTTTTCCACGTTTATCAAATTGTTGTCCTTTCAATTTCAATATCGTAGTTGAAATTTACGTTTGTTGTGTATCCATTCCATAATAATGAGCAACATGTATTCTAAAACAAGTAAGGGAAGAATGGACGAATCAGAATCATGCCGAATGGATGTTATGCCAATGTACGGTATGCCGAACGGACTTAATTCCGACAAGCCGTTATGCGGAGAGGATGGGATAGGTGGTGAATGTTAACAAGTGATTTATAAACAATTCAGGGCAGGTTTTTACTTTCTCCATATACAAAGTATAGAGCAAGTATTGTTTTCATGAAAAACTTGAATTCGAGATATCAAGGGAAATACATGTTTTAAGGCCCCCTGAACACGTTTTGACTATTTTCTCGATGATGTCTGTGTGTCTGTATATGATAGATTTTTGTGGGCGTTCTAACTCAAAAACTATTAATCAGGTCAACGCAAAATTTTATATTTAACATTTATATAAAAGTTAGAAGATCTGATTAGTTTTTGGTAAAAATCGGTCGACCGAAAGTGGGGGTTTACTCTTGTCACTTATCCGTTTGTGTCAAATATCTCTTGTAATTCTTCAATGACGTAATCGTATTTAATAACCTGAGTTATAGATAATTTTATTCTCTACAACTTTTGTATTTAATAATTTTTTGTTAAGCCAATTGTTAAGGAGATATTTCAGTTCAATATTGACAGAGATTCCAGTGCCGCCAACTCGTAAATTACTAACTACATATGGAGAAAATCATATGTTGGCCACATTAGATTTTTTATTTTAGCAACGTATACAAAACGAAAGTTTTTCGTATTAACTGACCCGTCTAGATAGTTAATAAGGGGTTTTAAAATACTGCTAAAAGGCAAACGGACCCCAAAATCAATATGGTTTATGCGTACTACCACCCAAAACTTCTGAAAATTTGGTTGCTCTAACTTGAACGGTGTATAAGTAGTTCACTAGCTTAATGTGCATATTATAGTTCATTGTGGCCTTCACTACACCCTTAGGCTATCCTTGGAGTCTCCAACTTTCAACTTTCACCATAAACAATCCCTCAAAATTTTGTTGCTCTAACTTCACAATCTAGAAGTACTTTAACGGACAAGAAAGTGTGACGTACTGATGGACAGACCTATTACATAGGGGATTTAAAAAAAAAAACTCTAATTTGACATGGCTATCATTTTTTACTTGTTGAAGGAGTATTAGGAAAGTATAATATATTTCATATGTTTATGTTCTTGAGAGAACATGGAACAAAACAAACGAAATGTGTGGCGAATATATTGCCCAAAGCGATTGAAATTTGCGTCTTTGTGGGAACAGAAAAAATCGTTTTAAAAGTTAAACGAATGTTTGTGGGCGGCTTAATTGTTTTTAAGTTCAAAAAGCTATTTGCTCAAAGAGGTAATGTTATGTTTTTATTGAGTTATGTTTTTGTTGGAACTTCTTTAATTAAAAATTAACGGTGGTATACATAAGTCAAGGTGATTACGAAGTCTCTTTGCAACATCAACTTCAGTAGCTTGATATACACGAGACTACTTGTTGAGCCATGGTGAAACTATTGCTTACTCATCTAAACCTCGTTCTTTGAAGTCACTTAACGAATATAACCATCATTCATATTTTTCTTGTCATGTGTGCATCTAAAGTCGAAGGTAGAGGGATAATCCCCTACATTCCTCGACTTGAGCTAACGGTGGCGACAATTCCTTAAAGTAATACACCCCATCAATTATTTCCATTACCAACTGTAACACACACCGTTTTACAAGACCCTGACCCGAACCTCCAAGTCATCATGGCGGTATAAAGCGACATCTGCCTCGGCCATAATTAATCCCTTTCGTGCAGCTCTTACAGGCCTCGCTCAAGTTGGGCAGGCTATAACGGCTATAAAACGTGTAATAAACAACTCCTTTGCGGAAGATGGACAATATGGACGAGACTCCCTCGTAGCTTCGGAATTGCACCGCGTGGGGCGCTGATTGTCCTCCTCCTTCGTATGTGCGTGGGAGGAGCTGGAGGAGGTGAAATGGACGCGAAATGAATAAAAAAATCCTCCCCCTTTACGAGGCCCTGTGAAACAGCTGACGGTTTCTAACCGCAGCCGGATAAGAGGCTTGTCTTCTCGGAGGCTTTCCCACGCCTAACACCCACCCCTCTTTCACCGCCCTTGACCCCTAACCGGCGACAATTGAGTCCTTGCTCACAGTCGACTGTCGCTGGTGAATTCCTCATCTCCCTCCTTTCTCTCCTCCTGCACCAAGTATCTCTCCTCCTCCGTTTTTACCCCTAAGTTATTAAAATGTAGAGAGACGAAGGATAAATAGAGAGAAATAATTATACTAATTACTTTAAGGGTTAGTATAATGAGGAGTCGATTAAAGAAAGAGGACGACTCTAAGCCAGGGGCCTCAAACTCAAATCTTGTGTGGGCCGCGGGCCGCATTAGGCACCGAACCAAATCCGCGGGCCGCATTCCATGTTAAGAACATTCTTCTGTACCCCAACTGAGTAGTGTTTGAGTGTCAACGTCCCCCTGAACGACGTGTAAAAAATCTGCTAAAATTGCCAGCGTCGCTCATACCGACCTCTAGTTTTTCACCACAAACTCCGATATATAGCTGATAGATAGCACATATTATATGTTCAGAGGTCTGTTGAGAGTTCAAGCTTCATTTATGCCGACTAACTCACTATTCTGATATCTCAAACGTAAATAACACCTTTTTCCATTTGTCGTGTCACTTAAAGGGTTCAATGGGAATGAAAAATAAACTGCGAATGTTTTGGTAGTTTTAATTTAATAGATTTTAAAATAATTTATAAGAAATGCATTTGAGTTCAAGCTGCATTATAGTGTGTACTATATTACTTCGCGGGCCGCATGAGATCTCTGGTCTAAGCGATCTTTTGCGTGGGCTCTGTATCAAAAAACGAGGGAAAGGCAAAGTTACAGAATCCGTTGTCGGGCAGAGGAATGTATTAATGTGGATCTCGCGTTTGTCGCAAAATGGGGTCTTCCAAATGGCGTGGAAGAATCGCGGAATTGCCTCGCGGTTCAATAAGTTTGTCTGCTTCCGTGAGAAGGACATGAAATGGAGATGGGAAGTAAGCGTACGGATCCATTCGGAACGCGATGCGATAAATCGTTTTGGGTTCACACGCGATATTGAGTTTTGCTCGTGTTTTTCTTGTAAGACATTATTTTGTCGTTATTGTTGCCATTATCAGTGTAAAATAAATGCCGAAAGGCGATAAAAACTTTAAGGCTTTACATTAATTTTAAGGATTTTTATATTATTTTTTCGTCTTCACCAATTCAATCGCCAATAAAAAAGGAATATTGCGTTTGCTACTGAAACGATATACCGATAGCGTCGCGACCGTTAAAAGCAACACGAGACATTTTTATTGAAATTTCAGTCCTTTAAAACACGCTTTACATAAATTTTCACTATTGTTGCCTCTTCCGTTTAAAAATATCCGCGGAGTAAATAATTCGAAAATTAGACAGCAAAGATACGCCGATCTAGTTTGGTGCAACGTGAAATCAATTTCTATTTTGAATAAAATGCTAAATGATTGTTTATTCTTATTTTCTGTAAAAAATATAGTGTGTATTTACATTGTCATAAACAACTTCGCATTTTATGCATTTATTTACGATCGCTTATCCGAAAAATGGGCACTCGGAACACTTTCATCCTCAATTAGTTTAGGTCGAGGGTCTCAAACTCGCACCAGAGTGTGGGCTGCATGAAGACGCCGCATCAAATCCAAGGGCCGCATTCCGGGTTATCGGCTTTCCCAGTCTTCGCTCCGCTTTATATTATCCTCACATCGCCCCCATTTCATCTATTGGGGTGCCCCCATAGCCCACACGGTGCTCTCTTAAACACATTCCGTAAGAAAATGCTCGATTTTGCGCCGCCTGTTAGTAATCTAGGACAATGACAATGAACGAGCAGACGGCGGTTAGTCTGTACCCAACTGTTTAGGGTATTTTAAATGGGTATAAGCGATGAAGTTGAGATATTTTGAAAGTGTCTGTCTGTCTGTTTGCCATTCTAGGGCCCAAACGCGTACATAAAATCGAATTATATCTCGTATTTATGCAAAATATCAGCTTTTGCGGACCTTTTTTCATAAAAATGACATTTCCCAAAAATAAAGGGTAGTTTATTCTTGACGATTTTTAGAAATATTTTATTTACTCAAAAATGGCTCTAGAGAATTTGATTAAAATCAAACCAGTTGTAGAGCCTAATGTCAAAAATAATTCTATGTAAGCCATATATCTCTAAAAATCACTATATGGCGTCCAGTGGCATTACAATGTGCTAAGCTACCTTACTAAAACCCTATGACGTCACGCCTCCGCCGCGAACCATTCAAGATCTTACTACAGTCAATACGGTTAAACTAAATCGAATGATATCTCATATTTGTGAATAATACTATTCATAATAGATACTCTGAAGAGATGAATGATATTGCGCGACAATTAAGGGTACTTTATTCTTGGATATTTTAAACAAAATTCGATTAACTCAAATATAGCGGTAAGGATTTTGATTATAATCTATCCAATCGTACAGCCTGATGCCACAAATAATACTAACTAAGCCATATTTTTGAGAATGCTCAAATGCCTGGCCACTCCTGGTCTAAAAATTACTATAAAAATTTCCATAAATATACAGTATTAATTATTATTTTATTTTATTATAATAGTATTACAATTAATATTAATTAATGTATGAAGGATATTCTCTTTGGGGAATCAGGCATGAGAGAATAAAAAGCGAAAAGAAATCCGCAACAATTCAATTCATCATGACGAACAAAAATTTTCACCAGAAAATAACGTCGAATTTCCGCTTTCAAATATGTAGCAAGAGCCAAAACGGATTCAAAAATCGTGATAGGAAAACGAAATATCATTGATGATTCGTGTGTCCTATGTTTCAAGGGTCAAATTCGTACGATTGTTGTAGATAATTTTGAAATGCTTATAAATCATGTTGCACCCTTTCCTTTTCCGTTAAATTCTGTTGTCTTATCTCCCCGACCTATTACCCTGTTTATTAGGAAATTACGAAAAAAATTAATTATTTTCTAAACCATTGTTTCCCAAACTTTTCATGCCGCGGGTCCCTTGTCGCATCGAAAGCTTTTCACGGATCCTTGGACAAAGAAGCAAACGTGATTCAAAAATAAAACAAGAGCATTGCTACATGCCAACGGTCGTTTCGACCGTTGGTGTCAGTGTATCTGTAAAATCCAGTCCGAGTACATAGTTGAGAATGGTTGACATTTGAAAACCGCAGCCTTGCATAAATTCGGATCAATTGTATCTATGCAGTAGTTAAAATTCTGTTGCGATGTCAGTAAGACTCTCATAAGCCGTCACAGAGATACTTTCTGGTATACTTACCAACAAATACGCTTTTAGGCCCCAACTGATTCCCTCGACAGGTGAGTGAAAAGTCTCCAAAAAATACAACTTAAATCACGCAGTTGTTGGACAATGTCACTTAGGATATTGCAATCTAATTTGCGCTTTGTCTCCTCCAGAAGCTGCTGGAGAGTGGAAAAAACTCTCCAAGTTCTTCTCCTTTACACACGGCCCAGAAATCGAGTTTTTGTAGTATCGAATCTTTTTTGTATTTTGCAGTAAAAATTGTAAAACTTTGCGTAGAGATTCAATTTGAGATATTTCTAAAAATATCTGCCAAGTATGCTAGCTTCTGCAGCCATGAAATGTTTGTTAGAAGACCGGATACATGAAAAGAAGGTTCAACAAAAAACAGCGATTTCGATACGAGGTTCAAACATTCTTACGTCACAGCCACCTCACTCCCGTGTACTGCAATAGAGTCGTGTTCATAGACACAATTTCCACACAAAGGATATTAAATAATCTGGAATTAAGGCTCCTAGCTTTTATGAAATTCGAAACGTTAACTGCTTCATCCGAAACCAATTTCAGTGATTGTGGAATTCGTTTCACAGCAAATCCCTGCCGGGTGATAAGGATATAAAATATTCTTGTTGGTTTTCCTTCCGCATCTAAACATTTTTACCCAGCGATAAACACATGGAGTTTCTCAATTTCTGCTGATACTTAACCATCACCTCCTCAATATTCTGCATCGTGGAGGTGTTTAAAACATCTATTTTGTTCATTTAAGAAATTTTTATTTTAATTAAAATACAACAGATAAACAGCACATTGTTCCTGGGAGACAATTATAAAACCGCGCAAGAAACGAAAAAAGAAGATTAAAAATCGCAACAATATGGCTGGCCCCGGGATTTCAAAGATGTTCCAAATTTCCAAATAGGTTAAATGATAATGAATATTTTAAGAAACTGCGAGAAACTTTTAATGACTTTACAAAGTAGCCTTCTGATTTTGGATATAGCCAGGAATCTCCAACAATTAAGAAAATAAAAAGGAGCGTTCCTACAAGTAACTAAGCGTCAATTTTTAATAATAATAATAATTATTATTATTATTATAGTCGCCGGTAGGTGTTGGCAGCTAAAATGTTAGTTTTTAATATATCTCTTAAACAATGCATTATATGGGAAAATGTTTCATACAAAGGTTATACAAAATTAAATTTTCTACAACTTTTATTCCAATACATTTTTACATATATCAAATATTAAAGCAAATATTAAAAAAAAAACGGATAAGGGACAAGAGTAAACACACTTCCGATTGACAGATTTTCACCCAAAACTAATCAGTTCATGTGACTTTCATAAAAATGTTACATTTAAAATTTCGCTTTTAACTGATTAATAGTTTTTGAGTTAAAGCACCCACAAAAAAGCTGTCACACAAACATCATCGAGAAAATGGTTAACATATGTTCAGAGGACCTCAAAATGTGTATTTCCGTTGAAATCTCGAAATCTATTTTTTTCATGAAAACAATACTATACCCTATGCTACGTATGAAAAAAGTAAAAATTACAAATATAAGATTTTGTGTTACTCTAACCATTAGTTTATGAGTTTGAGCGCTCAGAAAAAGAAAACTGAAATTAGACACATATTTGCACACCGACATCATTGAGAAAATAATCAAAACGTGTACAGGGGACTGTGTATTTCCGTTAAAATATCGAATTCGATTTTTTTCACGAAAACAATACTTTCTCTGTGCTACATATATGGAGAAAGTAAAAGATGAAATTAAGATTAACTATTATTTATATGTATTCTCATCAATACAAGTTTCATGGTTCGCTCAAGAGATTTTTACCTTGGAAAAACTTCTCCCGGACTCTCCCGAAATTTCCTACTCATCGAGCGGAAATCTCCCGGAATCATCTCCTCACGAGTTGGCAACCCTGAAAGTTTTTGCATTATATTGCGCCGTTTATTTGAACTGTTGTCAAGTGGGACTTATTAAAAACAAGTGTCCCTAACAAAAACCCGGGGAGTATTTTTTTTAAATACCCATCTTATAAAAATAGTTTGAGCGATATGAAATGAGGAAGTGATTTAAATAATTTTTTGTGCTATATAGTAATATGAAAATGCAAGAGGCATTTGAGGTGTATAGGGCGAAAATTGCGGAAAAAGTAGAGAAAAATGTAAAAATTTGAAATCTAAAAAAGGTTCATCAGAAATTTCAAAACTTAAAACATTTGCCTGGATCAAAATAATTAATCTTTTATTAAGTTGGGTGCAACATTATTAACAAAGTGTCAAAAAATTCTGAAAGTCACTCAGCAATTTTTTTTAAATGTGTTTAGTTTCGAAAATTACCGTTTATTAACGGAAGTCACGTATCAAATCCGCAATATGGACTCTCATAAAGTTCATTATCTTTGGCGGAGCCCAACTCACTCCTGGTGTACATATCTTTTGCTAGAAATGCAAAATGTTACGTCTGCGACTCAATACCCACCTGATGGGTCTTCGCTGGTGTAGAAATCGCGAGCTAAAATTCTTCAACTGGAAATTCTCCCGGCCCAAAAATATTGTTTATAAAGAAGTTTTGGAGAATACAATCATAATTTTAAGGTTTTTTTAAATAATCTTTGCTAAATTTCATACAGTAAAACCTCGATTAACCGGCCTACGTGGGGCGGAGGGCCGGCCTGATAATATAATCCGAGAATCCGGTTAATCCGGGGGAAAATCGATATTGACCGCCTTAGTGGAAATGACGCCAAAAAAGTTCATAATTTTACGATGAAACGATTATTTAATAATTACGACGGCTTTATCGGCTTATTTACTGGTGTCACTTCAACATAACGCATGCATTTCATTCCTTTTCACATAAAATACGTAATTTTTTACGTAAAAACTGCCGATTATTTGCCGCAATCAACATTTTTACTTTCTAACTCTCGGAAACATTCAACACAGCAGTAGGAAAAATTATCAAGTCAGCTGTCAAAATACTCATTTTTGAGACAAAAGTCATCGTAAATACGAAACAAATTCAGAAATGTAACACATTTGCATTTTCCATGGCGCATGGTAGGAAATCTCTCTCGAAGTCGCGGATTACTTTTCTACAGCTAAGATATATCCCGATATATCGATAATAAAAACTCGCTCTTCGAAATTAAGTAAAAGCAATGCAGAAAAAATGAACTTACCAATCAATCGGAATCGCTGCCCGTGAGTGAATGCGGCTCGGGAGTGGTATGGCAACTACTTGTCGAGCGTCGAAACCCACGAAATAGAATCTCTGATGAGGTTACGCCTTTTGAAGTTGACGGCTGAGGGTCCTCAAGATCTTGAGATATGCACTGGGATGTGAAGCTTAAAGAAAATGTCAATTTTCATTTGCTTTGCTCTGTTGCATTGTTTCCGAATGATTAAGTCTCTTAATTCTCTAAAATGTTCGTAGTAAACTTGAAAAACAGGATCGGAACTTGCGTTGAAGAAATTAATCACCGAGTTTACATGGTCCCTAACTACAGAGGGTTTTTTTTGATTGTTCTTCGTGCTCATCTTCGTCATCATCATTTGGATCTCCTAAATCAGGGCATGAAACACCTGTCGCAACTTCCTCTTCCGTGAGGATGTGATACCCAGGGTCTCCTTCGTCGGCGTCTATCCACTCCACCACATCGTATATTGCAGCATTTTTTCCCTGCTAATAAAATAACCCTTTGATAGTCCTCCGGTTCAATCCCTCGGAAATCAATGTCTACGTCATTGCCGAGTAAAAGTTTCTTCCACCCGTTCGCGAGGGTTAGACTTTTCACCGCATCCCAAGCGCTTGCCTAATTAAATATTGCTGACTTAACGCTGTAATTTTTTGTTCCGCAATGTCCTACGTCCTCGGGTAACCCCCTTCAACGCCATCGTCGTTCTCCAGCACCACCACCACTTCGTCCAAATATTTTCTCCTATAGAGTCTATTGGTAGCCATTATAATGCCCTGATCCAATGGCTGTATTAAAGTTGTTGTGTCTCGGAGGAAGAGTAAGGCACTTGATTTTCCCTTCACTACTGGAGAGATTTTCGACGCTGGGGTTAGAGGGAGCATTGTCCAAAATCAATAGAGCTTTGGCATCGTCAGGAGCAATCTTCAATTCTTCTATCTTTCTAACTTCAGGTTCGAACTGTTGAAAAAACCAGTCTGAATAATATCGTGCGGTTTCTTACACTAGAACTTAGCTCGACTGAAATAACGATATTTTAAAAGTGATTCCATTGATTGTTTATTATGATTACGTGATAATATATTAGATGTCACCAAATTTGTTGGTAAGTGTGAATTAAATCTATCTATTATATATTTTGAAGAGTTTGTTTATTTGTGCAAAAAGAAAGTCATACTTCCTGAGTAGCTGCAGATACCAAATTTTTAATAATAATAAGTTTATTTGCCCAGAAAGACATTACAAATAATATATAGGCCACGTCAAAACACAAATCCTAAAAAGAAGAGAAGAATACGAAGCACAGTGCCGTTTTACCGCCTAGGCCTGCGAGGCCATGGCCTAATTAGGGCCCGCTTCGACAAGGGGCCTGGCGGCAGCGAAAATTAAAATTAATTCAAGAGCTTAATTTCTAAACTGGCGTAAAAAATAATTTAACAAAAGATTTTGTGGACATTTTTAGAAATAATTTCGATGAATGCGAGAGAGAGGCCTTATCATTATCTGATAATAAAAAATATAAAGATACTACAAAGAGGTTAAGTAAGAGAAAACCATTTTGCGATGTAGTTACGGCAGCAGAAGCATATTTAAAAGAGATTATTTTCGAGTTAAAATTTTTCTTGTTATTTGTGATACTATAATAAGCCAATTACAAGAACGATCTGAATCATATAGAAAAATATATAAAACATTTCGATGTTTTTTTGGAATTTAATTCTCTAGATTCAGATTGTAACATTGATGTAAGTGAATTAAAATCAACTTATAAAAACGATATATAGGTAGAAGAATTAGAAGATGAGATGAATCAATTTTTCATTTAATTCGATCCATGAAGAAAATAACTGCAATTGAAATGTCGAAATTGATTCAATCTAACAATATCTCCGACACATTCCCAAATATAGCAATTTTGTTGAAAATATTTTTAACTCTTCCAATCAGTAATTCGAGTGGAGAAAGAAGCTTTTCTGCTCTAAAAAGGGCGAAAATTATTTGCGTAACAGTTTGTCGCAGCCAAAATTAAGAGCTTTATCGCGTCTATACATCGAAAGTGATGCAGTGCAGGAATCAGACTGCAGTGATCTATTAGCCGAGTTTGCATCACAAAAATCCAGAAAAGCCCCTTTATAATTTTGTTTTTATGTTATTTGTCATTTAATTCACACAGAAATAATACTTATGTTTTTTACATGCATTATAATAAATTATAAGAATTTTTGTGCTTTGTTCTACAGGAGATTTGTCGATTTTTTAAAACGTTTAATAAAATTATAAATAAAGTTTTAACATAATTTCCTTATAAAATGTTATCTGCAAGGGGCCCCGTGAAGTTGATAAAACGGCGCTGCGAATGCATCTCAAACAACAGGTATTAAATCACTAATATTATATTCTTAATTTGCAGTTCTACTTCATCCCCCATGTCTGACATTGGTCTGTTTCTTTTCACTAAGCTGTAAACTACGTCAAAAATTTTACTTGTCATTTCAATATCTTTTTCATTAATTTTATCAAAAACTTGAATAAGAGTTTCCTTTTTTGATTCCTTTAGTATATTTACAGCGTTAGTATGAGAGTTTGATTCAAATTGTTCTTTCATTTTTTCCTAATGAAGCTTGCTGAACTTTTTTCTTGAACTCACATGTGGTAATGTTGCACTTTTGCCATTCAAAAGAATTATGAAAAGATTTTCCTTTAAAGATTCCTAATTGTGACGTATTCACACAATGATAACAGCAGAGTTTTTTGTTTTTATTTACCAAGCCATCCTATTTTTTTTAGAAAATATTGTTCTTGATCGGAATTCCAGCAATCAGGCAATAAATTTAAATTTTCAGAATCATAAAAATTTTCTCCCATTGCAACTGAAGACACATTTTCAGATGTTTCGTCATTTGCAGCACTAGAACTATTGACTACTGACTTGACAACTGCAGACACATTTTCAGATGGTTGGACATTTGCAGCACTAGAACTATTGACTACTGACTTGACAACTGAAGACACATTTTCATATGGTTGGACATTTGCAGCACTAGAACTACTGACTACTGTCATTTTTTGGGAAACCAATCACTAATACTTTTTTGACGCTTCATTATGAGGGTCTAATAATTTTTTTAAATAACATTTTATGAACCAACACATCGGAAGCACACGGATTAACAAACCAAAGGCAACTAATTACATAGAGCACATGGTTGTCAAGTTATAATAGACAAACAAATGGTTGCGATTTTCATCTCAGAAGATTCAAGCGCAAAATTATGTTCTGACCTGTCTTAGCCAATCAAGACATGTAGGAGGAGTCATTCGTCTATGGCGTGATTGACCTCATAAGTTTTTCGTGGTCTCTGCTGAGAGCTCTCTTCAGCATCCAGCAAAAAAGTTAACAACCGGTTCTTATTTTCAATAATTTTTTAACGAACGGTTCATGCGAACTGGTGCAAACCAGGTCCAACTCACCACTGTGTGTGTATATATATATATATATATATATATATATATATATATATATATATATATATATAAACTAAAGGAAAAGAAAAGGTAGTGATGAGGGTGGCAACAAGGTGTGGAGGGAAGCCCAGCGGACACTCACCAAGTTGAGGACCAAGCTGGCAGGCTGCTGGGGGCGTCGAAGAGACACGTAAAACACACGAACACAAAAACACACGCAAGCTTATCGGGCCTAAGCCCTTCTTCAGCGAAAGAGTAACGTAAAGTGACACACTGGGCGGGGAATGACAGGGTGATGTGGGAAGGTTGATGATTGGAGGAGGTGGGGAGTAGGAGGGGTGGATAGCCAATAAAGAGGGAGTGTGGTAAGGGAAAGTGCGAATAACTACAATGTAACAAGGAGACAATGTAAGGGGGCTAATAGGGTTAGCGGAGGTTGAGGCCAGGCGGAGAGAAAGAGTCGAGAAGATGGATATGTGCTAGTTCCCAGTGTCGGAGAAGGGGGGCAGGAGTGTCATAGGGTAAAGCGCGAATAATCCTAACATTGTAGCAACTATTAAAGGGAACATTGTGGGTATTAGCATGTAATGCAACTGGGAGGGGGCGTCTGAGAGAAACGCTATTCCGGTGACCGTTCATTCGGATGTTTAACGGATTGCTGGTGAGGCCTACGTAAAACGCGGGACAAAGGGTGCAGGTAAGGAGGTAAATGACGTTACGGGTGGTGCAGTTGCTTCTGGAGGTGATGGGGTAGGCGATGTTGGTGGAGGGACTCGAGAAAGAAGATGATGGTAGGTGGATAGGGCAAGTGAGGCAGCGAGGTTTTCCGCAGGGGTGGGAACCTATTGCAAGAAGCGTGGTAGAAGTGGGAAGATCCTTCCTCCACAAGATATTTCCCAAATTTGGGGGCCGGCGGAAGGAGAGGAGCGGAGGATTGGCAAAAAGGTTGATAAAGAGGGACTGATGGGAGGAAGAGGTAAGAATTGGGTGGGCAGCATGAAGGATTGTTTTGAGAGCTTCGTGGATTCCAGGATGGAAAAGTGTCGTAAGAGTGAGTGGAGGGGTAGATGCAGGAATAGTGGGTGTGTGAGGATGAGATCCAATGTGGGTAGGCGTCATCGCCCTATGGATCTGTTCGCGGACCAAGACTGGAGGGTAACCACGTTTGAGAAGAGCATCCTCGAGGACAGAGTAATACTCTAGAAGGGATGCTCTATCGGAACAAAGCCTCCATCCTCGACGAGCAAGGGCATAGGGGATAGAGGTTTTGGTATGAAGGGGATGGCAGCTATCAAAGTGGAGGTATTGGAGGCTGTTGGTGGGTTTGATGTGAACACAGGTCTGTATTTGGCTGTCTTGAAGGTAAAGATCGACATCCAGGAATGTGATGTGGGAGGTAGAGGATTGGTGGGTGAAGGGTGGGAGGAGAGACGCGAGAGAAAGGAAAGGAGAGAGTCAGGTCCATGCGTCCAAATGAGGAAGACATCGTCGATGTATCTCAGCCACAAAAGTGGTCTGAGTGGAACGTTGAGGAAGAGTCTTTCCCATTCTCCAAGGTAGCAATTGGCGTATGAAGGCGCCATTCGGGTGCCCATCGCAGTGCCTCTAATTTGATGGTAGTGACGACCATCGAAAGAGAAGTTGTTCAATTTGAGCACCATTGCTGCCAAGTCTAATAAGAAATGGGAGGAAGGTCTTGCGTCGGGTGGTCTTGAGTCCAGGAGTTTACTAAGGGCAGAGAGTCCATCATCGTGGGGGATGTTTGTGTAGAGGGAACAGACATCGATAGTGGCCAAAATGGTATTGGGTGGGAGAGGAAAGGGGAGGTGTTTGAGAAAGTGGTTAGTGTCTTTATATATATATATATATATATATATATATATATATATATATATATATATATATATGTATATATATATATATATATATATATATATGTATATATATATATATATATATATATATATATATATATATACCCTTCCTACTCCCCGCCTCCTCCAATCATCAACCTTCCCACATCACCCTGTCATTCCCCGCCCAGTGTGTCACTTTCAGTTACTCTATCTCCATCACTGAAGAAGGGCATAGGCCCGATAAGCTTTCATTGTGTTTTTTTGTGTGCGTGATTATTTACGTGTGTCTCTTTGATGCCCCCAGTAGCCCGCCAGCTTGGTCCTCAACTTGGTAAGTGTCCGCTGGGTTTCCTTCAACACCTTGTTGCCACCCTCATCACTACCTTTTCTTTTCCTTAAGTTAATATATATATATGAGAAAAATTCGTACCCTTGGAAAGGTTTTGCTATGTGTGAATTGAATTAACATATTAAATATCTGATAAATCTACATCTTACATGAACGCATAGAAAATCGCTCGTCTATTTTTAGTTAAATACCCTTTTTTAAATACGAGCTTAAAATTTTATTAGACCATTTTGGGGCGACAAATATACCATATATATAAAGAACGAGTGTCAGGAAATGTTTTAAACTCTTAACGACCGTAACACTTTTCATTTTTACTATTTGGAGGATTTTCCAAAATTCGGATTTTTTAAAGCGCTTCTCTACTTGAATACCTTCGATTAAAGTGAAATTATCATATTCTAGACTTTGATATGCAAATAAAGTAAATAAATTAAGTAAATAAGTAGTACTGAATTGAAAACATGACACCAAAATCTTTTATAACGGACAAATAGTCTGAAATATTTTTCTTGTTTTCTCCTTTTAAGGACAACTTCTTCTGAAACACAATAAAAGGTGTTATTTTTAATTTTTTTAAAATTCGTGCTTTTAGGAACTGCTGTCACGAAAATGGTTTCAGGAAACGTGAATTTTATAGTTGCACTTTGTCATAATTGAAACGGTGGCGGGAAATATAGTTTCTCAGCAGCGCCTTCTACCCAGAATTCTCTAGAAACAACCACATTCTGGTCAAGAGCAGTCAGGTGCAGTCAGGTGAAAGTCGCGTGAGGAGTAGATCGACGTATTTACCCTAGTCTGGGCACTGGGGGTCATCAGCGTACGTACAGAGGTAAGATTTTTTTGAGAACAAAACCAGTTTACATGACTTATTTGATAATATTACGACTTTGTATGACTTATTTGTTAAAAAATTAATATAGTTTTAATTTTTGATATGTATACCTGTTAGCCATAGTGACATAGAATTTGAATTTACTCATAAGGAAACATTTTCGAGATATTCCTTGGTTATTCATTGCATTCCTTTGTTCTTCTTTATGTCCTAGAAATCTCCGGTGTCGCAACCGAGACCTTGACGTCGGAATTACCACATTTGAGGTGAGCACGTGTTTCTTAATTCATTATCACTAACCGTAAATCTGTTCCCGTTAAATTGGCTAATCCGAATTTTTTGGTGGCTTTTAATAAAATCGTTATGGCATTATCGATTTTTTGCACAGTATTACATCTGCTACTGAATTATTTTTCGAAAGAAGAATTACAACACCTAGCATCCCCATTTCTTATTTTTTTCTGGTTACGAAAGGAGTAGATTGAGTGGGATAAGATCAATCCTTTAAGACCCGACAGTGCTGAATTGGATCAGTTTTCTCGCGGCGATTTATTAATGGTGATGGGTGAATTTCCATGGTTCAAATTCGCGTGTACCTAGTATGTTTTCAAATCAGTAACCTTTAAGACGTTCTTTAGCTTACTATTATAATCCTCGACGTCCACTTCTTTCCTCAATTTGCAGCGATTCCCTATTCTAGTGTGGGCGTGGCCATACCGCGGCTCGCGAGACTTGGGAGGCTTTTTTTTATTAAAATTCGGCCCTTTTACTCGTTTAAAAAAAGAAACCCATCTTCTTCAGATACCGGATAGATCGGCTCACTTAGCAAAATGATTGAAATAACACATCCCCTCTTATATCGTTTAGAATGCAGGCTGTTTACCGTGCATGTATTAAGGCTATCTTGCAAACTCTCTCTAACATCTGAAGATAGTAGTATGCGACTCCATGGTTCGGATGGTTTAGCTATCTCCATTTTAGGGCCATATTTTGTTCACCACTGATTTAATACCTGAATATCACCATCAACTTCAAATTTTAGCATCTGTATTACAAACGATGTGTTTTAACTCTTTAGCCTTTATCTCTTTTTAACCAAACTTATCTTCCCTGCAATTAGCAGTGCTTCTTTGTCCTAATATATTATGAATTCCTAACTTGAACTCTTTTTTCAAACTTTAATACTTTCAATCCTATTAAGAATCACTTCACAATTCAAATGATAAAACAATGATAAAAATTCAAATATTTTCCCAATTGGATCTCTCGTGAATAAGTGAATATTTTCAGATTTTTATTGGTAAAAAACGGCACAGATAATACCATTTTCAAAGAGTAACCAGTATAGATGTTACTGCAATCTTTTAAATTTGAAAACCTTTTAAAATGCTACAGACAGTTGCGGATTTGGAAATTTCATACCACTAGGCCAAATTATTTTGTCACCCCTTTTTTTCTAAAATAATCGTTCGTGTATATAGTTTGTCTGTCCATGCGTCCATCTGTGGATCATAATAGTTAAATTCATCAAAAGTCTTTAGTTATTACACATGTAATGATGCATTCTCAGGTCACCACGATCTTTATTTTTTCAATATAAGAAAAATCAGCTTATCTTTTAATTGACATGATTTTACAATCACACTTGTTTTACGTAGTTGTGTCAGAAATACAATCTAACATTATTGTACTTCATATATTGAAAAATATTTTATTTTTTATTCCTGTATTATTCAAGTCCAAGAATTTTCAAGCCAGTTTCGTCTTAAATTGAATTGGTATTTTAGAAAGTTACAATATCCATTAAAAGGAAATTAGATTCTAAAACAAGGTTTTGTAGATTATACTACCACTAAATCTCTGCTGAGGTCATCTGATTAGTTTTGGAAATGTAAGATGTCACTGTCTATTAATGGATATTGAAGCAATATAGATTTAGGTGACAATTCATCTTGAATGTAAAAATGACATTGTCCCGCAGATTGCAAGAATATACCGTATTTATCCAAGTACCACGTGCCCCTGAATAAGATCCGCACCCTGATTTTTTAAAATGAATTTTTTTTAAATCTTTTAATTTTCCTTTTAATTAGCCTAAATATAAGAGATAATATTTTTACAAGTATTTTGTTGCATAATACATTTCCTTTTCTGCAGTTGCCACTGTTTTTGCTGCATGTTTGCAGTTGTCTTCTTGCAATATAAATAAGATTTGGTGATATTAACCCATAGTCGTGTGAAAAAAGTTTCTTAACCCTGCAGGACTTGCACACCATATTCGAACGTGAAAGCTCACGCGGAGTGTCCCTGACACCCCACCATTTTTTTCAAATTTAATTGCATTTCTTCCTCTCAAATGTTTCTTTTTTGATTTTTGAAGTATTTTTGGAATAACAGGGATAATTTATCAATGAATTAAAACAGTTCTTTATGTAAATTATTTTCATTTAACAGAGATAAGCATTTTTTAATATATTTAGGTTATTGAAACAAACAATTTTTCCAAACATTGTTTTTTTAGGTTTTTTAAAACAATCGGGGCAAATTTTCATCAGATAGCACACATCCATCTCTCACAGTAAAATTTTGTTTTAATATCTTTATTTCTGGGACAAACTACACATCTTCTGCTATTTCCTTTGTTATTCTTCTTCTGCGTTCCTGCTGTCGAAGGTTCTTCTTAGCATGTATGGCCTTGTTAATTCCCTCCCTATTTCTGGTAAGAATGTCCGTTTATTCATTTTTTTCAGGGTAAATATTTCTGTGGATAATAAATGTATTGATTTCCACTCTGTTTAGTAGATGATAAAAAAATAGCAAGTGGCCACCTTATATTCCTAACAGTATTATACGTCACATTTTATCAACTGTATCAACGCTGCCTTTCGTCGAATTATGAAATGTTAGCATCTCTGACTTTCTTTTTTCTCCAGTTGAGCTGTCTATGCTAACTTCATTATGCATAGTCGATAGCACAATGACATTTTTACCCTTCTTAGGGATATATGATAAAAGAATCGTTATTTCTGAATGCAAAACATGCTACTGCTCTCTTCCTTGCCCTTCGCATTCACCGTCTGCGGTGGTAGTTTCCTCTTATTTTTCCGACTGGTTCCTACGAGTGTAATCTTATTTATCAGCAAATCCTCGGCACGCTTACAAACCAACTGTCAGTGGTTAGGTTCCTTCCTGTCCCCAAAAGTGGGCCAACAAGGCGTTTTATGACCTCCCTTGCGCATATTATCTAACTTACATGGCCCTAGAGGCAGAGTCCCAACATATACCTCTAAATTACCTCTGACTGGAGAAACCAGTTCTAAAAAAGGTTTGCATCCATCCTCTACTTGCCTTTAAATATTGTTGTCGCAACTTTCTCTGATATAAAATCCTGGAATGATGCATGGTTTTTCTAAAGAAAGGCTTTGAAAAAAGTACGTATTGTACTTGGATAAATACGATACTCATCGCTGCACCAAATTAAGTAATTTTATTTTATAGAAATTTTTAGCTTGGCAAGAATATTATTTGATTCCTTCAATTATCTTTTTTAAATGATTTGATTTCCTAATGAAAGTAATTTGTGAAGCTTTATAGTTTTGCCTCATAAGCTGATCCTTATTGATAATTCCATTTGTGAAAATCAGACATTTCATTATTATTTAAATATTTATATACAATGGAAAGAAAAATTATTTTTACTGCGATCATTTCTTTTTATACATGTGGTATTTATTTTTTAATTTATCCTCATTAATGTAAACTTTTCTTTCATTTATGATGCTGACCCAAAATGGACTGAGATGATCCAGACAGGCAGCCTATGTAGAATTGGGCAGAGCCAAGCTGACTGCATTCTTCAGGGGTGAGAATAGGGAGGAGTTATCTGCTAGAAGAGATGGGATGGGGAGGGTATTACCTATTGGTTGCAAATTCCAGTTTGTTCACAGCAGCAGATAATGGCAGTGAGTGGAATGGAATGGGAATAACTATTCATCCAGAAATCTTTACATTAAGATCTTAATGATGCATTTCAAATTTTATTTGCTCTTAACACTTTCAGATAATGGAAAAACAGTGCAAACTTGCTTTGTTCCTAGGCATAGCTGGATTTGTTGTTTCAAATTTTTAACCCCCACAAGTTAATAAATTTCTGAAAAATGCGTATGGAAATCACTCAATTCAATTGTAGTTTTATTAAATTTTCTGCACTAAAATTCAATTTTTACTTGCTATTTTTCATGGTTGATTGCACATGATAAATCTGAGTATCAAAGGAATCTACTTTTGTAAACATTTTATCAATCAGAATATCACATTAACTCCTTTTATTCTCATCTGCTTTTCTAAAAATATTGACTCAGAATTAATTTCCCTAAAGCCTAGTATGGTTGCCAGCATGCCAAATTTCATATCAGATGGCACTGTATTCAAATTAAAATTGAAGCTTATGGTATAGTGCTTAGCAAATTTGTGATGGAGGTTGGTGGTTCTTACAAAAAAGCATTTGGATTAGCAATTTGTCCATAAAATAAAGTTTAAATACTCAGGATAATAATTTTAATTATTCACTCATTTTACTTTCTGGGAAATTTCATATTGAATTTTGCATTTTTCCATAAAATACAAAGCTAATACTCTGGATAATAATTTTAATTATTCACAAAATTTTGAAAGGTAATACTAAATTTTATAATTTCTAAACTTATTTGACCATTAATGAATATGCTAAGAAATATCCAGTGCTCTTTAATACTTTCTTGCAATAATTTATTTTAATTGAGAGAATTCTTTCAAAATATACACCAACCATCCAATTTGCTGGACATTATATTAGCTTTTGTAAACATTCCATTTTTCTAGTAAGTGTTAAGAGTTACTCAGAATATTTTATTTTGAAATGCAGTTATTAAATCCTAATGTTACAAGTTCTCAATGAATATTTATTCCTATTTCATTTCACAAAACTCCTTACTCTGCTGTTGTGAGCAAACCAGATTTAGCAGCACCTGGGTCCAAACCTTCCCTCCCTCATCCCATCTTTTTTAGCAGGGAAGCTTCATAACTCCTCCCAATTTTCATATTTTGGAGGGATCAAGGGTTGGAGGTGAAAGAACTTGAGCAATAAAATTTCTGTGATGACTTGTATGTAATATTCTTTATTTTCTCAATAAAATGAATTTATATTTATACAGCTGTATTAAGTCACTGCCACCAGTCCATTCTTGTAACTTCTGCTGCAAGTTCATTTCCCTCTCCAATTTCAAAAATACTCATTATCCTGAAAGTGGCCCCCCTCATTTCAAAGATGCCTCCTGCTAGTCAAGTGCATTTCTCCACTGTACAAAATCCAGTTAATCCTGGTTTAAATAACAATTGACAATGTCAGCAGTACTAAGTTACAAACAGTACATGACAAAGATAGCTTCCACTGAAGAAAATACTGATGTTGGATTTTCCATATTCATTGCAAATAAGCACTACTTCAACAAAACAATGCATTTACAAACTGCCAGAAAATTGCTGCTCCGCAATGTTTGTGATTGAGAAGTCATTTCTAAAAAATCTTGTTTAAATTTGAGGATGACTACAAGTTAATTATTGCAGTATCACAGCAAACAAAGTATTCGTTCAATAAGATCAACTTATTAAAGGAGAAACTGGATATATTGAACTAAATTTCAGAATTTTTAAGTTAATTTTAACAGTAATTTTGCGACTAGTTTCTTGTTTTAAAAGTTATCATAATTGAAGTTAAACTAAAATTTTTGTGGGGCCTCATTTAAATTAAAAAATCAAGTTTACAATCATGCAAATTATATAAAAATGCCAGCAAAATAATCTCAATTCTAATGAAATGTTCATCACAAACTCCTTTCTACAACAAAAGAAGAAAATGCATTGTAACCTCCTACAGGAATTTTATTTAAACAAAATGCTTCCCATATTTGTGGCATCATCAGGTGACAAATGTTACTCCAAAATCTAATTTTTTATAGAGCCCACTTACTCCTTATAAATCAGCCATTAAAGAAACTTCCTACCAATTCTCTAGTTATCAATTGTAGGGATAAACTTGATTAACCTGTCTTGAGATCTCTCCCACTAGACTAAGGTTTAACCACTTATCACAAAACTGACTGCCTTTCAACTCTAGTATTTCCTCTTCAACTTTTAAAATTATTTTCCCATGATTTTTCTCATTTCTTCCCTTAATTTGCTATTAAGAATTCTATTGAACTTCTCAAAATTCTAGATGATGGAGCCTTCCTAAATAAATGTTCCACCTTTCACATTACCAATCTGGTTATGCACCTGTATATATCTCAAAATATGCTCTTTCCAAGTTTTTAGCTAGTGAACTAACTCTTTTAGTCTGTGTAAAATTAAGTCAAACATCTTCCCTTTGCCATTAAATTCTATAGGTAAACTGAAGGTCTCTCAATGGCTTCCTCAATTCACTTCCTGCTTGTTAAAATCTTTATCAGTAACTTTGAAACTAATCTTTTTAAACACATGCTAACAATTTCAATTCAAGTGTCATCAGGCAGAAAACATTGTTTGGACTGGAACAAGGCTAGTTATTGAAAATATCCTTCTGAGTCCCCTTCACTACTTGATTTCTTTCACTACTGAAACGGAAAGACTTCCAAAAATCCTTCATTTACAACCACAGGCTTGTTTTGCATATTTATCCTGGAAACCTATCTACACATGCAATGTTACTCCCAACAGCTCTTCTAAAAAAATGTCCTTTTTCCATTCTATGACAGTCTTCCTAAAATTCACTTCTCACTCTCTTATTTAAATAAAGTTTAATATTTTTAAGAAGGCATAAAATCCATTACAGTTACATAAGCCGATTTATTGACAAACTTATTTAAGATCCTAATTCATCCTAAAAATCTTGTCTATCACTGCTTACTTTAAAATCTCTAAGTTGGCATAAACTCCCATTTGTAGGTGATTCTTTTTTTAAGTTGTCAAGCATCTCCAAAGCCTACCCAGAACCCTGCACAGATTGAACACACTAAATTATTTCTACATGCTATAAAAACACTCATAAACAAATTGTCTAGGATTGAAGTGTAACAAATTTTATTGGAATTATATAGGCTAAACTAGAAGTAGTTCCAAGAAGATCATTGAACTAATAGCATTTTTATATTAATCTACTAATGCATGATTTCTTTTATCAAGTAATCATACCAATTTCATTAAGCACAGCTTTTGAATCTAAATGTTATTTAATGGATGATTTTGAATTGGGAATCATCAAATATCATTTGAAAGAACAGTCCCACTAAAAAGCTTCTCTCTCACAACCAATCTCCTGTTCTATCTGTAACCTAAAAGGCCATTTATTTAACTTCCATTCATTGTCTTTCACTTTTCTCAACCTCCCTTCTCCAAACTATAACTTTTAATTATGTACCATTCTAAATTTTTTCTATTCTATATTGTCACTCAAATCCTGTTTAATTGAATGCAGTTGGAACATTTGTCAACTGAAGATAACACAAGAGTAGCACAAGCAATTGTGTTTAATAAAATTTCCTGTGAAGGTTACAAAAATTTTCTTGTTTCCAATGACAAAGATTATACTACTCCACAAGGTTTAACTGAAACTTTTCCAATTTTCTGGCAGTGTAAGGGCAATTGTTCACATAGGGAAACTAAAAATTCTTATTATCGTTGCACCAGTTACTATTTGCAAGCAATTATTTATATAAATATTTAGAAATTCAAGAATCCAACATCAGTAAGTCTGCAATGGAAGTGGTTATCTCACCACCTACTGCTTTTACTCAATACTGCTGGCACTGTCAATCTGTCATTCACCCAGGACAAAACCTCTCAGCTGGATTAACTGGCTTCAAATCACTTGACCAGCAGGAGGCAAAAAAGGACCACATTCAGGACAAAAAAATCTCCAAAATTGGAAAGAGTAAATGCAATCAATTTCTCCAAGTTACTAAGTAGAATTGAATGAGCTTCCTACTCAAACCAGTGGCATAACTAGGGGTGTAAGGATCCACAGCAAAATACATCATACTTCCCTTCCATCAAATACATATGTTCAATTAAACCTGAAGCCCATTGTAAAGTCTATCAAGTTGCACTTATTCAATTATCAGGAATGTGTTGAAATGGTTAAGCTTTTTAAATTACTCTGCCCAAAAACAATGATTAACTGGAATGTCATAACAATAATTAGGATAAAAAAGAGAAATTACTAAAAAAAATATATTTTTTTATATTCAGAAAAATCCAAGGGCATGAGCCATTTAGCCAACCTATTGTTACAACACTGGCTTAAACAAAACAACCAAAAAATGGCTCTTTTACTACAGACAGTGTTATTATATTACATATAAATGCATACAGATGAGTTTACTTAAATAAAAAAATTGATTACCTAGGCTCAATTTACTACTATTATCTGATGAGATCAAGGAAACTTTTATTCAAAGAGAATTATTTTCTTGCATTTTCAAATTAAAAGTGTGTTAAACTTGCAATCATTAGATCTAATTCTTATGCTAAATGTATCTATTTTAGTTATTAATCATTATATTTTTTTTAAACTAATGCAGCCAAGTGTATAACAGGGCAATAAAAGATGTTTAGGAGACAATTAATGGCAATCACAGTGGTCATATATCATTTAAAATGATGAAAAACAGAAGAGCGAATAAGTGTCCATGATCTCAGTCAACATGTTAAACCTGACAGCAAAAGTGGGAAGCTCATTCGATCTGCTTTGTAACACGAAGACTAAATGGGGCTCACCAATGTGCTTTCTTGATAGTTAATGAAAGAAGAGTCTTGCAGATGAAAAAGGATGACTGATGCATGGTAATCCTCCAAGTCGGGTATCAACCGTATCTTCAAACCATGCCTCTGAAACAATAAGAAATAATCTTCCATCACAAAATGCCATGCATCTTAAGAATATCTTGTAATGTAAAACTATTCTTCCAAATACCGACGATAGAATTAAAATTTAAATTCTCAAGATGTTCTTCAGTATTTATGGAGCATATAACTTTATATTGATATGAAAAACAATAAGTAAATACAGTAATGCTGATTACCCAAACTAATTTGAACCAAGGAAAATTAACATTTAGTAAGTTATATATATATATATATATATATATATATATATATATATATATATATATATATATATATATATATATATATACATATATATACATATATATATATATATATATATATATATATATATATTGGAAATATTTTTAATATCATCAATAAATTTGACAAAATAACACAATTTGTTCATAATTTAAAAGGTAAAGGCTAAAAATTAATTTTTAAAGACAAATCTTTATACTCTACATATACCATATATGCATTAAGATAACAGCATGAATACTTATGACACCATTTTGAAGAACTTAATTTTGTTAATACAAGTATAAGTAATTTTTTTAAACCACTTGAAAATTTTAAAGAACAAATAAGTTTGAGCAACAAAAATCATTAAAATTAACAAAAAAGATAGTCTAAGCTTGATTCCAAAAAATAGTTTACTGGCATTAATAAGCTAAGCAAATTAAAATCAATATTGTGCGATTTCATTCATTTGAAAAAATTAGCAAGTAACAAAAAATGGTGCTTGTAGAATCTATTTCGAAATTAAATTTAATGAAATGCAATCGTTCTTCATTTTTCCTAACATTTGGAAATGATTATACATTGAAAATTAAATTTTCTAAATACACCACTATATTTAATTTTAAAATCACATTACTTAAGCACAAGTGCACTGAAATTTTCAACTTTTTCTAGTGAGAATGATAAATAAATAAGCCTACTAACTGCAAATTACTATTGAGAATGCTAATTAGCAACCAAAGTACGACTACGTTTCACTGAATTTTTATGGTTATAGGATTCATCTAAATTTTCAATTACGGAGGGTTATTTGGACAGAAGATAATTACAAGATATCTGACACTTAACCAGATGAAATAATTTAACTTTACTAATCAGACAGGCTAAACATCAGAAATATCTAGGCTTACCAGACATCCTTATTTAGCAGGACATCTTTATTGAACGTGCATGAACTAAGCTGGAATTTATTAACAACAATATGATTGGACCATATGACATTAATGCAGCAATTAGATTTCTAAATAATGTTTCTCTCATTGGCATTTACCAGATACTTTTTATCATGGAAGTATCAAAATGCTTCCAGTACTTATACAGTACTTGAACAATTAACAAAGTACACTACAAATAATATAATAATATATTTTATTAGTTCCGCAGGTCTACATGGACATGGAATCAGTCAATATAAAAATAGTGAAACTCAATAGCCAGTATACTGGTCATTTACAAGGTAAAATCAGACACCATTTAAATATTCAGACACAATATAGTAATTTCTCTTAGTAGAAAGCTCTTCAATTGCCTCTTAAAAGACAAAGTAGAGGAAGTTGACTTAATCCTGGAGGGTAGGTTATTAAATACAATGGAAGCAGAGTGGTGAGGTCCTTTTAGGCATTTAAATGAATATCTAAATTTATTGCATTTTATGAGTGGAATTTGGTGTTTGTTGGGAACAGGCAAGGATACTGTTTAACAAAAATATCACAATTAAAAATATAGATTGAAGGGAGAGTTAATATACTAAGGAAATGAAATAATGGCTTGTCAGGGGTATGATAATGGACTTGCATCATTGCCTTAATGGCTTGATTTTGTAAAAATTTTATTTGAATAGCTAACATTGCCCCAGAATATAATGTCGTATGACAGATAAGATTGAATTTAGGCAAAATAAAGAAGTTTTAGGCTATCGATAGACTATAGGTGCCAATTTTCTTAGCATAAAAATGACAGTGACCACTTTTTTCATAACAGCATTGATATGGATTGACCAATCTAAGTCATCACTAATATGTATACCTGGAAAATTTACTCAAGTGGAACGTACGTTTGAATGGTCCATTTTTAGTAGCGGACTGCAGGAAGGAGTTGACTTTTTAGTATGGAATTGAAGGTCAAGAGCTTTATTACTATTCACCTTAAGATTATTGGAATGACATCACTGCTGCATGCTGTTAACAGAAGAGTGGAGACAGCGTTCAATGTGTTCTTCCCCTCGGGTTGGGTTGGGTGGTTTGCTTTAAAGGTATGGTTTCTCCCCACATACACTGTCATTTCCCTCGCCTTGGGTTGAGCGAGTATTCGTCCTCTACATTAGTTCGCATTACAATGCCTATCAAGTATCACCATTTGCCCGCTTTTTCCGTTTTTGAAAAGTGTTCCCGGATAACCGACAGGTACCACAAAAGGTACTTGTCGAAAAGTGCCACAAAATTTAATAAAATAACAATGGGATTAACAGTGTTAAAATTCCAAAGCATAATTTAGCACTCTAAAATACAGTAGGTTTTTAATGTCTATAATTTATCACTCTAAAATACAGGATAACCGAATATTTTCTTTTCGTCTGCTAAAACAGACAAATTTAATTTCCGAATATTCATTGTCCTACTTTTCGAACTTTTCCTACTATCCACTATTGTTCTCTGATAACCCAAGAAATATCTCGTAACTCTACAAAAATAAATCAATATTTCGCTTACAATAGTGGGTCGACTAATCTTGTTAACGATTACGAATAGTCAATTAATAAACATGTGCTTACCTCCAAATGGAAATTCGACCGTCTTCACTGGTCTTGACTTCGGATACAACACCACAGCTTTCAAGCTAAATGAAAAGAAACCAAATTAATAGAAAAGAAAATCTCTCGGAAATACCGTGTGATTAAAGTCAAATTCAATCTTCTAAAACTAAGATGAATGAAACTAGGTTACAAAATCCTACCTTAAACAGCATTTTTCTTGAATAACCATATCCGTTATTTCCGCCATCACGCCCCTTACTACGACATTTCCACGTGACCGCGATGTCGTTGTTTCTAGTGCATTCTAGGTTGGCGGCGCTTCAAATAAAATTTCGCGGCGCCGTTTCAATTGAACGGAAAATCATTCACGAAATGAGTGTCTCCTGAAACCAATTCCAGAGAAAATCGCCATCTCCATTCAGCATTGTAAATTGTAGGAATTTATCGTCACTTCATTGGATAGGTCAGTGAGGTTTCTTTTAAATAGATCGTCTCAGAATGCAAAATTAAAGGTGTATTACCGAATCCAATAGATCTAACTCAATAGATCACTAATGCAGCCATAAAACCAGATGCGTATATAATTAGCGAAATAGCCTTCTTTACCAGTGATTAACTTTTCTCTCAAAAGAAAGCTTTAGAATCATAAAAATCACGGAATAAACTCTTGTTAATTCTCATCTGAAACGCCAGATAAATATGCCCATATGTTTTTTGTCTACAAGAAATGTTACATATCATCAATTTCAGTGATTTTCGTCATTGCTGAAAAGCACTATTATCTTCATGATGTCCGTACGCAAACATCAGAGAAGAATTGGCGGAACCGATTTCAACCAAATTTGGTGCATAGATCGACTTAGCAGAGGTGCCACAATTGTCAAATAAAACTTTTCGGTAATTATGAACATGGAAGTAATTGGCCGAACCGATTTCAACGAAATTTTGTATGAAAGAGGTGTGCAACATAAAAAAAATAAAATCAATGTGTTTAGTATAGATATAGAAAGTAGGGCTGACACAATAAAAGAAATAATAAAATTTCTATTTAGACATTTGTGTTGAACTCTCTGCATCAATTTTAACTAAATTTAATATTTATAATATACATTTATATACAACAAAACCATAATAGCATATTTGGACCGGATCAAGGAAACTGGGGTGCCACAATAAAACGCTAAGGTAATACGTGGCACACAATAACATTGTTGCTAATCAACAGGATACACAAACAGCTGTCACTGAAACATATGGAAAAATATCAGATCTTTGTATCATAATTTAGTATTGTATTGTAAAATCTGTATTAAAGATTATTATTATAAGTAGATATTACTTTTTTAAATTAATTTGCCTACAATCTTATATGGTAGATTATATATCATTATGAGCTGTAAGTCCGTAAAAAATTACGGGACTTAAATGATTAAGCGTTATCATTTACTTAATAACCCGAATCCTTCTTGGTTGGTCAGAGACATTTTTGTTCAATGCAAATTTATAACACAAATAAATTAAATCATTTAGCATTTCAAGAGATAAAGAATTTTTCTTACCAATATAAAGTACATAATGAATAAGCGGCATTGAGCGCTTTCATTACTTTCCTTCTACAAAACAAATTATCAGCAACTACATCAATTTAAATAACCACAGTGACCACACTATACTTACCATTACGGAAGAGGTACATCATAATGCATCACATTTAGCCAAATCTTACGTGTTAAACTATTAATAAGAGTGAATATTCATTTTTAAATGCATATAATTCGATATACATAACAACCAAGTAGAACTACGTCAATTTAAATAAAAACAAAATATTTACTACTTCAGAAGTAATGCATGATATTACTTTTCCGTATTAATATTAATTAAACAATGTCTAATGTTTATTTACTCAGTGTCTCTTGCAACGTAATAAACAGCTTATGTGTATCACATTGAAATGCAATATAAAGTTAAAACCATTTAGATAATGTTTATATGTAACTATATATTAATTAATTTAATTAATATTTAAATTGTTTGCTCAGAATAAAAGTAATGGCTTAGAGGGCAACACATTACGATTATTATAATGCTAGAAGAAGAGCCGAACGAGCCAATTAATCTGTTCAAGAAGGAAATCGAAGAAGAATGAAGAAGGGAGGGAGACAGAATGTAGAGAGGGAGGGAGTGAGAGATGAATGGACGGAGAAAGTGAGGGAGAGAGGAAGAGGAGAGAGGGAGGGAGAGAGGAAGGGAGAGAGGAAGGGATGGAGGGAGAGAGGAAGGGAAAGAGAGAAGGGAGGGAGAGAGGAAAGGAGGTAGAGAGGAAGGGAGGGTGAGAGGAAGGGAGGGAGAGAGGACGGGAGGGAGAGAGGAAGAAAGGGAGAGAGGAAGGAAGGGTGAGAGGAAGGGAGGGAGAGAGGAAGGGAGGGAGGGAGGAAGGGAGGGAGAGAGGGATGGTGAAATCATTTTACTCTCTAACTATTGTATCAGCAAATCAAGAGATCAAAAATTGTGTGCATAAAGAAATTTAAGACTCTGAGCAATAAAGTACTAGCGCACAGATGTTCTGCATGTGTAAAGCTAGTTACAAATTAAACTCCTTCAGTAATTATGAATTGGGAAGGAATTGGCTGAATCGATTTCAACTAAATTTTGTATATAAGATTTGTACTATAATGAAAGCAAGATGCTAAAAGCAGAGCTAAAGAGCAGGGCTACCATAATAAAAGGTGAAATAATATTCTATTTTAGTAAATAATATAATAAACTCCTGATGCTATTTTCTGATTTCATAGCAAATAAATTAATATACGATTACACTACAGCAAGTTTGACATCAAGCACTTCTGTACCACAGGAAATGTGTACATACCTACTTGTTTATATATGTAATGATGTTTTTGTACATGATGAAATCTGTGGTGGGAATGGTTAGAGGGAGATGTGGGCATAAATAAAATTCAATATAAGAAAATTATTTATTTCTTACTTGAAATTTCCATACGTGCAATACATGCATGGATTTTTTTCGTGCATGCAGTCAAATGCATTGCATGTGTTGTTCTGAAAAATCTATATCACAGAGAAATGATCACCTTTTTTAAAGATTGATAAATAGCAGTAGATGCACGATTGGCTCTTTAATAAAATAATTTTGGAGGTAAATGTCCACCAAAATTCTGGGACCTCTTTTGTTGTAATTTATTCTATTCATTGTTTTTAGAGCCTCCTCCATTACAATGAAATGACAAGTGAATTAATTTATGAACATATGCAAATCTTAATGCAATATCAATCTTTCTAGAAAAATCTCAGTAAGACTTAGGTATTACTAACTAACATATAAAATCATCAGAAAATTACATCTTTAAAATGCTTTGGTTTGTGTTTATTATTCATATTCTCATAAGATCCCAATACAAACTGTAAAGCAAAACATTTTTTATTTAAAATATTATTGAAAAATGAAATAGTAGTTAAATAAATGAAATTTCTACACATCTCTCGATTAGAAAATCTTTATTTTATATATAATATTAAAAGTAAATCTTTAAATTATAAATGTTATATACATTGTATATGTAAACATATTAAAATAATTCAGAGTAAAGGATGATAAATTTTGCTTATCATTTACTGATATTAGATTTGTATATTTTGCTATAACCTCAAATGTATTTTAAAAGCTGACAAGACTGAAATAACTTTTGCAGTATGTCAATGAAAATTTGTTCTCCGTCACTCCAACCCAAATCCCTCTGCATTTGAAATTGCTATGATCAATTTCTGCCTCAGTGTTTCTTGGCTGCGATAAGGGGGTAATACAAGCTGATTAAAACAAGTGTGAGCTTCAGGGAGTTGTTCTTCTTGCTCGTTAGATTCCCATGCCTCACTTTGTCTGTTTCCTCTGGCTCCCCCAACCCGTCTTCTCATTCTGTTGAAACCTCTATTGGGAATTGGGGGAAGCTTTGTGATTTTGAAAGGCATTTCAGACATCCCACCGACAGGAACACGGTCACTACCAGTGGTGAAATGGAGAAACTTCTTCTGAAGATCCAACGGCAAAGATTCAAGCACCTCCCAGAAATCCCTGTTGATTAATTTTAGAAATTTTTCAATGTAAGACATTAACATTTATCTAAGGCACTGATGACGGGTAGGTTTTTAATCCATACGATAAAGCTTAACAAGATCTATGTAACTTCAAATGCGTTAGAATAAATGACTCAATTCATAGCAAAATTTTAGATATTAACGCAGCAGCACCAGGAGAGGATTTACACATTTTAGAAACCTTAGTAAACTTATATGAAGAAAAGCCAGTAAGTCATGGAGCCCTAATTGCGGGAGACCTAAATTTACCATCAGTTAGATAGGAAGGATCACCAGCTGGGGGGAGATCTCAGGAATTGGTAAACAGTCTAATCTATAAAGGGCGCTTTATGCAGATAGCTGAGAAACCAACCAGAAGGGATAACACTTTAGATGTTTTTCTTTTAAGGCTGTATGAGCCATTCATTAGCACAGAAACTATGGCAGGGATAAGCATGCTGTTTGCTGTTTGCATGCTGTTTCTATAGATTTATAATGGATAAATCCTAAACCGGTAGGAAACATATGAAAAACATTGGTATGTCAATATAGTATGGGTGACAACAATACTTGAAGATGAGGTTTCCAAGCTAGGCAGGCAATGGAGAAAGCATAGAGGAGATGTGGGCAGGTTTTAAGAAATTATTATTAGAAGGAATAGAAGAATTTGTTCCCAGAGAAATACTTAGAAAACAATCCTGATCCTAAATATCATAACAAAAGAATTAAGGTGTTAAAAAGGAAAGTCAGAGATGCACATAAAAGAAGAGGGTTAGGAGAATGTTTTTGCAAAGATATAATAACTTGCTGAAATGATTGAATACAGAGAAAAGGTGGGCCAAAGATTAATATCTACAAAATATACTAGACACTAAAATCAGCAGTGATTTTTACAAATACCTCAGAAGGCGGAAGGATAACAGAGAGAAAATAAGTACAGTTAAGAACACAGAGAAGAATATAATAAAAAAAGATGAAGATAAAGCAAAAGAACTTAATAATTGGTATGCAAGCATATATAGAAAAAGAAATTACAGCAACATTATGGAAAATAAGGCTTTCTTTGGGAAAAATACATATACCCGGTTAGGCATTGATGCAGGGGTAGTGCAAGAGGCAAAATAAATCTGAATTAAAGATACTGACATATCAAAAAAAGTAGATAGGCTAGGAAATCGCAAGTCGAAAGGATCTGATGATATTGCAGGAGAAATATTAAAGTTGGGTTCAGCAGAAATAGTACTGTATCTCAGGGTTTTATTTAATGCAACGTTAAATAATGAAATGATCCCAGATGACTGGAAAAAGGCAAAGGTAGAATCAAAACCAGTGTTGAAAATTATAGACCTGTTAGTCTGACATCTGTAGTTTGCAAGTTGATGGAGAAAATTATTGCTGATTACAAATAAGACTATTTGGAAGTAAACAACTGGTTATGTAAAAATCAGCATGGGTTTAGGAATGGTTTTTCATGCAAGACCCCATTATTAGGGCTGTTACAAGACATTGCAGAATCGATAGATAAAGGAGATGAAGTCAACAGTATCGTAATAGATTTTTCTAAAGCTTTCGACATAGTACCTCACAACATTCCACTCAAGAAATTAAAAGAGTTAAATATTGATAAGAGAGTAATTCAGTGGTTAAAAAATTTCCATAATGGTAGATCCCAATGGGTTCAAGTAGGACAGATTCACTCCAAGGAAAGTCAGGTAACATCAGGGATTCCACAAGGGAGTGTTTTAGGGCCCTTATTATTCCTGATTTATGTAAACAAGCTACCAAATTACGTCAAGTCTGAGGTGTGGCTTTTTGCAGATGAATGCATTATCTATAGAAGAATAAGAACAGAAAAGGACTGGGCAATTTTGCAGGAAGATATGGAGTGGGTAGCAAATTGGATTAAGATGAACAAAATGAGTGTTAATGGAACAAAGTGCAAGCACATCAATTTCACAAATAAAAGGACTAAGAGAAATTCTCTGTATGGTACATAAAGTCGATAATTCCAAATACCTAGGTGTTCAAATAACAAAAGACCTAAAATGGGGTATACACATTGACAAAATCATAGAAAAAGCATATAAGACCTTGCATTACATGATGCGTAATCTAAAAGGAAGTGGTACTAAGGCAGCAGAAGAGTTAGCATATAAATCATTCGTTAGGTCTATATTATAGTATGCTATGAATGTATGGGACCTGTATGAGATTGGGCATATTAAAAAATTAGAGAAGGTGTAAAGAAAGGCAGCAAGGTATACCTTAGGAAGATTCAACAAAGGAGATAGCATCACCGAAATGATTAAAATGCTGGTTTGATAAATGCTTGAGAAAAGGAGGAGGGTTAATAGATTAGGGGGTATATTCCAGGTAATTGGCAAAAATAAGGCATGGAAAGATCTGAGTAGGATAGAGAAGTCAGACTTTATTGAAAAAAACAGACTTCCTATTTTTTCTGTAAAGGATTATTTGAGTTGATTTTAATGATATTGCTGATCTCACCAACCATAAATAGTTTGTTTTAAGGTTACACTGTTTCTATAATGAATGCTAATGAAGAAGTGAAAAATATTAAAGCCCCTTATGTAGGGCCAGGCTGAGCAGATGTTCATTTGTCCTGCATCTATTTTTAAAAGAATTAATGAAAAAATTGTATTTTACTCTTGGTTTTTTGTTAGTTGTCTATGTAAACATTTTTCTTAATCTTTACGAGGGTCTCTCAAAAAATTATGCTTGACGGCCTCTGAATAACACTAACCTTATAACAGGATCATCCTCATTATAGCCATCATACTCTGTTACTTTCTGAAGTTCATGAAGGTCAACAGTTGGTGAACCGCATACAAGCATCTCCACCTCCTCCGGGCGTAGCAACTGGTTTTCAAAATGTATTCATTATGCACCAAATGGTGAGCTGTTTTTAAACTTACATTTTCATGCAATGAAAAATTTTCTTTGAAAATAGATTGCCCAAGATTTAAGATTCATTTCGTTTTGTAAGCATGCAAAACAGTTTCCCAATTTAATTTACTATAATGCATGTGATTTTTTTCAGATTATGCTTCCTTCAAACTAATTCACAAATTTCTAAGAATGATATAAAAAATAGTGTGCAGGAAAATCACACATAATGATATGGGTTTATAAAGTTGTGAGAATATATGACAACCAGGTGCCAGACTAATTACTAATACTTACTAAGAGAGCATTTGAGTCACAAACACTATGAAAACCAAGGTAAAAAGCTCGAAACTGGTGGTATATGGCAGAGTTAAGAACCCAATCCAAGTAAAGGGCAACATATTCATGTCGGTTTTCATTTGTCACAGGGATATCTGCTCCTCCCTCTTTGATATCATATGTCCTAACTTCACCATACTCTTCTAAGGAAACCTATTCAAAATAAATCTCTATTATGAATTATGATAAAAGCTAATCTTATTCCGTCACTCTGTGAGTAAGATTGTGGGATTTAATACAAATAACTCAAGAGAGATTTCAATGAATCTTATGCCAGATATTTAGTAAGTGCTTTTGTAAGTCTGAAATGGGTTACCATCTGTGATGGATCCAATGAGTTTATTTTCTCTATTTGATTAATATGTGATTGAGTGAAGATATTTTTGTTTGCATTATAAAAATGATTTTGGGACTTGAAGTTGAATACTAAAATAAATAAAAATTTTTTTTTCACTATAGAAAACTTCAGTAAGTTCTGCATTAGCTAAAAACTTGAGTTCACATTTAAAGAAAGAAAAAATTTCTTCAATTTAAAAATTCACATTTATCATGGAGATCACAAATAATTGTTTTTTCCTACCAGATATGGGCCAACTATAATTGTTGATAGAAACTTATTTAGATATCGTTCTTTCTTACAGGCAATAATTACCCTTTATTTTGTAAAATTCATTAAAAGTTGACAATCAGCTTTGGATTTTGAATTTAAGTTGCTATTTTGAATTCACACATGATTAAGGTCTTCATCTTGAACTCATTTAATATTAATTAAATACATCACTATACATCATTTTTGATTATGAGTCACACTAGTCCTTTTATAAATTGCCACTTTGGGATAAAATTTCAAGAATTCCTTTGACATGACATGGATTTTTCGGCTTACTTTACTTGTTAGCCTACTTTCCAGAATGGAAATAGGCTTAAAGTTTTGTCTGTCTGTCTGTCCATCCCCCTATTAACGTTTGCAACGATAGACCGATTTTCCTGACACTTGGTGGAAATCTCCTGCTACTGGAGCCGAGCTCCCAAGGATAGTTTTTGATGCGAATATTGAAAGCCTCGAGTTCAATTCCAGGAACTATCCTTCCCATTTGATTTACACGGAAAATCTGAAAACCATCGTGTTGGGTAATTTTCTCTTGCACATTAAAATATCTAAGAATTGTAATATCGGTGTGGAATATGTACTATTCTCTGAGGAATGGAATGGAGATTTTAATTTCTATTGTAGAATGTTGCTTATCAATCATATTTCTTAGAATTTTGCATAAATACTAGCGTTTTTGCAGTTTTTATCACTCATTACGAGAGTATTGCGACTATTTTTGGACTCTGATTCGGTATATTCTAATACATATGTGTGTTATTTTTGCCGCACAAATATGTGTGATCAATTTAATATTCTGTTTGAATGCATTTGTAATATTTTATAATGCTAAATTATAAAATTTAGGAACACAAAGAGCAGCATATCTGCAGTGATTTTAAAGCTATTAAACCCAATATATGTAAGTATTAAATAAACGATTAAATGGAAAGTAGGCATCATAAGTTCCGTTTGGATCATCTTGTTTTTACATTAATTTCTAAAAAATTAATTATATAAATTTCACTGAATCATTAAATGAATAACACAACTAGTATAATTCTCTTGTCTCCTTAAAACATATTAAAGGCAGCATTATAAATTTGATGAGTATTGTAATGATGAAAAATTTTCCTGGTTAATTAATATTTGCCATTTAAATAAATACAATGAATGAAATTTTCAATAACAATTCATTTCACAACTCTAATGATATATCTAACCTGAAAATTCATGCACATATCTTCTTCAACATTCCCTTCATAAGCTAGCAGCTCTGATAGGCCACGAGCAACATCCTGTGTGTTAGAATTAAAATTTTATTACTGTGATCGTCATGATCTATATTATTAATTACACAACAAATTTATAATACTCAGCAAATGGCTTAAAATATTTTATTAAAACTGACCAACAAATGAAATAAATTCATCAACATTACTATGCCAAATGTTGCAATGAATGGCTACAAATTAGATGCTTACAGGCATGATTTCAGCCAATGCCTCTATCAAAGGTGCGTCAACCAATCCAACCTTGTCTATCTTTGAGGCACCAATTCCAGAATTTCTAACACAAGACTGCTCTGAAACTGTAACACTAGAGATCAATTTCCTTTGGTCTTGCATTAAGCTATCATCATCACTTGCATTGTATTCAGTATTTTCATCATCTGACGTGTCTTCATCTGTCCCATAAACAAATTCCTCGCGTGCATCTTCTGCCTCAACTTCTGTCACAGAGCCCCAAGGAGCTACAGGGGGTGACAGCAGCTTACGATAGCATATGGATGGGAAATGGAGATCGAGAGTGATGGAGTTGTAAACTGCCAATCCCATCAACACACCAATCAAGTTGTACTCTCGAAGGTTTTTGCTCTGGCTTATTACATGGCTTTCATAGCTGCTTGGTCTGCTTCTGCTAATAAAAATATTTGGTTTAAAAATATCATGGCCACCTAAGCTTTAATCAATAACTTAATTGATGGGAAAACAATGAGGGAGAATTGTATGATTGTATTGCATAGACTTTTGTATGTTGGATCCTATTTAATAAATAATCTTTTACTGATACTATACTATCACCATCTATTCCACCTGTAAGTTGGCTAATGATGAATAAAATTTTTATAATTATTATTATTATTAATTACAAGGCAGATCTCAACATGACTGTTGTTATCATAACATCAAGGAAAGTAAATCTCACCTTCAGAAGATGTTTAGTTTCATAAAATTTTATAAGTGAAATGAGACAGAGGACAAATTAAATCGCACATGAAAAGAAAGCTTGAGAAGTTGCAGCTAAACCTTAAGCTTTTTAAATATATATCTGGCACTAATGAAAATGGTTAAGTAAACATATATTAAACTATATACCATAAAAAATTAACAAGAAACTTTAAAAAGTTGATGTTACTTGGGCTGTGGGCTGTCTTCACTGGAGCTACTACTGCTTGAGTTACTGTAACCACTGCCATGTCTTTTCCTCGTCCCATCTTTATTTTCCACACCTCTTGTTTTGTCATTAATATTTCCCGCTGAGGTGCTAAACCAGTAACACCGAGAATTTGAATGGTAGACAAACATGCCGTAGTCAGGCTGTTAAAAATAAAATGAAACTTTGGATTAGCACTATAAATAATGCTCATTTTCACTGATATTGCTATTTACATTTTGAAATTTTCATTTTAATCATTACAATAAGTTGAATGCATAATTTAACAAATAATCCAAACCTCAAATATGTGTCTTATAAGAAGAAGCAGCCATTCTTTTGCTAGTCCACCCATATCAAGTCCTGGTTCACCAACAAAGGAAACTTTTAATTTCTTTTTGAGATCTTGCTGTTTGGTAGCAATCTGAAAATAATTACCAATTTTGCTAAGATATTTTCCAAGGGAACTTATGATGAAATTTCTGTTTGTTTAACTAATTTAATGCTATTTTCTTCCATAAGTAAACATTCCTAACAAGAAATATCCTGCATATCATACTTTTAATTAAGTTTGCAATGCTAGAATTTGAGAAGTTATATTTTTCACTAAGCAATTGTAACAGAAAATTTCTATACACCACCTTTTTCAACCTCGCGAATAATTGGTTCGAGAAAACTGACGTGAAATGCAAATTCGCGAAGTGCAAATCCTATTTTATCGTAAGTGGCCATGTTATGATGTTATTATGAGAGAGTTGTTTCCAGCCAACCTAAAAAAATTCACTTTTCTATCATGGAAAATGCAGTTTAACTGAAAATAAAGGAAAACGTAACCGCAAATAAAACCTAGCATTATAAGGAGAAGAAAATACTTTTAATTACCTTCAAAACTTGTAATAGCAAATGAAAACCCAACATAAAAAAGAGATTACTCTTCTTTCCGCACTTGTACAGTTTACCTCTAACACAATTTCGCATGCGATTTTCGATATTTTTTTGTTCATTCTAAGGAAATGGTTAATTTAAATTGAACTACTGAAATTGAATGTTGAGTACGTCATGCACGAATGTTTTCCTGGATTCTGCAACAAACATTTCCAAGCAACAACAAAACACTAGCATTAAAAAGTGGTTAAATTACATTAGAAATGCATAACAGAAAACCAAAACCTAGCGTAAGAAAGTTATAACATTTCATTTAGTAATTGCATTCAAAATACGTGGCAGAAAATCTGACATTACAAGATCTTAGATTTACATTAAAAATTCGTAATAAACAATGAAACTTAACAAAACAAGTTCCTTAAATTACATTCAAAATACAAAGATAATAGCATTAAAATCATTAAATATTTCGGTCAATAACCAGCAACCTCATATGCAATGAATGAATATTTTCAATGATATGCTCGTAAAAGTTGTGAAAAACTGAATGCACAGGATACTTTTCCATTGGCCAATAATTTCTAATTTGGCTGCTAGATGCCGTTGGCAGTGAAGTTTAAACTGAGGTACAAAAGAATTAAGTCGATGGTTATCACATTCGTTTACTTTTAAAACTGATAATAACGAGCATTATAAATATAATATAATAATAATGTCCTTTTCTAGGGTGCTAAAGTTTAAAATGACCTTAGAAACAAAAAATTAGAGGGAGTTCACGCATGTTGGCATTGTGAACACATGGCGTGAAATGCAAGTAATTGGCATGAAACACAAATAGTGGTCATAAAAAAATTTTGTCGCCAAGTCCAAATCCACAAACTGCAAGCATGTGAAGTTCAAAAAGGTGGTGTACAAAGAAATTGCAAGAATAAACTCCTTTATTATCTTATCTTTACCATTGCTGCATTTTAAATTTTTATTCTTCTTTTGTGTTGCACATCATTTTATAACTTATAACTTACATTGTCCTCAAGATAATCATTTGAAGTTTTCAAAATATTTTTTCTTTGAGATTACCAGTATCTTATGTATTTATTTCTGCATCTCACCCATACCTCATTCAATGAATCAGAGACAAGATGCGATCTTCTAATTCTTATGTTAAGAAAAAAGAGATCCATTTGTGGCTGGTATCGATACCGATATCGATAGAATGGTCCTTTGGCCTCTATGCTACGCCTTGCTGTCTGGATCATTTGCTGCTCTGAATCCTACAAAAATAGTTACATTTTCTAAATTTTTTAATAATAATTCTCACAGATATTTTATAATGAATAACAATTGTATGACAAATTTATGTGAATAAAAGAAGACTTCAAATATTATATGATTACCTAACAAAACTTCTTATTTCAAGAAAAAATATTCAAACCAATGCTAGTAATACCTATTCTCCGATCTTTGAAATACTTTCTACTTTTAAATGTCACAGTTCTTTCACAACATTCTGTCTAGGTAAATACTGCATATAAATTGTGTAAAATATTCCTTATAAAAAGGTTAGCATAAATAAAGTATATTTTAAATCCTTTATATCCATTTTTTAACTTAATGTTCCATTATCCTGGTTCTTACAATATGGTTATATTTTCTGTACATTGAGATGATGCTTAAAAGTATCTTTATTAGCTCTCTTGGTCAATTAAAATACAACCCTGAGATGAATTTAATAAGGATACATTTCTAAGTTGTCCTACATTTGATTGATGACTAAATTGCCATTATAGCAGAAAAGTATATTTTTACTTACCTTTGTAAGTATGGTGCGCTTTGCCACTATACTTAAAAGAAATGGATATTGACAGTAGGAGAACTGTCCTGGATGGCTTTGAGAGTTACTCTGCCATGCAGAAAACTCTTTCATCAAATCCAAGTGATCCAAGGCAGTGTTGTAAAGGTCCGTGTAGTGGAGAGGAGGGGGTGGAGGCAAGACTGGATCAGTCAATGGGTCTGATGTTGGGAAGGACAGCGATCGTGCTGAAAGTTCATTTGATGCATCTGAATCAAAGAGGAAAAAGTTTCTCATAAATGAAGTTTAGTATATCCCAGTGTTGTTATTTGGTATAATTATTTATTATTAGAATTATTATTTTTAAACACATTTTCTATCATATATTTGGAATGGACCCGTGTAAAACTATTTGGAAGTCCATATTTAATAAACACGCTAATAAATGAAAAACAGTGCTTCTCTAATATCTATGAATATGTTGGGAAAACCAGATGTGCCTTTCAATTACAATGCAGTTATCATCAGCGGTGATTTTCTGATAGTAGATTCTAAAAAAACAACCCCAATTGGAGAATAATTGTTTTTCAATTTTGATTTCAGCCATAAGACAAGCTTGATAATTCTTGTAGGGCACGAATAAAGTTCATTGATATTTCTTACGTATCTCAAAAATTATGATTGAATCTAATTGATATTCTATGGTTACAATCTGTAAGATACTGAATCTGAATTAGTGTTTTACACAAAATTTTTATCATTGATTTCATAAGCAAAGTGTTAATATTAAAACTGCACAATGGATTAGGAAAGTATTTCTTCCTCTTAAGTTAGGAATATTCTTCAATATTATATTAACTGTATAAATGTCATTAATTTAAAAAATAAAAAAATAACAAGAGCAATAATATTGTGAAGATGACATATTTCACTTCTATAAAACCAGCTTCTAATTAGTTCTGATTAAATCATCACCAAACTAAACACAAAACTTTTAAGTATGAATCATTCCCTTAAGCAAAGATTTGACCATGAAGATACTTGAAGTGGTTATTAAGTTCAAATTCATACCATTGTCAACAACTTTTCATCACGCAGATTGAATAGTGTGAGTAAGAATAGTCCCCAGCTTACTGATCAGTGCTAGCGCCTTGGCAGCTGTGGGAATCCACCAACGACTAGATGAGTTTGAGGGTAGGTGACGTCTTGAAAATGGTGGAAACTGTTTTACATTGATGAATTGTATTGTATTTCTAACAATCTTTCTAAGCTTTTCAGATTCCATCCTATTAAAAATTTAAGAAAATGTGAGAAAGAATTTAAGACATTGATAAATCCTGATTTTAATCAGTGTTACAATTGGCAGAAACTTTCTGCAAATAATATTATTTAAATATTATTTGTAACTCTAAAATAGCTTAATATTAAAACAAAGTAGTACCAGATTTTTGCATATTTTATTGTGAACTGGATAAATTGAAGAGAGATAAAAAGTATATAGGTATTTAAATGAAGTTCCAAAAAGATCACAATTAAAATTTCTCTTTTTTAAATTCAACTGAGTGGTTTTGCAATTTATAGAGCTTTAAGATTTTGTGCTAATCATTTTATTTTAAAATATCTTTAAGGAAATGCCAATGACAGCTATGTAGTACAGTTTTTAATACTGTCACTGATTAAGCATGATTTCAACATAGGTAATTGGTCATTTGAGATTGGGATACCAGGATTTTTATTTGAAATTTATTACACAGAGACTTACCCCCTAAACCACCGGATAATATGCTGCTTGTGGACACTGGAGAGATTAACTATATGCCTGATAAGATGTGCAAATACAGTATATGAAGACTGAGCAGCAAATACAGGATTCTGGATCAGGACAAACAAAGCTCGCACCTCATCAGCAGGTGTTAGTCTGATGAGAAAAATTTTCATTCCAAAGTTCTCATATTTGTTTGTTTATTAAACATCTCAAAGTGCACTCATGCAACAAAACATGTAAAATAATGCAAGCACTTACTCTTTATCCTGTAATAAAGCAATTATTATACTCTTAAGTACAGTCTTGTGGATGGTTTGAGGCTGCAAAAATCAATGGATCGATAATTAATTGATGAAGGGAGAACACTGTAGATGTTAACCAAATAATAGAACTTTTTTACAAATGGAAGATAATTTGCATTACAAATCAGCTGTATTATTTTCATATTTAAAAGCTGCAACCTTATCTGAGCTATGACCACATTTAGAAGAACGCTGCTGAACAATTTTAAATTACAAAGCAATGAATTACAGCATGGTAAAACATAATGCAAATATATAAAATAGAAATAAAACAAATATTTAAATCGTTTATGCTTTACGAATATATAAAAGTAATTGACAATGTAATACTTGAAAAATTGATTTTTATCTAACTACTTTTAACCACATAAAAGATAATCAGATTTTCACATGTTCTCATAGACTTTTCATTTTATTCTAGGTTGGAAAGATCGAAATTACTTTATAAGTTTAGAAAAAAATACTCATAGCCATTGACTTTCAGTTAAATACACACCATTCGACTGAGTGCGTTATGCACTACATCCAAAATATCTTCTCGGAGACTTGGATGCCATGCTTCAAAATCTGACGAAGATGATTCTGGATCAGCCTTAAAAAGAGCCAACAGCTTGGGAAATGATGAATAGGTATTTGCATAAAAACGCTGCATTGGTGAAAAATTGCCAGTGCGATGAACATCTCTTAAGCTTCTTCTGTGAATAAGATGGATGAATTTTTTATGAGTTAATTGGAAAAAATACATAAAAAACATATTTTAAAAGAGGCTTGAAAATTGAAACTGAATGCAATGAATTCATAATTTTTTAAAATAGATAATAAGCTATTTTGCAATTTAACCAAATTGGTGCCAAACCAAATTAAACTATGCACTTTAATAAAAGTAAAAGTTTCCAGTGATAAATGTGCTTGCAGTGAATTAGAGAAAAACAAACTTCTTAAGATTTTCAAATGATAAAAAAATCTAAGCATTTTTTAAAAGGTGGATAGGGAAAGCCTTGAATAGGTTAGTAGGTACTTTTGATGATTCAATGCGGTAGGATCTTCAAGTATACAGAAATTAGAATAAGAAAAAAGACAGAAATTAATGAGAAGAGAATTTAAATGGAGACATTAAAGTGAAAACATTGATATGAAATGGAAAATTGTGTGGATCTGAGATGTGAACTCAAGATTTTTGAAATGCTTGAGCAGGTAGGGTTTTAAGATGTTAGTGGGTAGACTATAGATGACTGAATGATGACAGAATAAACGAGTATACAGTGAATATAGTCTGAGAAGAGATAAGCTTAATAACAGCAATTCGGCGGAGACAAAAAATGAATTGGCCGAGTTCCAAGGGCCAACTATCTGTTGAGCGTAGCCTTAGAAGGTATTATGTTAAGAAAGTAAGGAGACGGGAATAGAAAATGGATCTTGAATGGATTCATAAGAAAGGGAGAGTTATACGTAAGAAGATTGGGGAAGGTAGATTGGTATGAGTGAAAAAGATCCTATTGAGAAATAATAAAAAACTTGAACTGAAATTTCTTAAAATTCACAGCATTTTCCTGGCTCAACAAAAAAGACAAAATATTATAGATAACTTTTAAATGATAATTTTAGACGATTTATTTTATTTTTATTTTAAACTAATTTTGGTTCCAGGCCGCCAATTTGTTCAAAGGTTGCATAATGCATTTTTAAACATAGCAAGATAATTCAGCGAAAATCAAAATCGAAAAGTTATGTAAAAAAAATAGGAATTCGTGAAAAATTTCGGCAGGTGGGTTTCTTCTCACGTGGCTAATAACTTATCAGTCATTTGCGGAAGAATCGTACGGAAGGGACGGCATACTGAGGACGACAATGGCATTCGCCTCAAACAGCCCAACGGTTGCTACGCGCCCGAGAGAATAAACGCGAAACACGACCAATTGCGGGAGTGGATATGAGTGCCCTCATCAATAAAGAACGTTCGATCGAAGATATAGCGGCGCCGATGACGCAACGGGCGTCAAATAAACATCTGAAGGCGGCTCCCCTCGATCGTTCCAAAAGGGAAAGGGTCCCTTCGAAATGAAAGGTTGAAGAAAAAGGCGTGGGCGTGACCTGCGAGGCGGGCGATAAGAATTCATCGACATTAAATTCGCCTTTTTTTATTTTTAGAATTGTGATCCCTCGGCTATGAGGCCAGACGTCCATCTAAAGTGCGTAGGCATAGTTCAGAGAAGAAAAATCTCTCGCTGTATGTTACTGAAACCCTAGATTCGGTGACATGTAGGTGTTCAATTAGCTCAGTGTTTCCCAAAGTGAAGGTGCGCCTCACTTGGCGAAGAGGCTCTTGAAGTTCCTTGGTGTGACGCTACATGATCTATTTCCCTAGTTATTTATCCATAAATCGAACCTGTATAACTCGATTTTTTCGATAGATCGAAGATTTTGCTTTTCCCCTTGAGTGTTCAAAATAAAAAAAATTAGTTGATGTACTTTTTTTACATGAATTTCGTATAACTCGCACCTTCCTCTCTAAAAACAAATAGTTCTGGAAAGAACTAATCCGCCTACTTTCCTTTGAATACAATTTTAATGCATAAATACCACCTTCAAAATTAACAAATTTCCGTGTTAGTAGTAGCAGTAATTTTTATTTCTAGGCTCATCGACGGCTAATGTCATTTCTCACCGTTAAATATTCTATTTAAAAAAACGAAACAAAATTCTCTCACAAACGATGCCGAAAGAATTACACGAGAAGAATGCCAAAGATGGCGTAAGAATTACTCGAGAGGAATACCAAAGATTTTGTAAGAATTACACAAGAAGAAACGTGGTTTTTAAAAATAAGGACAAACTAACCAAGAGATACGCTAAGGAAATCGATAAAAAAAAACAAAATGGAACAAACCGATTCAAGACCAACAAAAACCAAAAACAAAATTCTTTCACCAAAGATGCCGTAAGAATTACACAAAAAGAAGCGCCGTTTTGTTTACAGAGTCGGTATGGTTACTGACAACAATATGTATTATTCATATTTTTCGCCGCGATTCCGAAAGGTATGAATCGACCTAAGGGTCGACTGTTACCTCGAATGTGCACTCGGCTACGCTCCAGTCGAGTTCGGCAACAATCATCACCATAGCAACAAATCGAAAATTTGGCTTTCAAAACGCCGAAACGAAAGTTTTTGAGAGAAATTCAAACAAATACGATCAAAATTGTGTGATAAGAATAAGAATCTTCACCTTTTTTCCCCTTAGGACAGTACCAATCCCACTCCGATACCATAATTCTAAAATATTTTACAATGCAAAAGAAAAACTTTAGATTAACTATGTAAATCAAATGGGGAGAGAACTCATCTGGAATCTAATTAGGGACCTGTAAATTCGGCATATAAATTACGGCCCGGCGGTAGTCTCCGAGAGCACCAGCCTTACACTAAGTTTCATGGAAATCGGACCATTCACGAAGAAGGTGTTAGTCGGGGACACACACGCATACTCACACACTTTCCATTTTTTGGAAAGTAGGCTAAAAATACTCAAATTTGGTTTGAATCTATTCGAGCCCATCGGACTGATATAATACTTTTTTACTGTATGATCCAGTTAATTCCAGTAAAAAGTAGCGCCTGAAATAGGTGAATATTTTTTTCTCTATCACTATCGTAAGATTCGAATAATAGTAATTCAAAAGTATATATATTTAATTTTATAAACCATTCCCTAAACAATTCATGTCCTAATGCAATGAAAAAGTCTATGAGGATGAAAAAGATAGAGAATAAATTTTAGAATTATTTTTATTTCGACCGGATTTGAAACACGGGAGCCGTTAACTCATAAATGTTCAAGTTTCTACTTTTTCATATAAAATGACGTGGTGCAAACACAGCCTTACCCGGTAACGCCGAGGATTTTTTGGGAGGACGCAGCGATGCGTGTAATGGCATTTCTCGCAATATAACAGATCATACGGTAGCTTAAAACGAAATAAAATCTGCGCATCCAATTTTTTCACACTAAGACTTTTTTATGAATGCTGCAAACGGCAAACTACAAAAATTAACACAGGCATCGATATTTAGTCGGCACAGTGGATTTTGTATTCAAGTTCTCCGTATGACGTAAATGGGGAATGAGGAAGATATGCGGGGTAAGCGACTAAGTTTTAACCGGAAAGCACTGTGTTTTATTATTTTATCGAGTGTTAAAGATTCATAAATATTGAATTTAATGAAATTATACCATAGGTTTAAGAAGTTGAAATTTCAAATTATATAACCTTTTTAATGGAAGCCTAGACAACGCCATGATAGAGAGAGAGAGAGAGAGAGAGACCGTTTTTGTCTGTTGTTGTAATAGAAGCGTGGCATATATAAAACAATAAATTTAGTAGCAGATCCAGAATATTCCCAAGAGAAGGGGCATACGCTAATAAATTTGCCTCGGCTAACCATGACTGAGCATCTAACATTTTAAAACAATAAAGAGAAAATAATATTTTTTAATATTAAAAAACATGGTTATGAAGAGCTTCAAGAAAAAAGTAACCCAGGAACATCCCTTTCTGAAATGAAGGCGTGAATCTAATTTCCTCGAGTATAGTGCCTTCGCGAGAGTTTTCAGTTTTTATGGAACCAGAATCCATCGGAAATATTCGAATCCACTCCGCGAGTATTCCCTCGGAAAAAATAAAGTGACTGATATTCTTCTTTGAAATTCCTTGCGACTTAAATGAGAAGGAGAGAATCACTTTGAAAAAAAATCTGATGTGGCCACCACATGACTTTCTCCGTATCTTTAATATTTCTAAAAATTCCAAATAGGTTACATAAAATTTTTTTTTAATAAACTGGGAGAAAATTTTAGACTTTACAAAGAACAGAAATAAACTCAAACCATAGCCTTCTGATATTGGATATAGCCACAAAGCTCCAACAATTAAGAAAAGAAAAAGGAGCGTTACTAAGACGTAACTAAGCGTCAATTGTTAAAAATAGTCGTCGGTAGGTGGCGCGGTGGTGGCAGCTAAAAATATAAGATATCTCTTAAACAATGCATTAATTAATTAATCAGTTCTTCTGACTTTTATAAAAATGTTAAATATGAAATTTCGCGTTGATCTGATTAATACTTTTTGAGTTAGAGCACGCACAAAAAAGCTATCACATACACACAGACTTCGTGTTCAGGGGACCTGAAAACGTGTATTTCCGTTGAAATCTCGAAATCGATTTTTTTCAAGAATACAATACTTTCCCCTATACTACGTATATGGAGAAAGTAAAAACCCACTTTATTTTTAAAAAGTGATTATCTACTTCTCATTCATTATGGAGTTTCACAAAGTTAAGGCTTCTTCGGTCGATTTTATCCTTGCACCTTTCTCGCAAAAAGTTAATGATCGGAGGACGAAAACTCAATTTCGAAAAGAGCTGAGATTTTTCAACTCCAAAGCGATTTTTTTCCACCAAATAGCCCATAAATTAAAACGCTTGGGACATTCGCACCTGCCAATCAACTTTAACGACAGCGATTTTCGAGCGGCTTATTGTTATTTTTCCGGAATGAAAAAAAAAACTGCGCAGAAAGTTGGGGAGAAAACGCATCTTAATCGTTGCCTCGAAGCAAGCGAGGCGACAGAAAAATAAAACTACGAAATTGGAAGTAAATCAGCAAACAACCTTTCAATCTAATTATTGATAAAATTTTAAATCGACATTTGACATTGAGTAAAAATATTGAATTAAAATTGAAAAACCCGAGGCTCGCGTAAACCAAGCGGTGGAACTACAAACTTTCGACCCCTCCGCGAAAATAAATTATCTGAGTACTCCGCCACCGCCCGAAACTATGCGTCTGGAATCCCCTCAGAAAGTACATTTCAATACAAAATTATTGCAATAAAAGCCATTGTAATACGTGATATTGTTATTCTATAACTCATAACTAAAAGATAAACAGCATTCATATAGAATAAAAAATCTGATGAGGCCAACAAATGACTTTCTCCATATCTATAATATTTCTAAAAATTCCAAATAGGTTACGTAATAATAAATATTTTAAGAAACTGCGCGAAAATTTTAGACTTTACAAAGAACAGAAATAAACTCAAACCATAGCCTTATGATATTGGATATAGCCACAAAGCTCCAACAATTAAGAAAAGAAAAAGGAGCTTTACTAACATAAGACGTAACTAAGCGTCAATTGCTAACAATAGCCGTCGGTAGATGGCGTGGTCGTGGCAGCTAAAAATATAAGATATTTCTTAAATAATGCATTATATTGAAAAATGTTTCATACAAAGGTTGTAGAAAATTAAATTTCCTACAACTTTAATTCTAATATATTCTTATATTTATTAAATATTAATGCAAATATTTCAAAATAACGGATGTGACAAGAGTAAAACACCCACTTCCGGTCGACCGATTTTTACCAAATACTACCTAATCAGTTCTTCTGACTTTTATACGTTAAATACAAAATTTCGCGTTGACCTGATTAATAGTTTTTGAGTTAGAGCGCCCGCAAAAAAGCTGTCACACAGACATCATTGAGAAAATGGTCAAAACGTGTTCAGGGGACCTCAAAACGTGTATTTCCGTTGATATCTCGAAGTCGATTTTTTCACGAAAACAATACTTTCCCCTATACTACCTACGTATGGAGAAAGTAAAAATGAAGTATTACACTAAAATAATATAAGGGCGCATAAAAATAATAAAGAAATCAAAATTTATTGAATCACTAATATAAGCTGAAATAAATAGAAAAAAGTACGGATGAAAGATAATTAACGATATTAATGAAATGATTAAAAAAGAAAACTTGGATAGTTTTTTCACACCAGAAAGGGCTTCGTTCGGGTGCCACTCACCCCTCATAAAATGCAGTCAAGAGTCACCGAACTTCGGGTCAACAGAGTTTCCCGCCGATTAACCAATTTATCAAGCGATGGCCGTTGAAAAAGTCACAGTGGGTGCATGACACTAAGAGGTACGCCCACACATTCACCTACGGGACTCCAGAGGAGGCGACCCGTCCTGTGACCTCAAACGAGAGAGAGAGAGAGAAAGAGAAAGGAGGCGAGCGATTCATCTTTCCTTTCGCGGGGTCAGTTACCCCATATCTCGACCCTTTTACCCCACCCCACCCCCTGAACCCCGAAAGAAATTTTCGCACGGAAGGCTCGATAAAGGATTTTTCCCGCGACGCTGGATGTGGCCGCGATTCCTTTATTTTTCTGCGTCCGTTGACCCTTGAGGAGTCGAAGCTTGTCGATTGTTAAAAAAAATTGAATCGAATTTTCGGAAGACGGAATCGGCGATAAGTAACTTTCTCCTTGTACTCGCAAGGGGGCGTGAATGATTTCGAGAGGGTCCATAACAGCTCATAAAATCTTTAGAGAGGTGGGCGCGCGGCGGAATCGACGAAATAAAGCGAGGAGGAGAAGAGAACAAAAGTTCGACATCGAATACAGTCGGATAATTAGAGGAATTAAATCTACGTCATTAACAGCAAACGTAGAAAATATTTAAGAATGATTTTATAAAGAAAAATATGCTGAAAGCGATTCAAAGTTGGAAGCCTTGATGTATAGAAGGTGGTGTTTAATGGGTCACACTCTGGCTTCACTTCAATCGATAACATGAAGAGGCTAAAAATAGTAAACGGCAGAATTCCTTAAATTAGATTTTGTTTTGGGAATCAGAGTCTGATAATTATAACCAGCGATGAGGATGAACAGAATCTACTGCATACATAGAAATAATTAACAAGCACCGCTACGGAATACGGTTGCCAAAACCAGCAACGTAAAGTTATCGGTGACCTCTCTAAATGAAAAGAAACACCAAATGAAGAAACGTGAAGCATTCATGAGATCGTTGACGGTGGTTATTAAAGTCAGGTTCCTAATATTTAGGCTGAAATAGGGAAGGGTATATAGCAATAATTCTGAATAGTTACGAAAAAGGGGTAGAGCAAGCACCCTCTTTAATTAAGCATCCCCTCCCTATCTCATAATCGTCTTATTGCGGATCTTAATCACCTTCATTCTCTCATCAATGGTTTCTATCGCTCCCCTGTACTTTCATCCTATTTTTCTCTCCGTGTTCCATCTCGCTCCACTCGCCTTCAAAATCGTTTTCATTTACCAAAATTTCGACTTTCCGTCTCTCTCCCTCTCCCTCCCCCTCTCCCTCTCCCTCCCCCTCTCCCTCTCCCTCTCTCTCCCCCTCCCCCCCCTCCCCCCTCCCCCCCCCCCCTCTCCCCCTCCCCCCCTTCCCCCTCCCCCCTCTCTCCCTCTCTCCCCCTCTCCCCCCTCTCCCCCTCTCTCTTACCGCCTCCCGTTTGGCTTCACGTCCGAATCTTGACATTTTCTCGCCCACCTCTTTCCGTAATCAACTACCAACTACGTAATCCTACATTTCCCTAATTTCTGGCGCAGTTTTGTTATGATCATTTCAATTGCTGTTAATATTATTGTCTCGTATTTATTATAGTTATTTATTTTAATGTTATATTACTTGTTACAGTTATATGTTTCAATGTAATGGGGCCTCTGTGCTGTTTTTGAAACTAAATAAATAAAAAGAACATCCGATAGCGTTAGACTAAATTCGGTGAACTTCTAAACTCAAATATTTCCTATACGTAGTTTTAGATTGGCATAAAATCACCCCGGTGAACATGCAAATGTCTGAAATTAGAATTACTGCAGAATGTTTTATTTCCCTGCGTAGACCTTGAATGAGATTTATCTTACGTAGCACCAAAAAAGAGAGACGCACATTGAATCGAAGACCCAAATCTGCAGAAAATGCACATAAACCTTGATTCTAAAAATGAGTTACCCAATTACCTAGCTTTTCTGGTCAAAGGAGGTTATCAAATTTACCTTAATAAAAATGGACCTTGACAAAGTCTGCCGTCGCTAAAGAATAGGAGTTTATTCCGTGCTTCTCACGCATTATTTGTTATCGTACAGTGACGCTGGAATTTATATATGCACTCAAAATGGTACGCATATATTTTAACTAAAACACGAAATGTCATAAAATATCTAAATATTTTAAAAGGATTATCGTTTCGTATGTTTTTTTTATCCACGAATATCTCGCCCAGGACGTTTCTTTCATATACTTAAAGTAAAATCAAAGTAAATGGGACGAGGCAGTTTTGTGTGAGACCCCAATACCATATGAATTACAGTAAAACCTCGATTATCCATGTTAATTGAGACTGTAGTCACTGAGAATAATAGCAAAAATACGATTGATACGAAGTAAAAAATTTAAAGGTACTATTTATGGTACTATATATGATATGAATGGTATTAGAACATATATAAATCAATATAAAATTGTTATTAACATAGAAATGTAAAATAAACATGACGACTTCATTTCAACACGTACAAAATCGTAAAAAGCTACATTCCACAATAGTACACACATTTAGAGACAATAGAAAAGAACTACGTAATACCAATCCGGCGAAATGTAGTCGTACGATCAATAGAGAACGTTGAGTTTCGACTATAACGCATGTTCATGAGTTGACATTGTTAGAAAAAATGCTACAAAAAATTATTTCTTGCACCAGTTACTGTATAGATAATTAAAATCTAACGTAACAGAGATCAATAAAACATTTATTTTGTTTTTTTTATTGAACTGCGAGTTTCATTAGGCCCAAAGAAGTATAACCACTCCGTCGAGCCACGGCTGATACAAACAGTGTCACCAATTTTTTTTTCAGTAAGTTACTATATCACTACTTGTTGGTCCCTAGAAATTCGCTAGAGAATAATCAATGACATATTTTTCACTCAAATAATGCAATCCGCTGCAACAGAAGCGCGTAAGAGTCATCTACGCAATATTTTTAGTGCCTTTCGTCATTGCTGAAAAGCCCTGCATATTATCATCGTGATGTCCGTCCGTACGCATATATCAGGGAAGAATTGGAAGAACCGATTTCAACCAAATTTGGTAGATAGAATATTCACATAAATTAATGACCAAAATGACATATTTAGACAGTATCGACTATGCAGGGGTGCCACAATTGCAAAATAAATATTTTCGGTAATTATGAATTTGGAAGGAATTGGCTGAACCTATTTCAACAAAATTTTATATGAAGAAGGAATGCAACGTAATAAAACAAAATCAATATGTTTAGTTTAGTTATTAAAAGCAGGGCTGCCACAATATAATTAATAAAAAAATATTTTTACACGTATTTGTGTTTAATTGTCCAAATAAATTTTAACCAAATTTAATACTTAACTATATACATATATATATATATATAATATGCACTGGTGGTGTAGTGGTTAGCGTGTCGGCTTTCTATTGCAAAGTTCGGGGGTTCAAACCCCCTCGAATGGAGGTTTTATTTATAAAAAAAAAAAAACTATCATCAGTGCCTGGCAGTAGGCAGCAGTACTGTCAGTATGGTATAGAGCCGAAAACAAATGATGTTGGTTGGGTCTATATCCAATACAGCTGTAGGCGTGATCAGGACGATTTGAACGGCTACAGTACTGCGATGTGGAAAGCAAGAGGGAAACTACCACATTACAATCCCTAGTAAAGATTATATGGTTGGACAATATGAGTTCTCTCGAGGTAAAACAATCCGGAGGTAAAATAGTCCCCCAATCGGATCTCCGGGCGGGGACTGCCTTGAGGAAAACATTTGTCGAAAGTAAATTACGAATAGGGACTTGGAACGTAAGAACTATGAGAAAGGCAGGAAAGCTAGAGAACTTGAAAGAAGAAATGAGAAGAAATAGAGTTGACATTATAGGGCTAAGCGAAACTAGATGGGAGGGAGAAGGACAGTTCGACTCGGAAGAATTCACGGTAGTTTATTCTGGAGGAAATAGTGGGGAAAGGGGAGTAGCTCTGGTACTTAGGAAAGATATGATGAAAAGCGTGACAAAGATAATAGCAACGAACGATAGACTGATGGCAATAAAGCTAAAAGCAGTCCCAGTGGACATGCTGATAATCCAGGTATATATGCCAACGTCAGCTCATGACGATGAAGAAATAGATGAGATCTATGAGCAAATTAATGAAATTTACGAAGAAGACGGAAGAGGAAAGGTAAACTGCATAATAATGGGAGATTGGAACAGCATAGTCGGAGAAGGACAGGAAGAAAATGTTGTCGGGCAATACGGACTTGGGAAGAGAAATCGAGGAGGGGAGAAACTCGTAGAATTCTGCATCAATAATGACCTTGTAGTGACTAATACATGGTTCAAAAACCATAAACGAAGGTTATACACATGGAAAAGCCCAGGAGATAGAATGAGATGCCAAATAGATTACATCCTTGTAAAACAAAGATTTAGGAACAGCATAAAGAACGCCAAGGCATTGCAAGGAGCAGACATTGATTCAGATCACAGCCTTCTAATACTTGACGTGAGTACAAAGCTCAAACAAATAAGAAAAACGAGAAGAGAAAGACAGACCTGGGACCTACAAAAACTGAAAGAAAGGCAGGATGTAGTCAGCATGAAGTTGGAAGATAACCTAAGAAAGTTGGAAAACAAACCGAAGACCGTTGATATAGAATGGGATGAAATTAAAACCAGTATCAAGGATACCTTGGATAAAGAGATTGGAAAACAAGAGAAGAAAATCAGAAAACCATGGATCACGAAGGAAATGCTGGAGAAAATGGATGAGAGACGAAAATGGAAAAACGTTAACAGTGAAGAAGGTAGAGCCAACTATAGGCGTATAAACAATGAGTTGAGAAGGGTAACAGATAAAGCTAGAGAAAATTGGATAAAAGGAAAATGTGATGAAATAGAACAAATGGAGAAATTAGGAAGGTACGATATGATGTACGCTAGGGCACTGGAATTAGAAGATAAGAAGTCTAATGGAATTTGTGGTAAAGGAATTATGAATACGGATGGGAAGATAGTCTCAGAAGCAAAGGATGTAGCACAGGTATGGGAAGAATACATTAAGGAATTATACAGCAAACAGACAGGAGCGGCAAAAATAGAACTGGAAAATGAGGAAAACATTGAAGAAGACAACTTAGGACCAAGTATTATGGAGAGCGAAGTAGAAAAAGCGATAATGGAACTTAAGAAGGGGAAAGCCACGGGCAGCGATGGAATACCGGCTGAGATACTTAAAGTCATAGGATCAGAAGGACTAAAAGCGATCACGAAATTAATTAATAAGATTTACGACACGGGAGAGTGGCCTCAGGATTTCCTAGAAGTAACAATGATCCCTCTAAAGAAGAAGCCAAAGGCAATGCAGTGTAAAGATTACAGAACTATAAGCCTTCTGTCACACACATCGAAGATCATCACGAGGATTCTTAATAAAAGGCTGGAGAAAAAGGCAGAAGAAATAATAGGGGAAGATCAATTCGGTTTCAGAAAAGGACGAGGAACTAGAGATGCTATAGGAGTAGTTAGAATCATATCAGAAAGGGCAATAGAATACAGTCAAGATATCTGCGCATGTTTCGTAGACTGGCAGAAGGCCTTTGATAGAGTAAATTGGGTAAAGTTGATGAAGATATTAAAGGATATAGGTGTAGACTGGAAAGACAGGAGACTGATTAGGAATCTATATGAGAATCAAGTTGTAAAGGTCAGGTTTGAGAATGTGGACACCTGCGGAATAAATATCGGTAGAGGAGTAAGACAAGGCTGCTGCCTATCGCCAACCCTATTCAATATATATGGAGAAAGTCTAATGCAAGAAGCTTTAGAAGGCACAGGGGATTTCAAAATTGGAGGAAGGATTTTAAGAACAGTAAAATACGCAGATGATCAAGTACTTCTAGCAAGAAAGGAAGAGGAGCTACAAAAAATGATAAATAGACTAGTGATAACAGGTAGAAAATACGGTATGGAAATAAATACAGAAAAATCCAAGGTCATTCGAATATCGGGTAAAGAAGAGAATCTGAACATAACTATTGGGGGAAAGCCATTAGAACAAGTTTCAGAATATAAATACCTTGGAAGTATCATAACACGAGAGGCAAAATGTACGGATGAGATCAAAACTAGAATAGGAAAAGCAAAAGCGGCTTTCAGGAGAAAGAAACAACTACTTACAGGGAATATAAGGGAAGATATCCGCAAGAAGTTGATAAAATGCTACGTATGGAGTATAGCATTGTATGGGGCAGAAACATGGACGCTAAGGAAAAATGACATCAAATACTTGGAAAGCTTTGAAATGTGGACTTGGAGGAGAATGCTGAAGATAAAATGGACAGATAGGATGAAAAACGATGAAGTGCTACGAAGAATAGGAGAGAAGCGAATGATTATACAGACTATCAGAAAGAGGAAGGCTAACTGGGTTGGACATTACCTGAGGAGAGAGAGTATGATTAAAGACGTGTTAGAAGGAAAACTAGATGGGAAAAGGGAAAGAGGTAGGAAAAGGTTTCAGCTGATAGACGATTTGAAAGGGAAAGAGAGTTATCAAGATATAAAGAGGACAGCGGAAAATAGGAGTATATGGAGAACCAGGTTTAACCATGAATAATCACGGACCTGTCTACGGACAGACTACCTATGATGATGATGATATATAATTTAATACTTAATATTACAAATGTATAAAAAACCACATTAGTATAAATAAATCGAATCAGCCAAACAGGGGTGCCACAATTACAAATTAAACTCTTTCAGTAATTAAGGATTTGGAAGGAATTGGCCGAACGAATTTCCATTGAATTTTGTATATAAGATGTATACAACACACCATAATGAAATCAAGATGTTTAAAGGGGAGAAAAAGAGCAAGAATGCCACAAATAGCATATTTCAACCGGGTCGGCTAAACAGGGCTACCACAATATCAAGGTTAGAATTATTTTGTAACTATGAATCTCAAAGATATTGGTTGAACCGATTTCAAAAGGTAATTTCGTTTGTACGGCGAGTATGGAATGGGAAAGAGAAATGAATATGATTAGAACGGATCAAAAAGAAGGGCTACCACTAAATAGGAAAAATAATTTCCTGATTTCAAAGCAAATACATTAGTATACGATTATATTACAGCGAATTTGACGAAAAGCACTTCTGTACCACGAGAATCCCGAGTACATCCCTATTTGTTTCGTCCTCTATTTAAGCACCGAGTCAGGACGACATTAAGTCGAATCATTGACGACGTTAATTCGAACATGGATGGTAATTTTTGAACGACGTGGATAATAAGGATTATTAAATAAATAAAATTACCAAGCGGCCAAATGCTTATGCATGGAAAAGAGACCTCTGAATTGATGTTGACGATGAAAATTGCAAATTACTTCAGGAAACACAATCACCCGGTTAATCCGCCTCTCATCTAATTCACGCACGGAAAGTAGGTCATTTAATGCACTTTTTAGGGAGAAAAATAAGCAAAAGTTTCAAAGGAAGCACACGGGCGACAAGAAAAGTAGTTTTTAAATGGTTGGAAAACGCGCCCTGTGTTTTTCACGGCAAAAGGTCGTGCTTCACGGGGATGATGTAAATTGCAGAGCTGTAAACTCACCTATAAAAGCGTTTCATTATAAAGTGACCCGACACGCGGAAAGTTGTCGAGTTTCTTCGCGAGAAGCTTTTGTCGCTCATAATGCGTCAATGACGCAACGTCATCCCGGTACTATTTTTGTCCGAACGTGCCCATACGCTCGGCCGTCTGAATCTAAGTTAGAAGTGTTTGGACGTCCCGAGATCGATTCCTGTGTTCCGACACTGTTGCGTCGAGTACCACGCGACCACGTCGTCGGTTAGGAGCGTTTCCCCAAATAGCTCTGACGTCGCTAGTGACCAATAAGCACCCGATGGATTTTATGGAGCATTGGAGCGGTTGGTCTTGGGTTGAACCGCCGACACAGATGCGATTTTTTTATGATTCGTCAAGTTGTATCGGTGCAGCACAATTAATAATAAATATTGGCGGAGACTCGCTCGGCCTCGGTGGTGGCAGGGTAACGTCCTCGGCTGCCAATCCGAAGGTCGCGGGTTCGAATCCCGCCTAGGTGGGTTTTTCTTCACCTAGGGAATGGATGTTTGTGATTGTCCTTGTTATAATGTTAATGAGCCCCTTGTAAAAGGCCGATTGCGGCTGTTTAGGGGCCGCATGGAAATAAATAAATAAAAGATTAATAAGTTAGAAGGTTACTCCTATACCGTACATTTCAATATTTAGAGAAACACGAAGAAATATAGTAAGAAGAATAATATCCCGTACATATCCTGTATTTTTTATTTTGCACTATTATTATTTTTTCTTACTCTTTTTCTTGTCGTTCTTCTTAGCGTTTCTCTAAATATTGAATAATACGGTTTAGGAATGACCTTCTATCATGTATGCAGCAAAATTAAAGAAGGCGAGCGTTTTGTTTGATAATAAACAGGAAAAAATATTTTTCAAGGAATTAATGCTTCCACTCGGTATATATTCTATTTATTCTAAATTAATACGCTATACAAGGGGTTTCCCGTGTGGTTTCTATATCATTTGGCGCCTAAATAGAGATAATTTAGGCCATCCCCGTAAAAAAAGTGAGTTGGCAACGTTCATTTTGTGGCCGCCATAATTTTTAAAGAAGGTTTTTAGGAATGCCGACAATTTCGTAACCATTTCAATCGCTCAATCGCGACTTCTTTGTCGCTTTTGACCCCCCAACTCTTTCACTACGTTCCTATGACAGGAATTACGAGCCATTATTACGAAGGCCGAGCATAGGTTTCTATGGGAAACGGCGCAATGTGGCCGTAACTTTAATCGGCTAATTTCGGATCTGCATACCTTAATATTCGGGCCAAACATACCTCGGGGTCTCACATGAAGAAACCCCATTATCACGCAAAGGGCCCTATTACTGGATAGAAATATCTACTTTCCTGCAGGAAACGTTATCCCATCTCTCATACGAGTCAAGCGGGAGAACAAAGCAGTCACACCTTGAGGTCAAGGTTGAACTCCGCAAGTTGTTTTCGAATGTTATCGGAAGAATCGGATCGATTTCGGTTCACGGTCAAACGAAACGAGCGAAAAGACGCCAGTTCCGGAAATCGGTTTCTAAAATCGCCCATTTAAAAAAAAGTCCTCTTTCTAAAAAAAAACGAGACGTCGGTTGCCTTATCGCTCCAACGGAAACAACTCTATCGCTCAACGTAGGAAATGGCTGAAGGTGAAGGTTAAAACGTTTTTACGTGATCGACACAGCGCGGGTAAAATGGAATACCGCAAAAAAATTACGTCAGTAAATTGCGTCTGTGACCTACTTTTCGTGGCAACTTGTTTGTCAGGCACGATTGACGTCTTTGAAGGGACGCTGGAGACACGATTATCGATTGTCCATTGTTTTTTCGGTATGAACAAGCGCGAGAGTTGTTACATCTATTCACGCACGCGGCCATTTTATTGGTGCGCTTTCGGGGAAAAAAACGGCGCGAATCGATAATAATTTACGCGTCGAAGTTTCCCCAAACACTTCATTCCGTTAAATTCTGTCTTAGTTCGTTCCGTTTCCTGTAGCAACAAAGAGCACAGAAGCGGACCTCCTTTCTGTAAAATAACATTAATTAGTAGGGACAAATTAAATATCGCGTGTAGAACGTCCTTTTTCCCTTAAGCTTTTTACGGTCGGAAATGCAGTGCCCAATTAATATATGCATTTATTTCTATATTTTCTCCCAATGATATCTCTAGTAAGAAATTAAAACCAAAATAAAATAAATTAAATTACAGTCAGATCCCGATATAGCGCTTCCCTATATAATGCCACCCCCCACATACTGCCCATGAATAGTTATTAACAAAACTCCCATCTCACGATGATTACACAGGGCAAGCATATGCCTCGTTTAATCGCCACCCCCCTCTTAGCCCCAATGCCAGCAATGGACAAACGGTGGCGCTAAATCGGCGTCTGACTGCACAACAAGTTTAGTGCAAATATTATGAAAACAAATAAAATTGTACATAATTATTATTACCGTGAAAACACAAAGTTTTGCTTGGGGATTATAGGAATTTTTGCGAGAATTATTAGAAAAATTATATTATCGTATGTTACATATTTATAAAAATTAGAACGTATATATCACTGTCTTTCAAATTAGGGGTCTCGATTCAGTCCTGGGTGGCGAAATTGCCTCGCAATTCTCGCGGAAAACGTTTGAGCATCTATTATACAAACATGCGAAAGACAGAAAAGGCAGCATATTAACACACATCGTTATATAAATGATCTTCTTCTAGTTTCTGCTACCTTTTGTAGCAAATTCGTAAAACCCAAATTAAAAGATTCAACTTTTTCGGGATATCGGGAATATAACAGAGAAATCGGGGCTGTTCCTTGGAAAACACGACGGCTGAGAGATGTGGCTTATGCGCGGGTAACTTGAACTTCCTCAGAATTTGAGAAAAACTCGCTGCGTCCTATATGCCGGTAACAATCACACATAAATCCTTCATTTTGCACGGTTTCGCTTTACACGTTTTAGGTATATCGGCCTTAACTTTAGAGTGCAACCTCGAAAGGCACGGCCATCGATTTCACTTTAGCACTGTTCCGGGACTGTCTCAAAGCATTAAAAATTCATAAAATGCTTCAGTTAGACTCAGAGAATATAAATAATAAAGACGGCAATTATAAACGTAATATAGCTATATTGTTTCACGTTGAGCCCAACACAACGCTCAAATTAATCTCGTGTATTTCAATGAGGAAATCAATCCCACTTTAAACGGTTCCGCTCTGCACATTTTTCTCTAGAAACGTATTGACAGCGCAAAGCGAGAGATGGAGCTATTTAACATGGCGACATGTAGCAAAATTTAAGTATAGAAATTCAAGTCACTGTAGGTACATAAATACAAAAGGCGAGAAGTAATTTATGGATATCGAAAATTCGAATAAGAGACAATCGGATTATTGAGGCTCATACGTATCATCTCTATTTAATTGCTGCAAGCGTGAGAGCGACAGAGAAAATCTCGCTAGTACTCTCACCAAAGACTTAGATTCGCCTTTAAGAAACGGCAGAAGGAATACTGATTCGTAGGACGATAGAGAAAGGAAGTAAAAATATCTCCCAACAGATTACGCGGGCCATCTCCTTAAAGACACGGACGAAATGAAAAATATAGGCGTAAAATAGTAAAAAAATTGTTTAAGGGAGCACTTTTGATCTTATTAAATTTAAAATTCAATGATAGCTGAGTTTTTATGTTGAAGGAAAAGGAAAAAATCAAATAAATAGCGCGAAAAAAACCTTCAGAAGTGTCCAAGCGAAATTATCACAGAATGTTTACTACATTAACTGAGGTTAAACCTTAGTCAAGCGTTTCACTCATCAAATGTTTTGAAACCTTTGTTTTAATAAGATAGTTTTCAATTAAATACAAAATTCAAAACAGATGCAAAAATTTCCTTTGTGCGTTGTCGTGAGTAATAAATACGCATTTCGAATTCAATATGAACAGCTGAAAGGAAAGACTGTCGATAGCCAACCTTTCTGTAAGGGAATGTAGTTGTAGTTTGCAAGGACTTAACAGGGCAAAATAAGAGTTTACAGCAGAATAAACTCAGGAAGTCATTTTCGTGCCTCTTTAAAAGGTCATTCCAAAACTAAAACTTTCGCTGGGCATATTTTACTGCCATTTTCTGCACCTTAATCGTGAAATTACCATATTATAATTCCAAGAATCGCTTCAGGGGCATAAAGCACGTCAATCAAATTCCCAATGAATAGTAATCGAAATATTTTTTTTAACCATGCAAAAGTAAATGGCATACTAAAACAAACTAACTATATCAGCAGACTTATGTCATTGCTCACAGGAAATGTTCCTTCGTTTTTCCTCTCTTGTGACGTTTTCTCCGAATCTTCTGACCGTTCGACACCGTATCTCCGTTTTCTTTTGAAATCGCTTCCAACACTTGCAGCGCCCTGGAATCCGTCAACGATGAATCTGAAGTTGGTGACTTCGTGTTGGCACCGCCGAGAGTGACGATTCTTCCGGCGGTATTCTGAAACGCCGTGAAAAGTGTATCAATAGCATGGAAAAAACTAGATTTTAGTCCAAATTGGATTTGACGACCGAGTAGAGGGTGAAAGTACAGTGATTTAGCGCCCCCTATATGGTGCCACCCCGCATACCGCCCATGAATCTTTGTGAGCAAAACTTACATTTTATGAATACATAGAGCTTACATATACCTCGATTTGACGCCACCTCTGCTTTAGCGCCAACGTCCGTGATGGACAAACAGAGATCTGAAAGTATCTCGTTTCAGTATCGAACTCTCATGTCCGTCACTTTAAAAATCTTACCACGGAATGGAAGTCCTGGAGTAAAGAGGATATCAGAGAATAGACGGAATAACTTTGTCTTATGGGAATCCTATAATAAAGCCACTCTTAAAATTATCGTTACTTTTCCGAATCATTTACCTATGTATCAAAGTTAATATCACGAAAAATTATGCTTTCGCAATTAAATTAAAACAGGTCCTTCTGCGCATTAATGATCAATCGATGAGGAAAAAAATAAACAGCGCAACTTCAGCGTGTGAGAACAACGTTGTAGGCCGCGATAACATGTGCTGCTAAGGAGGAAACGTAGATGTGCAAAACCTGGAAGCGGCTGTAACACAATATACTTGTATGACTTGTAGGAATTGCAAAATATGCATTCAAAAGGCAACAACTGAAGCAAGCTGCACAAGGCGAACCATTTTCGCAAACAATTTATTCGGGGAGGCAGGAAGTCAAAATCAGGGTCTATCCCGCCTAATCCGAGATTTATAGTTCTCCAATTTCAGCTAGCCGCTGTTAATTTTTTAAATAAAAGCCTTGCTAAAAATAAAGAGAATATTGCATGACTGAATGTCGCTGAATTTTCTTAATTATAGATATAATAACAAATTTATATTATCAACTAGAGGGTTTTTGCTCAGTCCCAAAATAAAACAAAAAAACAATAAATTTATCAGGCATAAACTGAACTATACATTTTATAAATACTGCTAGCGAAATAACAACCACTGGTTTTCGTAACTATATAAAACCAATCCGATAAATCTAACCTTTGGTATTGGAGGCAGGGTTTCATTAGATGAGCCACCGAAGAGAAAAACTCCATTTGATGCTGTGCGAGAAAAACTGAATCTATGACGATCCTCGTTATCTTGATCGCTCGGTCCTGCGATTTTCTAAAAGAAATGTTGTATTAGATGATTGGATATAGGATCTTAAATATTAAAAAACATTATCTATTGCACTAAATCATTACGTCCAATGTAGTACTAATTATGCTATAAGGGTAAGTTTAATTTGAAATTAATACAAATTTTTACTTAGTTTCAGAGATAAACAAACAACCTACGGAATGCAATCTTTTGAGTCATTTATTTCATGTGAATTCGTTAATGATGTATTTCAGTTTTTACACGTTGGAAAATTTACAAGTATTAGAGAAATGCAAAAGAGAATCTTAATTATCATTCTTTTAACAAACATGTTTTTGTCTTTGCGTGGACTTCATAGAGCTACCAACTTTTTATTTTAAAAATAACTTTTTATTTATGAGCGTTTCTTTTTTTTTAAGAAAAAACTCCAAGAATATTCATTATAATAAGTTTCTATAAGTAATCAAACTTTAAAGTTCAATTACTGCAATTTTAATTAATACGTCAACTTCATATCATTATATATCAACGTTTCTTACAGAGGAGGAGGAGGATACTAATGTTTAGGCACTTCCAGATGAGCTGGAGATTCGAAATTTTTTTCTTAGGTGGGATTTTGTGCAAAACCGACTAGAAAAAACGAAAATTTTGAAAAAGTGCAACAATGTGGCCGCTAAAAATTCGCAATTGTTTAAACAAATTTTCAAGGTTTATGTATTTCCAAATGTGCTACGGAGCTGAAATTATTTCTAGAGGTAGGATTTGTATAATAACGAAATAGGGATTATAGAAATTTTGATATTTTAATTTGGCAGTTAAATTTCTTAAAGTTTAAACAAATAGGTAAATGTTTAGATACTACTCGCCACTCCAAAATGTGCCCTCTAACAATAAATCGCTCGGCAATATTTTGACGTTGACTATGGTAGAGAGGCAAGGACGTCTGCTAATAAGGCCACGAAAAACTGCGTCTAGTCATCTTATAATGTTGTTATTAAAGTTACGGTGTTGTTGTTAAAGGGATTCGTTATCGTTTGCACGTGTCAATTATTGTCATTTTAATTATAATTGAAATGATGTCACAATACTGTTGGGTTATTTTGATGCATTGTTCTTTATTCCTCCTTTCAAATCTCGTCATGTATTGTTCATTATGATAAATCGATTGTTGGTGTCAATTATTGCCATTATAATTATAATTATAATTATAATGTCACAATATTGTTGGGTTATTTCGGTGCATTGTTATGCATTCCTCCTTTCAAATCTCGTCATGTATTGAGCATGATGGTAAAGCGAATGGGTATTGATCCATAAAATTATGTTCGTGAAGAATTACGGTGTAGAATTACAGTGAAGAATTACGATGAAGAAAACAGTAGTTATAATGCATGGAATAATTTTTTTTTAATGTTGTGCAAATTTTATTGACGATATGCTGGAAATTGCGAAAAAACTTTTTAAAAAATCATAAAAAAAAATTCGTCTCTTCGGGAATCGAACCCCGACTAAAATATTTAAAAACTAGCTCATTTCCCCTAGACTATCGCTCCTAGACAACGACGAAAGAACTTTTAACGACTTTATTACGTAGACTCTCGGATCGCGATTTTCAAAGGGCATTTTCTTGTAAACGACGTCGAGTTGGCACCTAGGTAGAAATTGGAGTCCGTTATTTTACATACACTTTTATTCTGCAAAGTCTCAATCCGATGCGAGTGTCACACCTTGGGGGCTTCCCTTGTGAGTGAATTTTAAACAAAATCATCAGAGCCATTTTTTCAATAAATCGACACTTAATAAAAATCAACAGGAATAAATTACCCTTCATTGTATTGCTATGGCGTTCCTCTCTTCAAAGTTCCAATTCTGGATAATGTTATGCAAAAAACGGAATACCGTTCGATTTCGTTTCGTTGGGCAAACCTTTTACGCATTAACAGTTGCAGCTTCATCGGCGGGCCGAATAAACAGATGAATATGCTTCGGCGTGCCACGTTAGGGTTCATATCGGATGTTATTTGAGCTAATGCGAGGGAACCTTTTAATGAAAATCAATATGTTATCCCCGCAACATCACTGGAAAGGTTTTCCGGCGATAATTTTAAGCTAAAAATATGAAATTATCTGCATTTTATATTACGATTCGAATTCATAATGGCATCGCGTGCCACATAAAATGCCCTCGCGGGCCACATGCGGTCCGCGGGCCGTAGTTTGCCCACCCCGGGTCAAGGCGTTAGGTCCGCCCGCATACAGACGGACGGCATGGCAAAAACCACTTTTTTGGACTAGGGGACACCATAAACGTACATTTTCGTCACAATTTCGAAGTCGATTTTTTTCTGTCCCAAAAGAGTGTGGCAGCGGGGACGCAGTCGCGGAATTTACTTTGGGAGTGGCAAATAATAAAAGGCATTTTTTCATATGAAGATTACCCTCATTACTTTCTTCATATACGAAGTATCAAGTATTGTTTTCAAGAAAAAAATCGAATTCGAGATTTCAACTGAAATACATGTTTTAAGGTCCCCTGAACACGTTTTGACTATTTTCTCGATGATGTCTGTCTGTATGTGATAGATTTTTGTGGGCGCTCTAACTCAAAAACTATTAATCAAGCTCAACGCAAAATTTTATATTTAACATTTTTATAAAAGTTAGAAGATCTGATTAGTTTTTGGTAAAAATTGGTCTACCGGAAGTTGGTGTCTACCCTTGTCACTTATCCGTTATTTTGAAATATTTGCTTAAATATTTGATGAATGTAAAAATGTATTGGAATAAAAGTTGTAGGAAATTATATTTTCCACAACTTCTGTTTGATACATTTTTCCATATAATGCATTGTTTAAGAGATATTTTATATTTTGCTGCCACCACCACGCCACCTACCGACGACTATTGTTAACAATTGTCGCTTAGTTACGTCTTATTGTTAGTAACGCTCCTTTTTCTTTTCTTAATTGTCAACTGGGAGTAAATACTGACAACGATCCCAGAGCTAACAACATGTAATTTGCCATATAAATATGGAGAAAGTCATGTGTTGCCCACATCAGTTTATTTTTCTTTGATAATCTTGAATAAACACTCATAAACGTCGCTATAAAATTTTAAAAAATTATAGCATTCAATTGATAAATATAGGTACTTATTTTAAAGTTAATGTTGAAATTAATGCGAAAGCGGACGCAGCTCAAATTATTTGCGGTATTGGAGGACGGGGGAAAATGCCCGGCTGCCCTTCCCCTAAGTTGTGCCACTGCGGGTGACAGCAAAATTTTTAAAAAATTTGGTTGAATACAAATATTTAACTTTTACCAAAGGTGAGGTTGATTAAGTTGGGTAAAAGTTCGTAAAGTCGAGCTTTGAAGTCGTCAGCGGAACTTGTGGCGTCAACAATTATTTGTAGGCAAGACCGAAACCTGGAGCTTACTGTACATGATTAGCATCAGGAGAAAATTCGATACAGGAAGAATTAAGCTATTATTATAGAAATACAAAATAGAAAAGGTGTACTCCATGTCGGAGTACACAGAGTTTCCAAATGCGTTCTTTGAGATTTCACAATGTTCACAATATTTTTCGCTCTGATGAGAATTTAACGAGAAGCAAGCGAGGTACGTCGTAAAATAAATGTAGGTCTTCATGTAATGTAGTCGTAATTATTGTCCGATTTTAACCAGAATTGGAATCGGAAGACCAATTTTAGCAAAACTCCCCAATATCAAATTTCAACAAAATACATCAGGCGGTTCCCGAGTTGAAATAATTAATAAAACTTTCATATGCTACAAGTTCCTCATTGTGTGTAGGTATACAGAAAAACTAAATAATCGGATATTTCACCAGGAAAAAATCTGCGATGCTTCAATATGATACGTAGAAGGCAAAAGTTCATTATTCCGTTTATTTTACACGTGTCTTATTAATTAAATTAAACTTTTAAAAATAAAAAATGGCATCCTGCTCAGCAGTGCCAATCCGAATGGAAGCGTCTTCTAGAATTTACGTTACTGACCTACTCGAACCCAATTTGGAAATCGCGTCAGTTATATACCCGTGCATTCACAAGAGAATGCAACTTGACACTCAACCGTGCGACTAAGGCAACGGGAGCGTCGAGCAATGTAGAAGCTATACACGCAACGGACACAATATCTGAGCAGATCTGCTATAGTGAACGCGATCAATGCCCAGCTGCAACCATCACAATACTCACGCTTCCGAAACTTATTTGGCCCCAGGTGAATATATATATACCAATCGTGATTCAGGTATAAAGTACCTCTGAAGAATAATTTGCATCAGTTTTGTTTTTGAGACAAGGGTGAATTATTTCCAATATTCGAATTATCCATATTGCGGCAAATATAGATGTCTAACTAATAGGTTTGTAGATGAAAAAATTATCGTTTGCATATATACTAAGAAGCCGATTTTTATGAGTGACATTCCGCCATTAGGAAAAGGCGCGTGTATTTGAAATTTCAGTCGGCTAACTCTCGTAAAAATACCCCAATGAAACCTAAATTCGAACTTATTTAAAAAAGTATAGATATTTTAAGTTCATCAATTTAGTTAATTAATTAAACATTAACTGTTAAATTACAAAATATCGCCTACGTAAGTATATCGTACACTTTAAAGCATATCTGTACACATTCTATAATAACTAGGAATTTTCTATTATATTAACATATATGTCCTAATCCTAATTTTTCATTGTTGTCATAGCAAAAAAAACTAATTATTTTTTCTGTTAGCAAAAATCACTGACAGTGAGTACAGTTCTACACTGTAATAATGTTATAAATGATTATTATAAACTGTTGGTAGGGACATTCACGCAGTTTAATATAACACAATTTTCATGTGGTACTACTATTGATACGTACAATTAGAGGTAAACGAACTCCTGTATCTTTTCTGCTAGAACGGTTCAGTCCGCTAGTAAATCCGCTCTCTACTCTACCGCCATCTATTGAAATTCCCTTGTACTCGCTCGGCTCTTCGGTGGCCGACGTCGCAGCATCTCCGCCCTGGTGATGTAGGTAAAAATGGTGATGGTGGTGATGATGGTGCACGGTAACTTTACACGTGGATGGGCAGATGTTCCTTGAATCTTCTTTTCCTTCAATGCCATTCTTATCAACATCAAGCCTTCCGTTTCGGACCGCGAAGTCCTCTCCGACAGCATCTTGCGTACCAGGTATCATCATAGCTCCTTCATCTTCCGCCACATGTTCAACATTTGAACTCGATTCTGTCGCGTTGATCGACGGAGGGTCCTCAACCCTCCTTTCGTCTCTGTGGATGCTTCTGTTCGAGTCCGCGGAAGATAATATAGCGTACTGGAACAAAAAAGTTTAACTGTAAATGAAATTTGTCCAAGATCCTCATTTGACATAATTAATTACTCAAGAAATACGTCATATTTAAATCTTTTTTAGAACTCTCCATTCCCGCCTTGAAATGCTTTTGTTTTTCGTTCGTTTTCTCATTTTCACGAAGTATTCCAGCAAATAGACACAGAGGAAATTCAGAATCGCAACACTTTCATTATAACCGTCTTTTCGTGAATGATGAATTGGTCATTTCGTGCTGCAGCTGTTGATACGGCGCTTTCCTGCTTTGGATTTTTTTAAATTAACGGAAATTTTTGGAGAAACTGTAAAGAAACGATATAGTATGGACATGGCTCAACACATTGCGAAAACTAATCTGCCTAAAATATTCGGAATGTTAAAACAGCGAGACCGTCGGTCGCTTTAATATCAACCTTGAGATCCTTAATTTCTCCGCGTCAATCGCTTTTACTCGCAGCAACACTTTCGGTACAGACAAATATCCTTTCTCGTAAACCGTCAATGTGCGGCAAAGGTGTGCTATATGCGCTCCTCTATACTTATTACACGTATCAACTCTTTCATATGGCAATAATTCGATTACACCTCTTCCACCAGGAATTCACACAAACTGGCCAGCCGTGCTGATCAATTTATAACCATCTCTGAAAAAAAAATTTAAAAAATAAAGATGATGCCAGCCTATGAGAAGGAATACCCCTTTAGCATAAATAAAACCAATTTTACTATTTTAGGATCTCCGTCCTATCGTGTAATGCCCAACCTTTTTGCTTGGCGGGCCGCATCGATGGTTGTGAATCCTTCGGCGGGCCGCATTGGAAGTTGCCAATTCTTCGGCGGGCCGGATTAGAGTTTAAATTGGAAGTTATCTATATAAATTCTAAGGTGCCATATACATGAAAATCAATTGTAAATAAAGTTTTTATGGTTAGGATTTCAACATTAAATGTTTTATCAACAAAACTTCCATAAAATTCTATGAATTTGGGTGTTAAAGTTTTCGAATTGCTTTTTCATCACAGCCTCGCGGGCCACACATAAACCGTTCGTGGGCCCCATTCGGTCCGCGGGCCATAGGTTGGATGCCACTGATATATATGATACCTTCAGGATTAAATAGAGGGGTCGATTTTTTTGCAATGCAATTTTTTTTTAAATAGCGTTGATCTGCGACGAAATTATTTTGTGACGTATATATGCTACAAGATGGCGCTGACGGCGCAATATTTTGCGAGAGTTGCTGCCAACATACTTAAATATTCATTTTGCAATCGATCACGAAATCGCTAGGAAGTCGAAACCTTCGAGCTATACAGATATTCTCTACGGATGAAATTGGACGTATTTTATAGCGGAAGCAAGCGTATTTAAAAAAGATGACTCAGACGACTCCAACCGTATTTTATCCAAAAGATATTTTGAAGCGATACATTTTTTCGAATATGAATTTACGGCCTTGTCTAATTTCCTTCGAATTTAATTTTATAGAGCAGTGAATCCCAAATTTATTGTGGGCGCGGCAGTCTTTCAAAGATAAACAGATTTCGCGAAACTCACACCATAAAAACAGGACTTATATTCATACATGCGGGTATTACTACATTTGGACACATCAATTTGTTGGCACTGCACCACAATCAGTTCATCAGAGAATAATTTGTTGCGCTAATAACACCCACGTTTCTAAATGGTTGATTTATTTATTCAACAAAGGTTTTCGTGGCATCCCAAAAAATCACCCGCAACACCTCCGTGCGGGGAAACACTGCACTAAATAAACATTGAGCTCTCCTTAAAAGCGTAAAACGAAATCATGAATAGAAGTACCAAAAATTACAAAATTAAGTACTCGTCTTATGTACCACTTATAATACTATTGAAGATATCTAAGATAAGTACACAACTTTTCATACATACGTCCAAATCGAAAAAAGAGAAGATGCTTTTCGAATTCGCTGCAACTTTGAAGGAACTAAATTGACGTAGTATACATTTCATTCGAAGTCGACATAAACGAAATGGCGATTTTCTTCGAGTTAGCGAGCATTTCAGTTGAAAAAGAGTAGAAATGCTTTGTGTGCATAATCGAGCTCATTCACCTTTTGAGAAATTCCTAATTATAACTTTTATCGACATCACGTCACTTCGATAATGTGAGATATTTTGCATTTAGCGATTTTGTTTCGCTTTTAAGATATAGTTTCCGCGATCGAAGTTCGAGAGCACCAGGGGTCTTCTAAGATGCTTAATTATCGCGACGCGAATTTTAATCGACGAGCCATTCTCTTTCTCAATGCATAATAATACATATATAATAAATATAAAGCTAGTTGGTCATTATTTACGTTTATTCATAATTTTTGCAAATATACTTATAGTTGTGTTCGCCTGATATTCTAACAGGATGACTAGATGCTCGTCACATAAAAAACTTTTGGGAGTCCGTGCTTTAGGGTATCCTTCGCACAGGATGTATTTCTATCCATTAATTACACGTATTTCTGAGCGCTGGAAGTTATATCTTTGCTGATTTAAAAAAAATCAACGAAAATAATTAATAGGTCATATCTCTGGGGTGCCAAGAGATTTCGTTCGACGGACCGCTTTGGGCACTATTCCGATAACTATGTTCTATGCAAGGGGTTTTCAAACGAGAGTACGCGTACCCATAGGACTACATCCAGAGTTTAAGATAATAATTTTTCTTCATACCTCCTCTTTAACGCATGACTTCGGAATCAAAAGTTGCGCTATTACGTCTACGAATAACGTTACAAAACAGAATAATACACTTAAAAACTTTGAATTTAAACTTAATAAACATCAGTTATCTGTCTTAATACAAGTGTTATTCAATTCATTAGCGCTTTAAAATGTGCTAAGGGGTACGCGAACATTGAAAAATAGAATTTTGTCAAAAAATCTGTCCCACAACGATAAAAACAAAACCACACATATTCCAAGAAGTTAATTTCCAAGTCAAATGCATTTAAGGGTTACATAGCCATTATTGGACAATTTTAAGGCGATTAAGTACTGCAGTAATTTTGTTGAAAATTATATTAACTTTTTTCCTGCCTTACAAAATCTCCTCGCCACAAAAAATTCATAAATGTGTTTAATCGGAACCACACTATATTGGAAAATACAAAAATTGCTTATTATATCTTGTTACGATCGGTGGTATTCCTATTTTTCGGCGTTGAAATTCAAGAGCAGACCACCGAAATGAAGAAATTGTGTGGCTTTTGGTTTGTGTTTCAAGCATATAATGCACATGTAGAAAGAATGTTTCGAAAAAAAAATTTGTATGATCTGACAAACAAATAAGCCTTGACGCTAAAATAATCAACACCATTATATTATGTGTTTAAATTGAATATGAATCTTCAAGTTTTTTCCGATTATTAAAAGTAATAAATATTTGAATGAGACAGGCAGACGTAGTCTAAAAAATTAATGAAAAATTATATAAATTTATATAAAATGAAATCGAAGCCATATAGTGTCATTTTATCTTCAATGCTATTTATATACATATGTAACTTTATTATTTGTCCTTAAAGTAGTTGTTACCTTTAAATCGTGATGTAAGATTTTTTACATATCCATTTAATTGAAATTATTTGTTAATACTTTGAACAAAATTGTGCTCAGTATTTGTAAAACTTATTTACTTTTAATTTAAGCACATATAATAAAAAAGATACGAAAATTCAGGTTGTCCCGGATTTTCCTGTTCAGATCGTGTTATGCCCCGGTGTTGCTTCCTAAGAATCTGGTCACTACCCGCCCTGCCCGTCATTTACTCCGAAAAGAAAAAAAAAGCGAAATTACCTGGTTCTCGTTGCTGGGTCTACCTTCTTCATCCTCTTCCGTGTCAAAACTCAGTCGTATGGATTTCCTTATCCGCCACAACCACATTAAGGGGCGACTTCCGCGCGACTGTGTCCGTTTCGGGACGCGAGACAATGAACTGAGAGACGTTCCTATTCCTCTCTCTCAGGGAACCCTCGATATGTTAGACGCCCCCTCGGCAGAATGAACCGACACCCTCTTCCGCCCCGCCGACGACGGGGACTTTTTCCAGTCGGAGTTTGCGCCGTCCGACCCTCCGAAACGGTCTTACGTGTTCCCTCCTACCCAACCGCCACGCCTCACTCCTTCCCTTCCTCGCACCCACTCACGCTCTTAATCGTCCACTTCCGACGCCGCGCGCATTTCAACCTCACCCTCAACCTGCTCGCTCTGCTTTGTCTCTTCCTACCTTTTTATTCCTTATCTCTTTCGGTTTCCGAGCCTTGTTAGCAGGACCGTCTTAAGGCATTTGGAGACCATGGGCCCTAACTTTTTCGTGTCCTCCCCCCCACCTTCCATTTGCAGAGCACGTCTTATTCATAAAATGTTTGCGTTGGCTGTAAAATGTTGCTACGGTTACTACCTGATTTCATAGAGAGTAACAATATACAGTATTACGCTCTTTAGGGGGAGGGTAGCTGTGGGTATAAATGAAATGCTGGAAAATTAAAATATTAAACAAACAAAAATTATAAACTCACGATTTCATATTATATATTTATTAAAAATTCAATGTGAAAACCAAATAGACTATTCGTTCTCTATCTTTCCACATGTCTAATACCGTATTTATCCAAGTACCACCTGCACCTTTTTTTTCAAAACTTTTCTTTAGAAAATCAGGGCGCGTGTCTTATTCGAGGATTTTATCGGAGAAAATCTTGCGTATGATACGGTACTAAGTACGACGACGCAGATGGAGGTGTATTTTTCATTAAATTAAATCATTACTGAACGCATTGCACTATTCTATCTATTTTTCGTTATGAATTTTTTATTTTAGTTACGATAAACCTTGACTATACGCACGTGAACCGCGCCTTCCGGCCCGCTGCAGATACCTCGGCGCTACGCGCTTTGTATTCAGCCTCGCCAGTTTCGATAAAACTTATGTCATTGAGTATATTTTAATACAAATGCATTGAGAATAATTGTGATAATTTACGATATAATCATTTATAATTTCAAACTGTGATCGAATAGTCAGTCAAGTTACTACTACATCAAGTTACGCGAAATAGAACACAACGCTACGTAATGTACGTGGAATAATTACGCTCCATATTATGTCTTAAAAACAAGTTCTGTGCCTTATAAGGGAGGATTTTTTACCGTAAGAACATATCCTGTATTATATAATGGAAGCTAATAGGATATTATGGCTCAATTTACAAAATTTTGATTTATGAAACGTTTTTCAAGAACGTAACCCTTTCGTAAATCGGGGACACACTGTACATCGCAACAATATGAGCAACTACAGAGAGAGGGATATATAACGCAAAGAGATACATGCAATAATATTATCTCTTATATTTGGGCTCATTAAAGATTAAATGATATATTTTTCTTCTAATTTGCCTTCCCAAAAATTGGGGTGCGGGTGGTACTTGGATAAATACGGTAGTTCATAAGTACTTCTGACTTTTGAGTCTCTGTTTTATTTCTATTCTCCAAATTTTGAAGCTCCTCTATAAAGTGAGGCCCATGTGGGCCTCCCCCTTAAGACGGTTATGCTTGTTAGTAAAAGGTCGTAATGCGGTGGTTTCCAAAAAGAGAAAGAAGCGTTGAAAGGATCAGGATTGAGCCGTTCGCGAGCGCATTTTCTCATTCCGACGCGAAATTGGGCTCGAGGCGCATGAATGAAGCGACCTCTTCCAACTCAGAACAAGGAGCGCAAAGTGCGATAAATTCAAGGATAAACGAGAAAAATCAGTAAACCTTCTTTTATAAAACGTTATAATATCAACTTTTACGAGTGATAAAAACGTGCGCATTGCCGTGCGTGAACCACGCCCAGCACGATAAGGGAGTCAAGGGGCTGAAGGGCTGGGAGCTGAGAGAGGGTGCATACATTTTAGGCTAACACTGAAGTTTTGTTTTCTTTGAGACGATTATGGAGATTTTAATAAGTGGCGCTAATTACACCAAAATCACGCTTTTACGGAGTGGAATTTCCGAACCTGTCTATTCATATTATGTTTTGTGTGAAATCCGAATTTATATATCGTTAAGATGTGGATTTTTTGGCTGTCTTTAAACCATTGCGCTCCCAAAAATTCGAGCAGTTCCGTAATTCTCCGCTGTATCAAAGCTTATGCGTCCGTTTACTTCGATCTGTATTCTGCTCGCTTCACAATTTATAATTAGACATTATCGTGACTTGAAACGAGTCAGAAGTCATAATATATCTATCTCATAATGTCATCTCTGTATACTTGGAGAGAGGTGCAAAAAAGCATTCGATATAGTTTTTACCACGCTGCATACTTGTAAATTATTTTTATGCCCGATGTGTTAAAATTAGCCCAACAGGCGGATGCCATCACAAAACTAAATGCACGGTGCAACCAAAAAATATATTAAATGAACGTATATCCCAACTTTATTATTCTCTGTACAATAAAAAAATTATTTAAGAACTGGTGAAACGCTATGAATTTGTTTAGTCTGATCACATCAAAAGTAGAAGAAACGCATAAGTGGAGGAGAAAAAGTTTCAAACGAGCGAAAGCCCGCATGCATGTCTAGCTTTGTGTTCCTCAACTTCTAATTTCGCGGCATCATTGGAGACAATACATTCTGAAACCTTACAAAAACAAGTTGATTTCTGGACGAGTTTTTATAAGCTCGCAATGAAAATTTTTAATGCAAAATGAAAACCATTTACTTAATAGTTCGTTCTTCACACATTCTAACATTTTTCATCAATTTGCGCATTGAGTAACCGCGCTTCTGTAATGCTCTTTGCGACCTGTTTTCGTCTTAATGAGTTTATTTTTAATTTTTTTTTCAAACCACCTGCTGGTTCCCTCTTACCTGCGAGCAATGGGTATACAAGAGGTAGTGCAATGAATAGCTGGTCAGTTACAAATGTTTAGAAAGTAAGGTGAGTTCCTAATAAATATTAATAACTTTATATTAGTCTCACTCGCAAATATATATATATATATATATATATATATATATATATATATATAGTGATATGTCGACTAGTAGGCCTCATAAAACCATTAATAACTTGGAACCAGTAAGAGACCCTAATGGATCTGCCAGGTCGTGTCCGTCCGTCTGTCCGCATGTTTCATCTCCGAAACTACTGGGCGGATGTTCTCGAAATTTAGTATTTAGGATATAAGGGCAAAGAAAGTAAGAAAATGATATAAATGGGTTACGTAGCCTAATCGGGAGTGCCACTTTACTAGTGACAAAAAATGATCTATTCTTTATATCTCGTAAAATATCACTTGTAACAAAAAATCTTTAAACTATTTTTGTAGAACTAATTAAATAGCATATGTTTTGTTCTGTGCATTTTTATCGAAGGAGTAGCCGATTTCAAGAAAATCAATGCTTAAAGTCGTAATTTACTTTGGACTTAGAAAAAATTTCCCGCGTTTTTTTGTTGTCAACGGAAACAATCTTCGTGGTGACTGAAGTAAACAATATCTGCTGTAAATACCTAATTAATTTAATTTTCTTTCGTGCGCACGCAACATTTGGTAAATTAAGGGAAATGGACGAAGAAATGAACGTAAATACCTCTATTTTCTTTACGTATACACAGCGTTTGTAAGTGGAAAGAAATGGGTAATTTATGACGGAGCTCTTTTAACCCAAAATTCCTCCACTTAGAAATAAACGGCCGCGAATTGGATGCTCGAGAACAGGGGTTCCCAACCTTTACGTTGGCAAGGGCGCCTTCGACTTAAAAAGCGAAAGTGGCGGGCACCGCCGATATTTTACCCCCCGCTCATCACTTACAGCTCAGCTCGTAGCTATATGTTTATTTACAATTAGGTTTGGTAGGATTCGATTTAAATCGATGAATTTCGATAAAAATCGAATTCGTAAAAATTTCAAAATCGACGAAAATGAATTGTCGTCGATTTTTCACTACTAAATTCTCTATGAAATTATCAGGATTATTAAATTTGCTTTGTCACACTTAAATTTGATATATCTTAACGCCAAACGCCTAAAGCAAAAGAGAAAATCCACATTTTTTCATAGCAAACAGCCACACTTCATTCGGCATTCCAAACCCTTTCTAAGATCCCTTAAGGATACATACTGAGCTGACACGGGTACGGGACAAAACAATATCATCGGTTTATTGCACTCTCTCTTTAATCTCGACTACACCTGATAATCCCTGCGCCCCTAAGTCATGATGTCTTTTTTTATTAGTACTTTCTAGATTCTGTGGACGCTCATCACTATACGGCAAAAGAGCTACATTTTTTACGGAGGATACCTGAGCAAACCTCGGCGGGCGCCACAGGGTACCTTTGCGGGCGCCGCGCTGGGAACAACTCGAGATAATTAATTGCAAGGGTTCGTTTCTCTTAAATGAATTCATTCTCCTCTGTTAAGTTTACCTAAAGATTTTGTGCCTACTTTCTAACTTTGTTGTCTTGGACTCTTTTTACCAAAACCTTTTGTTTACATTTTGTAACTTTGTCTTGCTTCCGCCTTCCTTTATCCTAACCGTCTCTTTAATTCCAATCGATTTCTGTGTGACTCTTCTTCCTTTCTCCCTCCCCCTTTTCCCCTATATATGGAACTGTGTTATACAGGAAGATGCTACGATTGTAGCGAAACCGGTCGTTTTTTACTTTCTCCATGTACGTAGTATCGGGAAAAGTATTGTATTCATGAAAAAAATCGACTTTGTGATTTCAACGGAAATACACGTTTTGAGGTCCCGTGAACAGGTTTCGACCATTTTCTCGATGATATCTGTGTGTGTGTATGTGATAGCTTTTTGCGGGTGCTCTTAACTCAAAAACTATTAATCAGGGCAACGCAAAACTTATATTTAACATTTTTATAAAAGTCACAAGAACTGATTAGTTTTTGGTAAAAATCGTGACAAAATTCACTCGCCCGTAACTCATTTCGTGGTTGTTTAAGTTAAAAATCTATTACTACGACTACATTTCTGGAGCCCTGCCCTATAGTATTTTCAAGAACAATCATAAAATTTGTATTTTTCGTAGCCATGCGCACAATTGATTCTCCGATTGAGAAAGTCCCATGCTTATTTTTTCTGACAATGCTGTAGCATTGTTCAATGTTCTTACTCTGTGTTTTTTGAACACTCATCATTTTTTTCACTCGACAAGGTAAGATTTTTTTCTTCAAAATATCGATATATGTATTTGGTTGTGCATTATATTAACATCACATTAATTTTGTTATCGAGTGGCCACGATGGCTCGAATAAGAGGGGCGACTAAACGAGTGAATTTACTTAAGATTTATTCCGAAAAATAAACTGTGTGTGAAGCCAACAACAGCGCATTCGCCAATTTTTAGAGAGCAACGAAAAATCCGACATGCGAGAAGTCTTATTTTTAATACATAAAGTTTCGGTAAAATCTAATTGGAAGAATCCAATTTCTGTAATTTTTATTGATAAAATGCATTAAAATAAACGTTGATATTCGCCCTCGATTTTTAGGAAAAATAAACGATGCTAGTGGTCGCTTTTTAAGAAATATAAACGTCGAAAACTGCCAAGCCTAACAAACAGAGATATTCGATTTTCAGGAAAAATAAACGTCGATTTTAACCGTCAAATTTTAAACGTAATAAACGTCGAAAACTACCAAGTCTAGATATAACTAAGGGAGCCCCTAACTCATCGAAAATTGATATTTCGCTCGCGCTCTTCCCTTTTTCGCTGAATTAAGGAATGTTTAGTTAGCTTTTTACTACTCCCCCAGTAGTGCAAAAGGGGTCGCCACGAATAAATAGTAGGGGCCCCAAATTATGTTGGCCCCCGAGCCCCAAAAATCGAAAAGACGGCACTGCAACCGAGTTTAAATTGATTCCGAGAAACAAATAGTAACTGAAGCGCTAATAGGGTAAGCGCCATCTTATCTGTACTACCTATTATCAACTGTCTCGTCATATTTTTACGTTCAAATAGAAGATTTACGGTGAGGATTCAGGCAGGAAACTTGGAAGGTTAATGGGTTAGATTAGCTGCTGTGGGCCACTCGAAAAACTCGAGCGATAGTATTGTTAGGTTTTGAATATCACTTCCCAATACTGCGCTTCTAAATTAAGTTTATTTTTCATTTTGGATGTGGAAAGGAAACAAAGTGTCACACTTAAGTAATTTGTTTCCTTTCCACTGCGATTCTAGATAGGCGGAAGCGGGTATATATATACACCTACCTTTACTGTCATACAAGAACATAAGCTCAAGGAGAAGCAGGGTTAAGTATCTGGCAAGTAGAGTTGTGCGACAGTTCTATTGGTAACTTTGTACAAATTTTCAGCACTGACGTTAGCATTTTGTCCCAAGAACTTATTGATATTGGTTTAAATGTTCCTAACTTCAGAAACTACTAAGACGAATTCTTAAACCGCTCTCCGTGATTTCTTATTATAAAAAACCGTATTATTGGACATTTTTTTTAAAAGAGAAAGGGGTGATACAAGAATTTAACTAGTTTTTTCTAGTTGAAGCAATACTCAGCCATGAAAGGAAGCATAGTATTGTTGGCACTTGGAGTGCTTACTTCAGGTGGGATATTACGTTTCAAAATAAAAACTATAAGCTTCCTTACTGTTTCATAATATCTTTTCTCCAGATTCGATAGTAATGCGTACTTAATAATAATCCCTTCAGATTGACAGGATAATTTCTTATGAATAATACATTTCTGACCATTGTTTGCAGCTGTAGCATTTGCTAGAGCCATGCCAGGCACTGAAGACAGCCTGACAGAGGTGAGAAAATGATTTTTCTATTTATGATAAAGTTTTGAATGCTCAATTAAATGATCAATTGATTGCAAGGACTATAATAAGACCTCTCCAAACAAGAGGCCATGGCACAGTTTCTACAAACTATTCAATGAAGAAACTAATGATATTTCTGGAAGCATTACAATTTTCAACTTTGTATAAATTTAAGAGGTCTAGTATTTTTCTTATTTTAGCATATCTATCAATCAATGTATTGCGGTACTCAAAACTTATATTAGGTGCCTATTTACTTTAAATACAACATTAATTTACAAACACATCATTTAAAGCAGATACTACTAACATTTTAACTTTAGACAGTGATTGAGATGCCTTTATATTTTGTGTAGACAATGGATTGATTTTGCACTTTGCATTTAATTTTCTCAAAAATTGGCCAAATTCAAAACAAGACTACTTTTAACTCCATTTTTTACATGGCCATAAGTCAGATAAAGGATGATGGGGAGAGAAATATACCTGAAGGAGATGATGATTCGACCAAAGAATTATCTTTTTCAAACTTCCTTCCGGACTTCTCCAGCTTCACCAGTGCAACAGGAGCCAATCCTGATGGGACAGGGGACAACTCGGATATAGTGAACACATTGACAAACATGTTTCTATCATTACTACCAGAGGAATCTGCAAGTCAGTGATCATATTCATTTCAACAAGAATCTCGTGTGTCATATTTGGCCTCTGACAATTTCTGAGTAATAAATAATATCGCTTCATCGATGAACACAATGGAAATCATATTAATTTTGTAATTTAAATAAACTAAATGTAGAATGTGTATAGATGAATGTTTTATTTTATGATTCTCATTAGTCTTGAGATCCTACAACAGGAATGACCTATTTATGTTCAGCTTTGGTGGAAAATGGTATTTAAAAGTGTGCAGGGTTGGCATACATTTTAGTATAATGGAAACCCTTTTAGGACTAACTACATATAAAATATTATTATTTTTGCATAATTCTATTCTATGTGGACACACAATAATTTTGTTTCAAATTCTACTGAAATACATTATTCCATTTTCCAGATATAAATAAGGAACATATATGGCCCAATGGACAGGCATAAACTTAGAAGAATACCTACATACATATAAGCTTCTATACTATTACCGTATATACTCGTATATAGGTCGAGGTTTTAAGGCCAAATTTTTAGTGATAAACTCGGGGGTCGACTTATACATGAGAAATATTTTCGATAAGTTTTAACCCATGACTTTATTTGCTCTGCGATTATTAAAATTTGATGAAATTTACTCTTGTTGTACTTGAACTGTATCGATTACTATCGAATATTCAAATACCGATTTATAGAAAGGATAAATTACTATATAATTTGGTATTCCTAAGTTGATCTCTGATGCTTTGCAAATAAATAAGCAATTTTGGTAAACCTAACGTTCGGTAACGTGACACCGGCAAAACAGAAAATTGGTAGCAAGAAAGATGCGCATTATGGTAACTCCGTAACATTTAAATAAAGAAACACATAATCGTTGATTCGCAGAAAGGCAACGCCTACCTCTAAGTGTCGCAGATTAAATTAGTATCGCCGAAGTATTAATGGTATAAAAATTATGGTACTGGACGCATAACCGGAACAAAGATAAACAAGGCGACGCTAGCGCTGGCGACGAGAAATGGAACTACTAGCAGAAAAAACGGAAGAAAAACGTAAATATAAGATTTCGAGTTATGTAATGCAAGAGGAGACATATTCTTTATTTTAATGTCGGCAGCGCTAGTGTCGCTTTGTTTACCTTTCCCATCCTCATAGCTATATATTACGCAAATTTGAAACCTACGAAATATAACGCTTCCCCACCGGGTTGGGTTGATTAGGGATTGGCTTTGTTTTCTTTCCTCGTACACATTTGCACTCTCCGAGGGGCAAGTTCCTCCATTCCTCTTCCAAAACCGTGCGAAACACGAATTTCCTAGGATCACGTAATACATCTTTCCACTCCTTTATCGTAAATTTCGGCACCACCTATCCTCCGCGGTCCAACGTCAGTTTTGTTCACTGTTCTCCTTTACGAAGATAGCTTCTAAATGAACATCGGGACAAAATAGTCTATTCCAAGCCATTCAATCTATTACAAAGGCGTATACAATGTAATGACTTTTGATGTTATGCAGTGGCACTGGGGGAGACATGGGCCTGCTTCCCTGCTACTTTGAATCAACGTAGTTATATCGGAATAGAGGGAACTTAACGTGTAACTTAATGAATCAACACGTATTGAATACAAAAAATCGTTCTACTACACCTGAAAATCTGGAGTCGACTTATACACGAGATATATGAAAAAACAAAAAAATTATGAAAAAGTCAGTGGTTGACCTATATACGAGATCGACTTATAAACAAGTATATACGGTACCAAAGACTAGTACCCCTACGTGTGGATATTAATATACCTAGATGTTAACGTACAATCATGGGAAATGGCTTATTTTAGGCATGAAAGACTGAATATTTTAATTCTGTTCATGTTTTGTCATATTACATGCTAAATCGCTCAAAACTTTCTTTTAAGCGCAAAATTTATTGATTAAGAAGATAATTTTCTGGGTAGCAAGAAAGATTAATTTCTTGATTGTTGTCCTCTTCAAAGGGAGAGAGCCATGTAAAGATTAATGCAAGGAAAATCCACGCCATAGAGGAAGAATAGCCAATGCCAAGATAAAGGGTACAAATATAGTCACTTTTAAAGTGAGTCAAATGATTTTTAAGGAATATTAGAAAATTGTTATCTTTTACCATTAATGTTGAAAGAATTATCGCAACATAAATCAATACAGCTACTTACATTTGTTTGGCAACCAAGATGTTGTTTATGTTTTGGATAATAGTATAGACATAATGCACATAATTTGTGCTGCTTTAAAGGCTTCAGTGCACCAATCCATGTGAATATTAAATAAGACGTTAATGAGTAATTTTATTAATGGTAAAACAATACAATACATAAAATAGTAAATGTTAATGTACACATCACTTGCATAATTAAGGAATGGGAACATTTGGTAAAGTATGGAGAAATAAAAATTGTTTGCTACTTAAAAGAAAACTCTTTCCCGAGCGAAGCCAGTCATTTCGGCTAGTAGTGAATAAATTGCAGTTACATTGTTTCTCCTGCATCATCATGTATTCCATGAATATACAATGGCAGTAAATACTGAGATGCCCAATAAATCAAAGAATGCATGCAAATATTTTATTTTTGCCCATCGATCAATTTTGAGTAGCCTTCTTCTGATCCATCAGTTAAACTCACTTTTATTTATTGTACACTGATACAATTCTGGAACACAGATTGTATGATCTATCTACTGACTCAGTTGTTCTTCTGCCTAACAAAATTCTTTCTTTGGGTCTAAATTCAAAAGAAGAGCAACTGCACCATTGTCCATCCATCTCACACAAGCAATATCTTTGGAAACAAGATAATCAATGTTTCTCAGTTTCATTTCTTTGTCATCTTTCAAAAGTTTGGCACTCCTCTTCTATCTGTCCTTAATGTTCCACAAGCCAAGATATTATTTTCTCTTTTGGCACTACTTGTAATTTTAATGAGTTAAAAATACTGTCGAAATACACACGACAGCCATTTCGTTTTATATCTTCATGCCAAACATAACACTACCCCTCTCCCAAGCTATGTTCAGGGTATTGTTTTCTATCTGTAAATACTGTACTTCTTGGCACATAAGACACACTTTTTTCACAGAAAAATAAATCTGAAATCAGCCTGCATCTTATACGATGAAGGTAAGATTATTAATGCTCTCAATACAGACACTAACTACCACATTCATCTCCCAAATGGAATAATTGGCAGTCATTCGTCGCAAAAACAATAAAATGTAGATTATTAATAATTAATAGTGAGAAATTTGTTAATATATACAGTAATACCTTATGCAACGTCAACGTGAATTCCAAGAATGTATTTTCATTATTATGCTTTAATACGTCTGCTCACAGTGATTTCAATTTCGGCATGTTTGTGAGGTTTTAGTTCCTAATGAGCCCATTGCAATTAATGCAACAAAACAGTAGAATTCATGTATATGCCGTAAATATTTTATACATATCTTGGATAAACAACGTTAATTGTGTATTGAGATTACAACTGCTACAAAAGTGAAAAGATATGCCTATGCTATTAGTTATAAGCTTCAGGTGATGGGGGATATATATATATATATCTGTAGCTGAAGAAGGAGTAGTTCCGAAAGCTTTACGTTTGTGATGTTTAACTAAAGGAAAAGAAAAGGTAGTGATGAGGGTGGCAACAAGGTGTTGAGGGAAGCCCAGTGGACACTCACCAAGTTGAGGACCAAGCTGGCAGGCTGCTGGGGGCGTCGAAGAGACACGTAAAACACACGAACACAAAAACACACGCAAGCTTATCGGGCCTATGCCCTTCTTCAGCGAAAGAGTAACGTAAAGTGAAACACTGGGCGGGGAATGACAGGGTGATGTGGGAAGGTTGATGATTGGAGGAGGTGGGGAGTAGGAGGGGTGGATAGCCAATAAAGAGGGAGTGTGATGAGGTAGAGTGCGAATAGTTACAAAGTAACAAGGAGACATTGTAAGGGGGCTAATAGGGTTAGCGGAGGTTGAGGCCAGGCGGAGAGAAAGAGTCGAGAAGATGGATATGTGCTAATTCCCAGTGTCGGAGAAGGGGGGCAGGAGTGTCATAGGGTAAAGCGCGAATAATCCTAACATTGTAGCAACTATTGAAGGGGAGATTGTGGGTATTAGCATGTAATGCAACTGGGAGGGGGCGTCTGAGAGAAACGCTATTCCGGTGACCGTTCATTCGGATGTTTAACGGATTGCTGGTGAGGCCTACGTAAAACGCGGGACAAAGGGTGCAGGTAAGGAGGTAAATGACGTTACGGGTGGTGCAGTTGCTTCTGGAGGTGATGGGGTAGGTGATGTTGGTGGAGGGATTCGAGAAAGAAGATGATGGTAGGTGGATAGGGCAAGTGAGGCAGCGAGGTTTTCTGCAGGGGTGGGAACCTATTGCAAGAAGCGTGGTAGAAGTGGGAAGTTCCTTCCTCCACAAGATATTTCCCAAATTTGGGGTCCGGCGGAAGGAGAGGAGCGGAGGATTGGCAAAAAGGTTGATAAAGAGGGACTGATGGGAGGAAGAGGTAAGAATTGGGTGGGCAGCATGAAGGATTGTTTTGAGAGCTTCGTGGATACCAGGATGGAAAAGTGTCGTAAGAGTGAGTGGAGGGGTAGATGCAGGAATAGTGGGTGTGTGAGGTTGAGATCCAATGTGGGTAGGCGTCATCGCCCTATGGATCTGTTCACGGACCAAGACTGGAGGGTAACCACGTTTGAGAAGAGCATCCTCGAGGACAGAGTAATACTCTAGAAGGGATGCTCTATCGGAACAAAGCCTCCATCCTCGACGAGCAAGGGCATAGGGGATAGAGGTTTTGGTATGAAGGGGATGGCAGCTATCAAAGTGGAGGTATTGGAGGCTGTTGGTGGGTTTGATGTGAACACAGGTGCGGATTTGGCTGTCTTGAAGGTAAAGATCGACATCCAGGAATGTGATGTGGGAGGTAGAGGATTGGTGGGTGAAGGACAGTGAAGGATGGGAGGAGAGACGCGAGAGAAAGGAAAGGAGAGAGTCAGGTCCATGCGTCCAAATGAGGATGACATCGTCGATGTATCTCAGCCATAAAAGTGGTCTGAGTGGAACGTTGAGGAAGAGTCTTTCCCATTCTCCAAGGTAGCAATTGGCATATGAAGGCGCCATTCGGGTGCCCATCGCAGTGCCTCTAACACACACACACACACATGCATACATATATATATATATATATATATATGCATGTGTGTGTGTGTGTGTGTGTGTTTTGGACCCCATCTAATCTGAAAAAAAAATCCATATGAAAGTTCACAATTTCACTCCTACTAGTATCTAAAGCTGAATTACTCTGAACTAGCAGTATATTTTCATTGATTTTAAGCAATATGAATATATAAGTTAGTATTTCTATTAATGAAACAAAAGATACTATCAAACTTCTTACTACTTATATACCAAACATTCTTACATTTACCACTGAGTTCTTTACTTTTGTCTGCCAATCTCTCAACTGTAAAAAGATTAAATAGAGAGACTCCCACATCACTCAACAACTGGTAGGTAGACACTTTTGCAAATTTTCATGCCCATGCAAGCTGAAAGGTTGTCATAATTATATTATAAAGTTTATACATATGAAAGTATTAGCCGTATAAAAGATGGTTATAAAAATTCATTTTTATACTTTTACTTGTTACTTTCTCCATATGCACAGGGCCGGCCAATTGTACAGTACAATTGGTACAGTACTTGTGGAGATGCATACCTAAAATCTTAATTTATTATTATTATCAGTACTATATCCGCTTTCTCTCCATTACTCTAAAAATGTACTGTAAATATTTAATCCATGCGCAATGTAGCAGATCTGCTACACACAAAAAATTCTCCAATATAATAACTGTCGCAGCTTTCTTGTTATTTTCTCACAATGTAACTGATCCCCCACACCCTCAAACTTAATAATCAGCGCCCAATATCACCAATAGGTGTCCAATTTTGTGAGATATGTAAATGCAACCATAGGTTGCTCTGCAGTCTGAGAATGTGGTGTTTCTGCTGTGGTTCTTTCGATGATTTCTGCGGTTTTCTTCAGTTATTTTGATTAAAGATTTTTTGCTACATACCGAAATGCGCAATAAAATCAAATCACACATCTTGTAATTTTTTAAATCATTTTTTCCATAGTGCAGCACTCACAAAGAACATCATCAAACACGTTTCTTCAGCCAGGTTAACCAAATTTTGTATAGGCACCTCATCTTTCCTCGGAATTGTCATTGGCAAAAAAACTGCCCAAAAAAGACCCCGACTCGACTCCAGAAGATAATTTCTATTTCCCATAACACTTGAAAAATCAATTTAGCAACGTGCAAGCTTTCATTTTTTTGCTCATAAAAATTAGAAACATTGACCCTCGATCTCCAGACTGGGACTATTTTAAAGGAAAATGAACAAATTTTTTTTTTTAGTCTTATCGCCGATTGTCTCCCTCTGTCCGCAAATGCTCTAATTTAACGTTTAAAATTACTTATTTTGGCAAAATTTAGTTATTTGATGAGGATTTGCCTTGACCACCAAGCCATTGTTGAAATTGAGATCTCATTATTGTCTCAGTATGAGATTTTGAGTTAAATTATAAATAATGTATTCCGTTCCGTCATATTGATGGGCTTTTATACTAGTAAAAATATAATTTTGAAAGTTATATTTAGTCCTTCTTGAGTTAAAAGCACCCACAAAAATGCATGGAGAAAGTAAAAAATCTGTCCGACAACAAAAATCAGCATTGTACGGAGCAGCATAAAACAGGGTATTACTGTACACAAGAGATGTCACAGGCATTCTTTATGGAAAATATGTATAAAATGATATCAAAGGATTGGGCGATTCTCAAATTTTAAATTTAATATTAATCTATACCTCACAGATCATATAAGACCATGGGAGAGAAAAACATGGATTTATAATTGTTGTTTGCTGAGAAAACTGTCTTAGTGATTGGTGTAAAATAAATATGCAATGTTTTGCTCTTGATTATCTCAAATTTTTATTTCCAAAACTATACCGCATAATTATGTGGTCTCACAGATACTAAATAACATGGAATTGTATATCATCAAATTACAGAAAAATTTCCTTATGCTGAAAGTGGCACCTCTTGTAAAGGCAGAACCAAACTGTTTTGTTCTATCAAGCCAATTGTGAGAAAGATTCATGTGCCTAATTGGGAAAAAATTTCTCTTTTTAAGAGCACTTGAGATATATTTGAATATTACCAATCACTTAGCAAAGAGATCTGCTATTCTACTCACATGCAACCAACCTATACTTCCAAGCAGAGGGTTATCCCTATCTCTCTTATAAAGCTTGTATCTAGGCTTCACAATATTCATGTACAAAACCATATAAATTTGAAGGATTTATGGAGAATTAAAAAGATCTTTCCTGGGTGTTTGCTCATACAAAGATCTTATTGGAAGGAATTTGCATGTGGGACAGTTACAGTAATGACTCACAGCCAACTTCCATGCCCGCAAAGATGTATTTTTCTCAGAATTATATTCCATGCAAACCCATAACAAAAGAATATTAGTTGAAAGTAACAATTAATAATTATATAAGAGTCACCTAAAGTCTGAAATCATTAAATTTATTTTGGTTATTTTTTCCTAACAAAAATATTGACTATATTGCAATTTCATACACTATTTGAAAGTTAATAGATTTAGTAGTTATTAATAATAAATTTTATTGGTACATTCAATTAAATAAATAACAAGAACATTTTAAATTAATGGAACCAATATACCACAGGTTGTTAAAGGATAGGGGTAAATCAATTGGAATTAATCAACTGAAGCTTCTAGACAGAAACAAGTAGGTTGAAAAACCTTTTCATCCGATTCAATAAAAGATTGATAAGTTCAATGTTTTATTTCTCAAGATTGCATCACTTTTAACGAATGTCAAACAATGAGAATGCAGCTTCAAAAGTGTGACTTTCAGGCTATGTACGTCAACAGCTTATTTTGTCTCTGGCAAATCAAATGGTGCCTTAACTTTCCAAATCCTTACTTTTGTATCTATTATATATACTCTTTTTACAGAGTAGGAACATAAATATATATATTATACTAGTAGAAGGTGCTTGCATACTGCAAGCATTTCATCTCACCTTGAAAAATATTAATGTTTCAGAGAGATATTTCATCATGAGAAATATTTCTGTATTTCTAAAGATTTCTCCTCTTGACCGGTTTTCGTTTTTTCATTATGGAACAATAATGGAGAAAACAATCACTAATTTTTGCAATTTTAGGAATATTATACTTTTCTCACATTGGGTTAATATGCCACACATTTCTGCCAAATTTTAAATTTGAAGCACATTTAGAAGTGAAATAACATTTATCTAATTGTATAAAATTAATTAATTTTTAACGGCCGAAATAACAATTTTATGGATACACTAAAATATTTATTTGTTTGTATGGACTAATCTCTAAATATTAAAATTTCAGCTCCCTATCTTGCCCCATAGTATCGAAACATTTCACTATTTGTTTAAAATTTAAGAATTTTTAACTGCCAAACAAATTAAAATATCAAAATTTGTATACTGTCTCCCTCCCCCCCTCATTTTACCCTATATATATGGAACAATTTATATATTTTGTAATTTTGTAATTACTTTTTATCTACATGGTTGCCTTGGCCCATTTACCAAGTTTTTGTAATTTCCGCTCATCCAATTACCTCCCATTCGTTTTCTTTGTAACCCCTACTGTCTCCCTCTCCCCCTTCATTTTACCCTATATATATGGAACAATTTATATATTTTTACCTGATGATGCTAGGATCTGCTCCCCCCGTTGTGTCTTTCACAGATTTCATGGATAACAATTCTTCGATTACCTCAAAATTGTCATTCACTCCTCTTATAAAAATAAGTAACGGTGCTGTGTCTCTTACATCTGTACTATCATCCAATGCTAGCAAATACCAGAGGAAAGATTTACTTGCTACTTTCAACTGATCATATAAGTCATTATTTATATCTTCTATTTGATGGACAGTTGTTCTCCTGGACAAACTGATACTTTCAAAATTTGTCTTTTGAACAGGACACAATTTCAGCCACATCGACAATACATTTTTTTTTACAAATTCAGTATCGGAAAATGATTTACTGAACTTCACAGTAAAACTTGCATGAGTTGCAGCTTCTTGAATGTTATTCTGCAATTTGAAAAAGCTTCGTTGTTTTCTCAACTGTGATAATAAATCGGCAGCCTTTTTTGCTCTTCATCCAATGATAGTTTATTAAAAAGTCTCTCATGCTTAGATGTAAAGTGTCGTCTTAAATTTAACTCCTTAAATACGGAAACTCTTTCATGACAAATGAGGCATATTGCTTTTAAGTTAAACTCTACAAAAAGATATTTCTCCATCCACGCCTTATTAAAAACTCTACTCGTCTTCTATTCTTCTTCTGAAAGGGTAAAACACATGATATTTCTTATGATTACAGTATGTTTACGATAGGAGGAGGAGATATAACCGCATTTGTAAGCTATTATGAAAGTGCTTTCGATTAGACTCGCTTTTTTATAGCATGGCTCTCCAAGTATTAGTTTTGGGTGACAAGTTACATTGTAACCGGGGATTCATTACATTGTGATAACATAGCCGTTGTGCAGGAGAAAATATTTCCTTGAATGTGATAATCACATGTTCTCTAGAAATTTTACAAAATGTATATCAGAAGTTTGACTTGACAGAAGAAAGTTAATAAGTATCGAAGAAAGATATTTTGACTCCATTTAGCACATCAGGTTTCATTTTAATCAGCTTATGGAAATTTATATTCGTACAACATACTTTTCCTTCATGTTTCCTGAGGTATTACGAAAGTGAAATATCATTAATCGATTCTTTTATATATTACAATTGAGGTTTTCAATAAGGCTGAACATCATATTTTAGCAAAAAATATTAATGGGCAATGAGAGAGACCGTGTATAAGTTTTATCCTATTAAAGATTAGATGAAAATAATATAATAAAAGTTATTTAGCCGCTAAGTGGTTTAGAGAGCTGAAATTTTGATGATTATAGGATTTCGCACACAAGCGACCAGAAAAATCGAAAAATTCAAAATAGTTTAATTTTAGGGGTTGTTTTTACCCCATTTGTATATTAAAGTTTAATAATTTTTATCTCAAAAACTATTCTTTGTAAGTACAAACGTTTGCAATCATTTTGTAGCAAATTCTATCCTCCATATGGATAAATTTTTTAATTTATAACATATGGATCATATAAGGGCAAGGGAATAGAATTACCAATCGCTATACAGATTTTTAACAATTATTACATATTAATAATTTTTATCTTAAAAACTATTAACCTTAGATTTGTGGTATCCAACTATATTGTAGCAGATGTTGTCCTCTACCCGAATAAAAATTTTAATCTATACCACACATCATATAAGAGCGATTTGTTCATTTCAAGATGTCTCTTTTTGTGTTTAGCGTAGTATCGTGGGTATCAGTGGTAGGAAGCTTGGCATGCCTTACACCCCTATGCCCCTTCCACTACCTCCATAGGTGCGAGTGCCTCTCCCCCTCCACTTCGTCCTTTACCTCTCTCTTCACCCAAGTCTGGATGATGGATATTCAAGTTGGCATCAAGACAGCATGAAAGTTGATGTCTCACTAATCCTTGCATGAGAGTTTATGAGTCGTATTTGGCAATTTTTCCGTTATTCTATAACTGTGTTAGGTGATTATAAAAAGTGTTTGTGTTATTTGTCATTGCGTTGTCATTTGTTGTTGCGTAATTAGTTGTTGTTGGTTAAGAGGTCCACACTTTTGCATTGAAAATATACCTAATAATGAAATATCTGGCTGAAAAATTAATGTGTTTTCAAAGTGAGATGAAATGCTCGCAGAATGCAAGCACCAACTACTTGTATTTCATATATAATCTGCTGGATTACTCACCCAACAAATATGCCAATGACGGTTACTTTGTTGTGCCTCATAAATTGGAATATGGACCATGTTTACCACTGAGTAGATTCTTTACAATCATCAACTAAATTTGGAGAGACACATTGAGCATAATGAACTATCAGCCGTTAAATAGCAGCATTAAAATAATTCCTTTACAAGGGAGATATTGCATTCATTCTGATCACTTGGTTGAGTACACAGTATGACTGGTTTTTATTCCTTGAACAAAAGAAGTTTAAAGAAATGAAATTTTGATTAATTTTTTATATTCATAAAACAGTCATAAAACATTAACAGCATTATTAATATTAGTCAGACATCAAACACAAACAACAAAATTATTACATGGTCCTGTTGGTTATTACCTTACATTTAATAATGTTGTTATGTCAAACTAAAACCAATAAGTAACTAAACATTGAAATATACAAATGTTACTTAATAGTAGGCAATGAAAAGGAATCAACAATTGTGACCTGGTTTGCATTGCCACGAACCTCAACTACGCCATGAAAAATACCATGTGTGTTCAACAGAGCTTTTGCTTGAATTTTTCCATTTACATAAAAGAGAAGATCTCCATTCCTTTTCCGGACAACACTGAACTGATCTCCAATCTGCAAATCAAAAGAGACAAGAGATTAATTTATAATTTTCAATTATTAAAAATAAAATCATAAGAACAAACACATCACATTGATAACAATTGTTATCAGCAATCATTTTAATTCTGTTAAGAAACACAACCTTCATGAATCTGGTCCTAAAAGGCCAAAAATCTAGGAGAAAGTGAAAAAATGGATAGTAGAATAAAGGTAGTTAGGCATTGCTCTATTGACCAAAATGGTTATGTACGAGGCAAAAAGAGTTGCAGAAGAAAATGGGCTAGCTGATTTTTCTGGATCTGCATCTTGTTGCTATAGCTTTATGAAATGATAAGCCCTAAGCATGCACACAAAAACAAGGATAGCACAGAAAATGCCAGAAGAGTATGAAACAAAAATAGTAGAATTTCACAAGTTTGTGCTAGCAAAACAACTAGCTATGAACTAGGGTAGATAGAGAATAGGGATGAGGTTCCTCTAATGTTTGATGTACCATGGAATGGAACTGTAAATATTAGAGGCTCCAAAACAGTTAATCTAAAACAGTGGTTCTCAACTGATGTGCTGCGAACATTTCCCAACTGTGCCACAAGATTTTGAAGAGAAAATTGCAAATATGCATGTCTTCCACCGATTATATACATAGTTTTAACAAAGAAACTAACACACAATATTAAGATTAGTTAAATCCAGTCCACAAGTATCAGTACTTTGGAAGGCTTGTAAACAGTAAGCCTGGCAACAACGTCGTTAGCATTTTCATAGTAACCAAATCCCTTGTACATGAGTCATATATAAATGATTGGTTCTCATTGATCTTTAAGTCTCTATGATGACGTAGCATGCTATGCCTGCATTGGCCTTCCTGGATGTCTGTGACTCTGGTGCATTCCTTTTTCAAATCAGTACTAAAGCCAAGTATGATTTCTAAGGTTTCTTGCAACTATATGGGCAGTTATTTGAATTTGGGCTTTTCTTGGTGTGGAGATAAAGATAGTCTTGTTTCAATGTGTGTTGTGTGCAGTGAGAATCTATCAAACAAAGCCATGGTTCCCAGCAAATTGAAACGAGATTTCACCACAATACATGCTCACCTGGAACAGTTTTAGGTGGCTGGAAACTCAAGACACTGAGTGTCAAAATCCTCCAACTCAGAAGGATTCTTGACTTTGCTAAAAGCCAACAGTCTGAAGCAAAGAAGCAGACCACACTAGACCGACATTTTAAAAAGTGATAAAATTTAACGTTATGGAGTTATGCAAACAGATTGGCTTTGCACTCTGTGCAATGATTTGTATAGTTGATTTGACATGTTTCTTTCGATGTTCACAATATTGGTAGTAAAAATCATTTGCATGCTGATAGCATATGCTTCCATAGTAAAAAATCGTGTAATTACATGCACATGTAATTTTTATGTGATCTTTAGATACTGTACTTGCATTTTCATATATATGTAATTAAATTGTTTTTATGCACTGATTTCATTTTTAAGAATAAAATGAGTAAAATTATAACGTATTTTTGTGTTTAAAATACCGTATTGACTTAACTGACTGGCATGACATGGTAAATTTTCCTAACCTCGCTATATCGCGACCCTGCATTTATCGTGATCGAATTTTTTGGAACCCCAATTACTGCAATATAGCGGGGCTCCACTGTATATGAAAAAATTCAGAATTAGGAAAATTCATTCAGCAAAAAAAATAAAACAAGTTAGCAATCTCCGAGACATAGTGACGTCAGTTGGCACATAGCCACTATACCACTAGGTAGTCAGTCGGCACTGAGGGGTTAAGAAGAAGATAACAGGTTAGCAGGAGATAGATTCTTTGATCAATTGCCTCCTTAGAAAATAAAATCATCTATAACCTTAGAAGAAGCATGACCATTATCTATAATATTTTATGATATTTTAAGCATCATTTGTTTCTATTGCTATTTGACTAAAGGAAGGATTAATGTAAACATGATACAAAGTAACTATTTCACCTATGGAAAATTAAGAACAAATTTCATACATTTACATTACTTTGAGTTAAGTTTGTAAATAAATAATGGATATTGCTAAATAAATACTATTTTCAATGACAATATACTGCACAATTACATGGTATATTATGAAATTCAAACAGATGAAATTGGAGAAATTTATCAGTTACTGAAAATAGAGGAATATCAAAATGCACAAAAATTAAATAATGGACCTCATATTTCTAAATTAACTGATGTAACAAACTCCACTTGGGAAGGCTTCACTTTAAATGAAAAAAAAAACCTGTAATCTGATGATACTGTAACTTTTTGGTGGAAATTTACAAGTTTCTTTTTTCATTTAAATGGAATCCTTCCACAAAGTAGAGCCTTCCCAAGTGGACTTTGTTAAGGCTTCACTTTGTGGAAAGATTCCATAATAGAAATAAAAATAAATTTCAAGTGGAAATTACAATTTTTGTTTTTATTTCTATTATAACTGATGTAATTTACCATCTATATACGAATACAGTACTTTATAAGAGAGAGTTTAGTCAAATTGAAAGTGTGACATACCTTTGGCTGTTGCTTATTATTACCGCACTGCTTACAGATTTCCATTCTATTGCGATAAACACAGAATTCTCCTGGCCAACCTTCATAGTAATACATCATGCAGATATCAGACCTTAAAAAAAAGAGCAGGTCATGAAAACTATCAGAATATAATGGCCGATAACAGAACAATGGATCAAATTTTGTTCAACTTTATCAACTGAGAAATGAAAATTTTTGGGTGCAAGAACAGAAATATTTAAAGAACAGTTGAGGAAATGGCGATTTCTACCAGTTAAATAAGATTTATAACCTATGAACGAAAGATAAGAAAGACAGGAATGGAAAGGGAATATTTTAAAATTGTAAACAAGTTATCCTCACTTTGAAAGGGCCATCCATGGTGGGAAGTCCATGTTTTCTGCACATGCATTTGTCACACCAAATCCTAGGGAATGTCCACCCCACCTGTACATTGTGCCACTCAGTTCTATAATGAACATTTCATCCTCCATCAAAGGCCTGTCTGTCACCAAACCACCGAAGCTAGCCACAGTCCCTGCACTGTGTCAGGAAATATAATGCAAGAATACAATCAAGTGTATTAAAAATGATGATCATAAGCTCAAGTTAACAAAATGCATTGAAAATAAATAAAAGAATTTTCACAAAACTGCAATGATAAAGGAATCAAGAAATAAAATATACTAATTTACTATCATATAAGTGCATGAAATGGGTACTCACTCTTTCCTATCGGCTTTTCTTCTATCAAATGACAGAACGATATTCTTTCCTGCCCTCTGGCTAAATGAAAGTCTCTCTGCAACAATAGAAACTACATGTTAAAGATGTGATAAAATCAGACATGGATATTAATAAATTGTACTCAGGGTTCAGCAAATAAAACTGTTATGACTTTCATTATATATAAGCGTATTAAGCAGCATGCCGTACTATGATACTAGACAAAATAGCACATCTTATAATTTTACTTTAATAAAAAAAGTTTTTTGCTTCAAAGCATTAGAGATAAAACATTCTCTGTAAAACTAACCATTCTGTATGATAGGCTAATAGTACACAACACAATAAATAAACAAAGGCATAAGGAAATTAGACAAACGATAATTAATACAGAAAATTTAAGTTGGGCTTGTATACTAAGATGTTTACAGTTGACTTCTGCCAACTGTTTCATGGCTATCATTATATATCGACGTTTCTTACAGAGGAGGAGGAGATAACATATAACATATAGGAGGATACTAATGTTTAGGCACTTCCAGATGAGCTAGAGATTCGAAATTTATTTCTTAGGTAGGATTTTGTGAAAACCAATTAAAAAACGAAAATCTTGAAAAAGTGCAACAATGCGGCAGCTAAAGGTAGGATTTGTAAAAAAACGAAATAGGGATTACACAAATTTTGATATTTTAATTTGTTTGGCAGTTAAAAATTCTTAAAGTTTAAACAAATAGATAACTGTTTAGACATTACGAGATGAACTAGGAAGCTTAAATTTTCAAGTTATGTACAGAGTAGTGCATTTTCACAAATAAACATTTAAATATCTACATAAACATATTGCGAGTGCCATTAAAAATGTTTAAAATTTAAACAATTGGAAAAATATTATTTCACTTCTAGAAGTACTACAACTTTAAAATTTGGCATAAATGTTTTGCATTAGTACCCCATAATGGAGAAAGTATAAAATTCTTAAAATTGCAAAGTTTTGGAATTGTTTTAACCTATTATTTTTACATAAGGGAAAAACGAAAATTGCTCCGGAGGTGAAATATTTAGAATTAAAAAATATTTGTAATGATGAAATATGAAAAATGAATGCTTTTTTATGTTGAGATGATATGCTTGTGGAATGCAAGCACCAACTACTAGTAGATGATATCTGTATCAAAGGAAAATATTACTTCATGAATGCGATACGAAAATTTTATCGTTTTGAAATTAAAGAGACGATGCACTGATTCGATCGTCAGACATAAATGCAGCCAACCGACAGGTTTCATAATAAAGAATGAATTTCTCCTTTATCGATGCAATGACGGCAAATATAGTAAAAATACTAAAAATATTTGGCAGGATGCTAACACAAAAATAAAATGAAGGCCTGGCTATCTCCGAATGCAGACGTTATCTTAATTCCTATGAGCTCAAAAATGCATATTTTGAGTTGTCGCAAAAAAACACCCGATTACGATGAGAAAGAGACCCGCGAAATTCAATACAAAAAATTTCAACAAAAAATATGGTCCTAAAAAATTTCCAGCTAAAGTATTAACGCTATAGAATTACATCGTGACTTCTGATTTGAACAAATAGCTCACCGGATGCTATCTTTATAAGGAAAGGGCACGTGACAAGATTGACAATTTTTAAAAACAATTTAATAATTTACCAGTAGAGTTAAAGAAAGGAAAAACAATGGGGGTATATACTGACAGCATGATTAACGGCCCTAGTCAGAAGAATCATGATTTTTAGAGAAGAATGGGCTGTTATTATTGTCGTACATAATAATTGTTGTTACTCAATTGTTACATTATCGTATGTCACTTGTTGTACTCCAAAAATGTTTTATGTAAGATTTCCATTTGCCTTACACTATTATTAACTGCTTAAAAAATTTAATGTGGCCCCCACATGACTTTTTCCATACCTGTAATATTTCTAAAATTCCAAATAGGTTACATAATAATAAATATTTTAAGGAACCGAGAAAATTTTAGACTTGACAAAGAACAGAAATATACTCAAACCATAGCTTTCTGATATTGAATATAACCAGTGGTGAGATCTCAAAATTTTAGCTAGCTGCCAAAATTTTAACAACCGGTTCTGTGAGCCAAAATTTGAACCACCGGATCCTTAATAAAAAATTCTGAATTCGGCAATCAAAAATTGACAACCCCTACCACCTTTTGGCAATTTTTAATAAATTAATTGTCTCACTATTTACCTCCTTCAAGTGTCTGTATTTTATGATTTAGCTAGGCTTCAATAACTGCATGACAATTGGTTAGTATAGTTAATTAGAAAATAAAGACTTTTCTAATGAAATCAGAAAAGAAAAATTATTTAATTAAAACCAATGAATCATTTTATCTACATAGCTAAAATTAAATTTCTCAGTCAACTTTAGCAATAATGAATTATTAGGCAAAGCACAAATATACCTAAGTACTTCTATGCTTTTAAATTTAAGTTTTTAAAAACATTTTTACATACCTTATTATTACTTATTACGGTAATAATTTCCAAATGGCTTCTTGGTTTTCTCCATAAACTGTCATTTTAGATACACAGACTCTGGTATCAAAAGTGGATCAATGACTTCTCATCCATGATTTGACATATGTTAACGGGTTCCATAAGCTTAATGGTTTCCCCAACAAATTGATGACCATAAAGCATGAAATGTGTTTAGTTGTTAAACTTGCTCTTTTATCACTACAAATATTATTCATCAACAAAAAACCTCTTTCTGCCTCTGCAGAACTCATTGCAATTGTGTTCATAATTTGCTTTGCTTTCCTTATTGTTTCTGGAGCAGGAAGATCTTTCAATTGAATGTTATTTTCAACATAGTCACAAAAATAGTTTTAATCAATTTCAAATTTTAGGACTTTATTTAATTCGTGAATCTTTTCTTCTCCGCGTTTCAAAGGGACTCTCACTTCTTCAAGGTTCCAATTCAACAATTTTAGATTTATTATTAATGGGACCTAAATTATCTTTTTTATAATTAATGTGTTGTTATTTAATAATCTTTCCTCCATTTTATCAATTATGAATGCTATTACTTTTTCTCATGGCAGTGGTTTAAATCGAACATTTTCTTCAAACTCTATACATTTAAAAGCATCCTTTTGTGCCAGTTTGTTACTTTTATTTTTATGCATACCAAAACTATCTTTAAATTGTATTAAAAAATTAATTATACGCTTGATGAGTTTATCTGCATTTGTTAAACTCAATTGTCTTCCTTGTAGTACATTTGATAATAATGCAAGTTCATCCAAAATGTCGACCATTAATGCCAAGTCCCTTATAAGTGCTTTGTTTTTCAACCTTTTTTCCATGGAAAACTTCTTATCTTTGGAGAAAAAGATATAAAGAGCTGGATAAACCCTCCAGACTGCTTTAGCAGATTTGAGGCTACAAAAAGCCCATCTTGCACCAAAAACACAGCCTATTTAGACTATTTTCAATATATAGTTCTTCAGAAATTTTTTTAAGCTTCACTTGACTTTTATTTGGCTGGTGAAAAATGGCATAAATTTTGTCCAAAAAATCTTGAAATGCCCTATTTCATTAATTTCATTTATAGCATCATCCAAAACAAGTTGTAATCGATGATTCAAACAATGACAAATTATAACCTCTGCAAATTCTTGAATTAATCTTGTAGCAACTCCAGATTTTCTTCCAAGCATGGTGCTTGCTCTGTCACAACAAAATGTGATCAAATTTCTCTTTAAATATTCTGTGTCAAACCCTGAATCATTTAAAGTTTGTCGTAACATGTTATAAATATTTTCTGCAGTGGTCGCTTCCAATTCTACCAAATCAAGAAAAATTGTTGTTGAACAATCAACTAGTTCACATTTTAGAAAAATTACAAGGATAGATTTGCTTGGAATTGTTGAAGCTTCATCAATAATAATACAAATTTTTGACTTTTCTCAATAATTTTACTGAAAATTTCATTTCTTATTGATTCAGCAATATGCTCTACAATTCTAATTGCAGAAAATCGCGAATGCAAGCAGTTCCCTAAATTGATTTAATTCTTAATTTGCAGTTCTACTTCATCCCCCATGCCTGACATTGGTCTGTTTCTTTTCACTAAGCTGTAAACTACGTCAAAAATTTTACTTGTCATTTCAACATCTTTTTCATTAATTTTATCAAAAACTTGAATAAGTTTCCTTTTTTGATTCCTTTAGTATATTTACAATGTTAGTATGAGAGTTTGATTCTAATTGTTCCTTTTTTTCGTATTGAAGCTTGCTGAACTTTTTTCTCTAACCCACATGTGGTAATGTTGCACTTTTGCCATTCAGAAGAATTATGAAAAGATTTTCCTTTAAAGATTCCTAATTGTGACTTATTCACACAATGATAACAGCAGAGTTTTTTGTTTTTATTTACCAAGCCATCCTATTTTTTAGAAAATATTGTTCTTGCTCAGAATTCCAACAATCGGGCAACAAATTTAAATTTTCAGAATCATGAAAATCCTCTCCCATTGCAACTGAAGACATATTTTCAGATGTTTCGTCATTTGTAGCACTAGAACTATTGACTACTGACTTGACAACTGGAGACACATTTTCAGATGGTTAGACATTTGCAGCACTAGAACTATTGACTGCTAACTTGAAAAAAGAAGACACATTTTCAAATGGTTGGACATTTGCAGCACTAGTACTATTGGCTATTGACTTGACAACTGAAGACACATTTTCAGATTGTTGGATATTTGCAGCACTAGAACTACTGACTTTGTCACTTTTTTGGGAAACCTATCACTAATACTTTTTTGACTCTTCATTATGAGGGTATAATAATTTTTTAAAATAAAATTTTACAAATTAACACACTGAAAGCACACGGATTAACAAATCAAAGGCAACTAATTACATAGAGCATATGGTTGTCTAGCTATAATAGACAAATGGTTGCGATTTTCATCTCAGAATATTCAAGCGCAAAATGATGTTCCAACCCATCTTAGCCAATCAAGACATGTAGACCGAGTCATTCGTCTATGGCGTGATTGACCTCGTAAGTCTTCTGTGGTCTCCGCTGAGAGCCCAAGAGCTCTCTTCAGCGTCCAGGAAAAAAGTTAACCGGTTCTTATTTTCAAAAATTTCTTAACAAACGGTTCGACCGAACTGGGCCCAGCTCACCACTGGATATATCCACAAACCTCCAACAATTAAGAAAATGAAAAGGAGCATTGCTAAGACATAACTAAGCGTCAACTGCTAACAATAGTCATTGGCAGGTGGCAGCTAAAAATATAAGATATCTCTTAAACAATGCATTATATGGGAAAATGTTTCAAACAAAGGTTGTAGAAAATAAAATTTCCTATAACTTTTATTCAAATACATTTTTACGTTTGTCAAATATTAAAGCAAATATTAAAAAACGGATGTGACAAGAGTAAACACCCAGTTCCGGTTGACCGATGTTTACAAAAACTAATCAGTTCTTGTGACGTTCATAAAAATGTTAAATATAAAATTTTGCATTGACCTGATTAATAGTTTTTGAGTTAGAGCACCCACAAAAAGCTGTCACATACATACATACACACTAACAGACATCATCGAGAAAATGCTCAAAACGTGTTCGGGGGATCTCACAAAACGTGTATTTCCTTTGAAATCTCGAAATCGATTTTTTTCAAGAAAACTACTTTCCCCTATACTACGTATGGAGAATGTAAAAATAAACAACTATTGAAAAATTGGGACGTATTTCCAGCATCAGTGGCTCCCGGCATACAGCTAAATCTTATTTAAAATATTTATATCGGAAAATGCAATGTGGTTTCAATTGAGTTGTACAAATTGTAGCCATTTGCATCGCATTATCAAACGTTCTACATCACTATCACTGTCCTACTCTTAACATTTAATGGGCATTGTCGAAAAAATAGATTGCCAACATCTCACCAATCACAGCCAGTTGATTCCTAAATGCTTCGTCGTGCATCATTTATCTAGAAGTTTAAGTCTCGCCTGTAATCTACGATCTTTCACCAATGGACAACTCAACTCTTCAATGAGTAACGTAACGCTCTGTTTTTATCGTAATTCTATATAGAGGATCGTTTTTCCCTAGGACGATAAGAGACCATAATAGGAAAAGATAACGTAGGAAAACTATTGACCCTTGGTGCACTGCACCCCCTGCCATCCACTAAAAAGGTGACTTGCAGGGTATAATGTAGATGTAGATAACATTTGATCGAAATTCGCCAATGATTCTCGAAAAGATTTCTGCGCGGGATGCTGCTTAACATTTTGACTAATACTTTTGAATACCACTTACGGTCCGAGGACACCAAAGCTGATTCGACTGCCACCTTCTGCGTTGAACATAATATCGAAGAACTAAAGCCTGCGACGTCCATCCTTTCCTCCGAAGGGGATCACAAGGAGAAACGATGACGAGATGACACGTCCAGCACCTTCGTCACAGAGAGCAGAACCTCAACTGCAACTTCCGACGAAAGGCTGCCTTGACTCTACCACCATTGGTCCAAAAGAGAACGAGGTGGGGAATAATAACTCGCTCTATTTTGGCAGATGTTGCTGCAAACAGAGGGATTCACAAATCGACGCCCCTGGGTGGTGTGGGATTGAGGGTCACCCATTTGGAGGCTATGCTAGAAACCTGTGGGAGTGAGGGTGGGGCCGGTTAGTGGTATCACGCAGAGTGGGGAACACAACAGCGCGTCTTCCGAGAGAGATAATGGTGAAGAGACGAGGGGATGGCTGACTCAATGGGAGGGGGTGGCCTCCTAACCAGATGAGTCAACCGAAGGTATGTGTGTACATCGTATACTTTCTGTTCCCTTCGATCAACCTCAAAGAGGTCCCTGAGTTACGAACGGGTTGCGTTCGTAAGTCTTTTGTTCGGAAATCGGAACCATAGACGCAGGGGGAGCCCGAGGAATTTTGGCGGCCCTGGCGAGATAGCACTCCAGCGCCCCCCTCCGTTAATGTTTACTGAGATATTTACAAAGTATATGCAAATTTATTCATCGCGCTGTAAAAATTATTGATAATGAACAACTAAAAGGAATGCCATCAAGATTCCTCCAGCCTGTTTTTCAATATAAATTGGTATCCAATATGTATTCACTTGCAAGTAATGCATAGATATATGGTCGGGATAGCGCCCCAAAAATTTCGACGCCCCGGGCAGCCGGCCGGCTCGCCCGTAGCTCGTGCCGGCCCTGCGTGGACGAATTTTTTATATTGCTTAAGTAGGCGCGCTGGCGCACAGGGTGCGCGAAAGCGTTTTGGCAATTTGTAAATTTTGCTTCATATAGATTCTTTTATGTAACCTATAAGTATTGCTTGAGTAGTCAGTTGTTTGCAACCTTTTACATCTACATTATACCCTGCAAGTCACCTTTTTGGTGGATGGCAGGGGGTGCAGTGCACCAAGGGTCCATAGTCCATAGCTATTGTTCTTGAGAAGTAAAACAGACGCAAAGCTGTGTGTCGCTTCTACTGTGCTATATACACATCGCGATTTGTCTGTAATTGTTTAAATGTTTCAATAACAATAATTTTGAGGACTATTTCTTCTATTGTTACATTGTTTGTCCTAAAATAGCGCTTATTTTAATATTTAATAGCAATATTTTTTTAATACTACCACCTAATATAAAACGCTTGATATCTTTTTCTGCACGACGGGGATGCATCGCCGATCGAGGCAAAACCCGCTCAAAAATCTTATGAATGATATTTTCAAACGGGTTTCATTACTTTTGGTTTAAAAACAAACCAAAGACCGAAATAATATACGTTAAAAGCTATTAACTCACAGATTGAAGGTTTGCATAACAAAAAATAAAATTTTTAGTACTTACATATCACCTCGTTTTTAGTCATCAGACCCACTAGATTCCAGTGATAGTGATGTAAGTAGGGTTGCCAACTCGTGAGGAGTTGATTCCGGGAGAGAGATTTCCGCTCCATGAGTAGGGAATTTTGGGAGAATCCGGGAGGTTTCTCAAAGGTAAAAAACGCTTAAGCGAACCATAATATGTATATACTTATATTGATGAGAATACATATAAGGAGCAGTTAATCTTAATCTTATTTTTTACTTTCTCCATCTGCGTAGTACAGAGAAAGTATTGTTTTCGTGAAAAAAATCGAGTTCGAGATATGAATTGAAATACACGGTCCCCTGAGCACGTTTTGACTATTTTCTCAATGATGTCGGTGTGTATATGTGTGTGACAGTTTTTTCTGTGAGCGCTCTAAATCATAAACTAATGGTCAGAGTAACACAAAATTTATATTTGTAATTTTTATTATAATTTTCGGCTGCAATCGGTTAACGGAATTTGGATGTTCACTGTTGTTATTGTTACGTTTTTGGCAAATAACTATTTCAAATCTTCATAAATATAGGTGTTACGTATTATAAACTTCATATAAAATATTATTCTCTATAATTTTTGTATTTAACATATTTTCGTAGAACGTATTGTTTATAAGATATTTAATTTTTTTCGTAATTTCCTAATAAAAACGGTAACACGTCGGAGAAATAAAATATAACAGAATTTAACGGAAAAGGAAAGGGTACAGCATTTTTTTATTAGAATTTTAAAATTATTTGCAATAATCGTACGAATTTAGCACTTGAAATATAAGACGCATGAATCAATTATATTTCACTTTCCTATCATCGATTTTTGAATCCGTTCCGGTTATTGCTACAAATTTATTTTGAACGTGGAAATTCAATGTTATTTTCTGATGTAAATTTTTGTTCTTTGTGATGAATTGCATTTTTGCGGATTTCTTTTCTCTTTTATACGTAATTAAATAATATAATAATACAATTTAATACTGTACAATTATGGAGAAAGTCAGATTTTTATAGTACTGTATAAACGTTAGCCAACACTACATATTCAATCGATGTAAATATAAAGGTGCATGAGACCAACCCGGCCCCTTGGTAAGTAATGTTGCCAACTCTTCAACAGCATTGTTGAGTATGCAACCCGCATGGCGATCATCTTGTTAAGTGAAAACGGGAGAGAAAGGCCTCTATCCGGGAGTCGGGAGAATCTCTGGAATCTTGCCCTATTCCGGGAGACTCCCGGCGAATCCGCGAGGGTTGACAACCCTAGATGTAAGAGGCCTAGTTTCTTCTTTGAGCAGTTGTATCACTGCAGGAGCAAGTGATCCTTTTCTCCTCTTCGGAGTTCGTCGTAGAGAACTTAGGAGTGAATCAGATGACAGGAGTCTATTAACGAGGTCGTCGTTCGTGGCTTCACGAGAAATTTTTCGGGTGTGGTGTTCCCTGTATTTTTTTTAATGTCCTTATTTCTGGCTTCTTGAGCTTCCTCGAACATCTGTCCAATTGGGAGGATAGCTGCAGTTATGAGTAGAGACCCATGGAGGAGAATTTTATGTACCATGGATACATTTTAACATAGACAGTTGCAGTTTCCAGTGCACACTTTCATTAACAATTAAATCATTTTGGGGAGGATAGCACTTCTTCGCCTCCCATATCTTGTGGTAGCTAGAATATATGGCAGCATCTATTTCTTTGGCCCCAGACCTTATGCGTAGGTATTGCTCCTTAGACAAATACGATTCTATCATCAATGACAGGGCTTCGTCACATGTGTAGGGCCGAGGGAATTCGGAAGATGACTGACTTTTCCATGACTCTCGTATTTTAGAGGCTCTTTTGGGTGTTGTGAGGTTGGCTTAGTGGAGGAGTTTTGCAGTCTGTTCATTTCCTTGAGAATGAAGTTTCATTTTGGCAGCAAATAAAAGCTCTTTCGCACTGAGTTCCTCCCGCAAAACTTGAGTTTTTCCGACGCTTTGTCTGTTCACTTCCAGCACTGAACGAAACCTCCGGGCGGCCCTTTCTCTACAAAGAAACCGCAACGATGTCAAAATAAAGTCAGGAAGATGATAAAATCAAAGCAGCGTTAATCAATATTTGTGGTACTTTCAAGCGTACACGTAAAATACAGCACTTGCCTGGTTTTTGTCTGAGGTAGAAGCGTCTAAATTCAGCGAGAAAACTTCCTCTTGATTAAGCCACTGGGAATTTCGGCTGATAAACTGTCCCTTGCTGTCCTTTAAAGTATCGTATTTTTTATAATATCTTGCACGAAACACTGCAAGTTTTTTCTGGACTGCCCTGACTTGTTGTGTGTTATCATCGGACACCCCCATGCGCTTCAATACGACCCTAAGGAAGTGAGAGCGCTGCTCCTGCCGATCATGTGCAGCCTCCTCTCGCAAAATAGAAAAAAGCTCCATCCGAATTATTTTACATGCCATTTCGTACCTCCTCAATACCCGCCACTGAAGTACTAAAGCAAAGTCTTTGAAGCACTTGATTATGTAGTTAGCGTTGGGCACACTACTCACAAGATCGCCAAGTTCCACTGATTTCTTACCGTCTACTCTAGAGATTTCCTTCTCGACTGGCATAAGATGCGTATAAAGGCAGGAAAGATGAGATTGACAATCAAAGCCGTATTCTGCAGCAGCAGGATAGAAAATGCTGTGACTGCACTACGCCTGCACGTTTTTCCCGTGCGTAGCGGGAACGCCTTCGAAAGCAAAGCTATGGCGCAGTAGCGTATCCCAATATTTTTGTCGAGTGCGCGCTCGGATATCAGTCGCTGCCTTTCGGGAACCGCGTTGTATCGGGTCGTAATTCTTTGTGCACAGCAAGAATAAGCCCTAAGGTTTCCTTTCCAGTTGGATTCAGCGTGTATACACGTGTAACTTTTTCTGTAGGCATCCGAACATTGCGAGAGAAACAGATTTTGAGTAGCGTTCAGTTTCCGCTGCTTGCACTAAAAACGGCAAAAGATACAATCTTTATTCACAATCAACGTGAAAGAGCGTAAAATTCTGAATAAGTTACCCCTTAGTTTTAGTGGACAAAAGTCAATATCAGTTGTTAAGAGATGCGGTCTGTGACTGTCTGTAAGTCACTCATTCAATTGAGAGGAAGCCCTCGATGGCAGCTATGATTTCCGATATTAAAACCTCTCATATTTAAAAAATTGGACTTTGTCTTAAAGCACTGATGATTTAGGAATCCCAAAAGTCTTAATTTGTAAATATTTTATTAACTTGGTAAAATGACTTTTGAGCGGGTTTTACCTCGATCCGGCCCACTGTGAGCCGGCTCGCCCGGGATGTCTGCAGGCGGCGTTGGTTGGTCCATGCCAAGCTCTTAAAACGCAAATAACTCGATCAAATATGCAGATATAAACTTGAAATTTGGCAGAGATAATATACTCGGATATGAAAATACTATGATTAAGAAAATTTTACGAAAAACTTCCAGGGTTCTACTCCAGGAGATGATTTGCATTCTCCATAAGATAACAGGTAAAAATCGTCTTTTTGACGTGCAGGCTTATTTCCCTTTTGACATTCAAATTAGAAAACATTGACTCACAAGCTTTAGATGTAAACCATTTTAACGAAAAGATTTTCTTATTCTGTTCATCGTTTTTCGTCTACAATTCGAAATTTCTCATGTTAAACGTTTAATTTGCATATTTTGGGGAAATCGTGCCATTTTAACGGGATCTTGCCATGTTACATTGTTAAACCTCGAAATCCTATTTTTATTTCAATCTTTATGGGTTTAAGCGTGCTTTAAAGGCTTTTAATACGAGAAGGAGAGAAAGACGAAAGGAGGGGGAAAATATTTTCATAACAATCAATGTAAACAACATTCGTTTCGTTATTTACGAAAATATATACCTAAAAATCTGAAATACTATTTAAAATTAGATTTAAATCGTTATGACTAGCTAAATTCAATATTATTGAAAAAGAAACGGTATGAAAATCGGAGGTATTTGCCGGACGTTTTAATAAACAAACCGAGCATGTCAAATGTTTATAGCGTGAAGGATTGTGCGATAGGTTACGGGAGTTAGAAGAATGGAGTACTTGAGGACGGTTTTGGAAATAGGGAGAGAGAGGTTTAAAAGAATCGAAGAATCACAAAAATAATAATAAAAGGTCAAGTTTTCAGTCCGTTGGTCTGAGTGACAAGCTATTAAAAAGGGAATAACTCGATCAATGATGTAGAAAGAAAATTGAAATTTTGCATAAATTTATATAATTAGAATTTTTATTTAAGTTTGACATGGTAATTAAAGAAATTACTGTGTTTGTGGCGCTATTTTGAGGGGGTTATTTTGCACTTCCTCCGAATAAAACTAATTAAGTTTTAGAAGAAAGGGAGGAGAATGGGTGGAAATAAGATGGAGGATGGGAAGAAAAGAGGGTGAAGAATAAGAGGGAGAGAGGGATGGAGAAAGAGAAGAAGAAAGAGGGAAAATACGAGGGGGAGAGGGATAGAGAAAGAGAAGAAGAGGGAGAATACGAGGTGGAGAGAGAATACGAGGGAGAGAGAATAGGAGAGGGAGGGAAAGAGAATAGGAGAGGGAGGGAGAGAGAATAGGAGAGGGAGGGAGAGAGAATAGGGGGAGAGGAAGGGAAGAGAGTGGGAGGGAGGCAGAGAGAAAGGGAGGAAGAATTGGAAGTACCTTCATTTTAATACCTTCATGATCTGCACATACCCGTCATATTTTACGGGCAATTACGCTAGTCCTATATCTAATTTCGAATGCAATGCATGTAAGTTCATACGTACATACGTGAACTTTATGCTGACGTCATCAATGGCACTTGATAACGCGTTTTTAACTACCTTCCCGATTAGGTGGAATGTTGAAATTTCGCAGGAATGTTAGATTCAGATATATAAATTAAATGACTAAAAGAAAATTCGAAAAAAGATCCGGGTTTGACTCCAGGGGGGCGATTTCCATTTCCCGTAAGTTAACACGTAAAAAGCAACTTTTTAAAGTGTAGCCTTTTATTCTTTTGGAAATTGAAATTAGAAATAATTGACGTACGATCTCAAAATTTAAACTATGTTTTAGGAAAATTAATTCTATTTCTAAAATATCTAAAATTCTATTTAACATTTTTATAAAAGTTAGAAGATCTGATTAGTTTTATGTAAAAATCGGTCGACCGGAAGTGGGTGTTTACTCTTGTCACTTATCCGTTATTTTGAAATATTTGCTTTAATATTTGATAAATGTAAAAATATATTGGAATAAAAGTAGTAGGAAATTTCATTTTCTACAACCTTTGTTTGATACATTTTTCCATATAATGCATTGTTTACGAGATATCTTATATTTTTAGCTGCCACCGCCATGCCACCTACCGAAGACGATTGATAACAATTGACGCTTAGTTACGTCTTAGTAACGCTCCTTTTTATTTTCTTACTTGTCAACCGGAAGTAAATATTGACAACGATCCCAGAGCTAACAACATGTAATTTGCCATATAAATAGGGAGAAAGTCATGTGTTGCCCACATTAGTTTATTTTTTATATATTTTTGGCTGTACATGTTTCTATGGTAATTATTATTTATTTTTATGACAATTGATTTGTTAGTTTTTTGTGAATCAATGTATTTTCTTTGTAGTGTAATGTTAGAGATGTTGTAGTAAAATAAGAATATATTTTATGTATTGTCTATTAAATATGTTGCTAACAATATGTATTTTCATCAGAGTTTTATTTTTGTACACTAAATCGATGTGTCATATTCTGGGGAGAGGGGGGCCCAAATTATTCTTGCACCTTGTGTCCCTGAAAACCTAAATTTGCCACTGATGATAACTGCTGAAATGCTAAGGTATAGCAATATTTTTCCACCTCTGTTGAATAAAAGATGATTCTTCCAAACCTTTAGGAGTTTTATTTTCTGATTTCTGTCTCAGGAATTGATTTGGATCCATAATCACTGAGGATCTGTAGATGGATGAGTAAATTCAGTTTTTGGAGAAGACCAGCATCGCCCATCACCTCTGGCGGTGACCATAACTGATTGCATTTAAGGTAATGATCTACTACTCTGGGCACCGATGCTTTACATTCACACTATTATGTGTCCTATTAGTCTGAAGAAATCTCACTACCTAGTTTTTTCTTAAAGCGTCAAATTTCTGAAATCCGAAAATCTCCAGAAATTTTACAGATATAGACACCTTTTGTGAATGCAATACAGTATATTATTTAGCTCTCTCTGGTCAGAGTTCAAATCTCCTGGTTTTCTTGCTATTATTCCTTGAAAGACATGCTATAAAAGCGTCAGTTCACATCGTTGTCAGTGAATCCAGAAATGATTCTCATGGCTCATTAAAACATAAAAGGCATGTTAATGACACAGTAATAAGAATCCATCCTACCTTATTTAGCACTCCACTTCTAAGGAAGGTAATCTACATACCATGAGATAACTACTGTCTCCTTCCCTCTCTCCACAAGAAGCTATCTAAAATAGAGGCAGCACTTATGTAAAGACAATTCCCAGATGTACAATCAACCTTGGATCCTTTAACTTATTCCCCCATTTCACAATCATTTGAACTCATGAATCAGCATAAATTTCAAAATTGGTAATTCTGTAGACTTTATTCCACGTTTGTTTAATTAGGCCTCAGTTATGGTAAACATTTATAATGCCCAAAGCAAATAAATCTCAAACTTTGATGTGGTATAGTCTTCTTATTTCATGATTAGAGATGTTCTATCTGGAATAGCATTTGGTGATAATTAGAAGTCATAGTCATGAATGTATTCCACCGATTAGGATTATTTAATTTTCTCTTTAGCACATTCGCAAATCAAAGAGCTATAATTTTTGGAAAGACTTGGAAAAGAAATGAACCAAGGCAGTCTGAAGAATGCAACTCCTTTATCATGAACAGTAATTACAATGAAATGCTCCCAATCTTCTCCACAATTTAAACAGCCTCTACGCAGGGCCCACATGATTATTTGGGGGGGCCTTGTTCGATAGTGAAAGGGGGTGGGTCCTATTTATGAATGTATGTATATATAACCGGTAGAGCAAAAAATGTTTTTTAAGGACAGTGGTGGTTCTTTAATAAAAATAGTTACTGTTAAAATTAATTTTTAGTATAAACTTTATTGTTTAAAAGCCTAGCGGTAAAATGTTTATTAATGGAACATAAAACAATATCATAATGGAATAAATATCAAATGTGTAATTTAGAAATTAATTTAATCACATATAATTACACATAACATGAATGATCAGGTATCCGAGATTTTTATAAAATCACAAAATCAAATAATTTTATTAAATATATGGAAGAAATATTTAAAAAATAATTTCTCTCTTTTTTGCTGCAAATTCTTGACTCTTACGAGAGAGATATAACGCACAAGCATGTGGTGTACAACTTACAACTAAACAAAATTCATCTCTAAAAGGCATTAAAAGATTCATTTACTGTCAAAGATATTAAGAAATGAATGTTTAAATTTTCCTGAAAGTTATATTTAAAGCTTAAACACATATCAACGGAATCCAAGTCTAAATGTTCTTTTTTAGTTAATGACCATTGATCTCTGTCAACCACCTTTCAATGGCAGAATGGTACAAATAAATTTTTTGCCGAAAAACATTTTGCAAATACTATGTTACTCTTTAAGAACGCATTTTATTTACTAGCAGAGTGCCGATTTCCTTCTTTGTTTATTCTCTCTATTATTGCCTGAATCGGGGATTTACCAGCACAATTTGAAATACTACCGGCACTGTTGTCTTCACTTGAACACAACTTACTCCTTCCTTTGCATTCTATGGATTTGCCTCTGCTCCTGCTCTTGCTTCTACTTCTGCTTCTGCTCCTACTTCTACTTCTGCTCTTGCTTCTACTTCTGCTCTTGCTTCTACTTCTGCTTCTACTTCTGCTCCTACTTCTACTTCTGCTCTTGCTTCTACTTCTACTTCTGCTCTTGCTTCTACCACTGTTACTGCATCGGCTTCCGCCACTTTCCCTGCTTTGAGTCCTCACGCCACCACTGCCAGTACTCCTGCTTCTGCTTGGGACCCACCTTCCACATTTATTGCATCTTTTTCTGCTTCTGCTGCGTCGTCTACCTCGCCTCGGCGCTTTTCTTGAAAGAATGCCAATTATTTTTCTGCAACAGGTGTTCTCTTCCTCTCCAAATCTATAAGGGGTACACTTCCCTTTTCTTGACAGTCTCCAGCAACATCCTGTGTTTTCAACCGAACCGGCTTTTAGTTCTCTTCTTAGAGAGGATATTACCTGTGCCTTCAGATCTCCGGGGTGTTTTATCTCGTTATTGGCAGATTTGATCTCTTCCACCAATCTTTCCACTGTCCAGCCTTGATCCAGCATCTTGGAACCGCTGTCTTTTAATGCTAACACGTGTAATGTTTCAAGAACGCACAAACTAAAGTCAGGAGACAGAATCATTGCTGCTTTTATTCGTTCGCTTAATGCTTTCATCTCGGAATCGGTCATCATCTTTGACAAATTTCTTGATAAAGTTTGTATTTGAGTGTTAGAATGGAACGCTGCCAAGAGAAATTCATCGAGATCAATGGATATTTTGTATAACCTTTAGGAAAAGTTAATCTGAAAGGTATATTACAATGACATCAAATGTAAGAAAACTAAACTGATAATTAGTTAAATTGCACAATAGCAGTATTTTACTGATTATTATGGTCTACAAACAAAATGTATGACGGTTCCTAGAGGTGATTTGTTTCGCTAATTGAAAAATGCGAACCATAAACATATTATACTCGTGCTAGATTAAAATAAATACAAATTTTGAAATATTCTCTAAATGTTTTTAGATAAATGTTGCTATGTATTTGCCGTTGCTATGTATTTACTATTTTCAATATAAAAATAAAACAATCCCTATTCCTCAAGAGTGGGGAGTGGGTGGGGAGTACCCAAGTATACCTAAGTATACCCAAGTATGACCCAATTATACCTAAGGGTACGGCCAGACCGAAGAGCGTGCGAGCGAGCAACAAAAAAAGATAGAACACATTGTTCGTTATGTACGTGGCCAAACTGACGCGAGCGCGTAATCGATGTTGCTGAGCGCGCAAGCGATGTCGCTTTGAATTAATTAAAACCTGTTCTATCTTCTGAGCGATATCGCTCGACTCAACGTCGTAATCTGGCTCTGCGTAACAGTTGGTAATTTGAATCAATAATGCTAATAATAACTTACTAATGAATATATTTTACTAATCATTCTCCTTTGTTCTCTTTACTGATATCCACAACTAATTTAATTAAATTTTACTTAGTAAACTAACGTCTTTTTTGTAACCTCTGTTAACTATTTCTATTTTCTAATTACAAATCTTGTTCGATTTACTGTTATTCATAACCTTTTGAATTAATGTCATATTACTATGTAACTTCTGCTTTATGATGTTATTCCAATTATCTCATTACTGATTGTATATTCTCCCTCCTGCCTATTCATTTAACCCTCCTACCCTCACCCTCTCCATTCTTCTCCGTACCTTTATATAGAACCCTCTGCAAAAACGAATTTTCTACAAGGATAGCACTGCGAAGTGTCTTCCATGACCCCATGTCACGGACCGCATACCGAAACAAGACTGTTCATAGCTGCGATTGTAGCTTGGTAGTCTGGCCAAGCTGTCGCTTGCTCTTCGGTCTGGCCGTACCCTAAGCCCTAAATTCAAAGATTGTAGAAGATTTTTGAGATTATTAATAAGAAATAAATTTAAAATTTTCAAATTTCAGAAATTTTTTGTTTTGGTGGCGAAAGTTGGTGCTTATCGGCTTGCCAAAAATAGCAACTAACTAAAACGGTGAAATGAATTTCTGAAAAAATAATGAGCACACCTAACAAAATTACTTGTATTTCACTGAAATATGTTTTACCAGATGTGTTGAGTAAATCAGTTTTTAATTCTAATTTCCGTAATATATATATATAACAGTAACTTAATTCCCTTCGAAATGTAATTAATGTAATAACTAAAATTTGTTGATCTCAAAGAACGCATTTGGAAACTGTGTCCTCCGACATGGAGTACACCTTTACATACGTGTTTACTTTTTGTAAGGAATGCCTAATAACTACTACGTCGAGTTTTAAAGAATTGGTTGACCGACGTATGTGACACTTCCAAACATCCGCAGAACCATTCTTGCTTCTCTAATTTGAATAAAAAGGTTATAGAGGAAATGAAGGATGAATGTGATGGTAGGTTTACGTAGTAAATTATATTCGTACAAAGTCGAAGGAATGGATGAAAAAAGAACGCGAAATGAATGACTAACACCCAAATTAACACATTTAACTTTTGATGATTATGGGAACTTTTTAAAGGGAAAATTCTATTGTTTAGGAAATTGTCTCAAACAAAAAGAAGCGTGAATAAGGTGTGGTGTGGTGAGTGCTTCTGATGATAAGCGGTACGTTTACTAAGCGGAATAAACACACTTGCGTGGAACCATCAGCAGCGGAAACAAATCTGGCGACGAATAAAAGGATAAAACAATATTTTTTGCCGTCCAATAACAATAAATGAATCGCTGACCAAAAACCGCGAAAAGCAAGGATTTACTCTACATGATCGTTTTTATGTAATCTCTATAAAAGAATAACGAAAGGCTCCGAGGACCAATGTAGGAAAGGATTGTTTGCGTCCTCGAAGTGATGAATGTGATTTTTCCCGATGAGCATGATTTAAATCAAGAATCTGCAACCTTGTCTCCATGGCGAGCCCCATTGCTAGCCAAGTGCTTCACAGGTCCGGATGACTTGTTGATTAGGAAATTTAATAGAGATTCTTTGATATCTTACTTCATGTACCCCTGCTGTGATTCTCCTCGAGGTTTTGTTGATTTCAGTAACGTGTTTCCTTCAGACTTAAATCATTTCAAACTCCTAGAACAATGAGACGTGACCAATGCCTTTTTAAACGCCTATTGCCGATTATTTTTCCTTTTTAAGTTTACCGGTTCATCATCAGAATCGCGTTGTCTCAAGAGATTCCTTTAGAGGCGATTCATTTATTAATGCTTGGGTAAAACAAAACTTGAGTCATGCATAACTTCCGAAACCACGAACTGACTGCTGTTGACAAGACTAGCGCTGCCCTCAGAGCAATTTGCTACTTTCCTTCCGAAATTTCCGTTCTCTGTCCTTACCCCACTATGTACTTTCTCGAAAGAAACAGCTAGCCTGTGATACAGCCGTTCGGTGATGTGATCCATGTTCGGGTGCTGGAGGAACATATGCTGCAGTCCATAGAGTGATATCCCACCATTGGGGAATTTTTCTCAGCTAAGGTATGGAAACTGAACTTAATGTCTCGTTTCAATGTTAATTGGATAAACAGTAATTGATAGTAGACATGATATCCAATGGAAGCCATTGCAAATTACTATTGAATAAAAGAATTATAGTGTACACAGGTATAGATTTAACTATAGTTTATAAAAGATTCTGCTGGGTGCTTACTCGCTGTAAGGTAGGTAGGTAGGTAGAAATCTACTTTATTGACATTCCTCTTTTCACTTGCAGTTGAAGTTTTCTTGGTGGGTATGCAACTATTTTTTCATATGACAGTTCATTATTGAGCTTCATTACTTAAAGGAATAATAGTGTAGGATATGTTTTATTTACATTTTAATATAAGTGGGAATGCAGATACAAACTCGAATAATTTTAAGTTTGGGGCATTTGTTGCACCCCAGAGTTTGAAATCCCTGGTTAAGGTAAAAATCTTTCTTATTGACATTCCCTTGCAGCTGATTTTTTCATAATGGGCTGCTACCCGACTCATCCCTTCCTTCCTATGATAAGGTATGATGCCAAAGACTAATAAAAACCTGGTTGATTTTATAAAAATTAAACACCCGTACATAAGCCAAACTTTCAATAAAGTTATTTCTGTCTTAACACAATATAAACTATCTTGGAAAAGTACCTAAGCCAAAAAGATTATTTTTCAAAATAGATGATCTTTGTAAATTATATCTGAACTATAATGTTGCAACATTGGCTCAATAGAAGCCAGAGCCACCTTAACCATTGGGCTAAATGGACTTCAAGTAAGGGGCACCTGCCTTTTAAGGGCACCGGAGCCACACATTATTAATTTTATCATAAACAAATGTGGTTTTTATTTATGGTCAATAAATTCTATATTAAATATAAAATTATAATTCTATTTTTCATTAAAAATGTGACACCGTCACTATGAGGGCACCTTATATTATTAGCCCAAAGGGTACAAATTTCTTAAGACAGCCCTAATGTAAAGGAAATATTAAAGCTATAACAAACAATTTATCACCAAGTTTTAATAAATTTGACTAATTTTCTATGACTTTAACTTTACAATAGTGTATTTTGATTAAATATGTCACATGTGTTGCCTAATGTGCTCGAAGATCACCAACACACTTAGTCAACAATAATGAAATATTAAACTGGGTGGATAATACACATTCACATTGATAATTAATCATTATATTTGACGTTTATTGATAAATACCAATATTACCTTCCCCACTTCACTTTCTGTTTTTCATGGTTTTCTGACTCAATGCTTATATCTGAGGTTGCCATAAAAATTAATACATTGTTTTCTGGAAAAACAAAACATATTAGAGTATTAATGTTAACAGACAATCATCCAAATATACCAATAATATACCAATTATAATATACCAATTCAATAAGGAGAAGGAAGCATTCTTAGATCGCATTGTGACTTGTGACAAAACATGGGTTCATTACTTTAACCCTGAAGAATAACGTCAAAGCATGCATTGGAAACATCCGACCTCACCTTCAAGAAATTCAAGGTTGTTCTGTCTGCCAGAAAACTAATGCTTAGTGTTCTGGGACTCGAAGGGAGTAATTCTCGAGCATTATCTGTAGAGGGGTACTACAGTAAATGCTCAAAATTACAGTGACATACTTCTGAACCATTTGAAACTCACAGTTCCTACAAAACGTAGAGGAATGTTGAAAAATAGCATGATTTTGCTTCATGACAATGCACACCCTCACACCGCTGCAAAACTATGGAAACACTAAAACAATGAAGCTCGAGGTTTTGAACCACCAGGCCTAGTCTGGATCTCTCACCATGCGACTATCACCTATTTGGACTGCTGAAAGAACATCTTCAAGGCCAGAGATTCAGCAATGATGATGAACTAAAAGAGGCCATGCATTCATGGCTCGTTGCACAGCCTAAATCTTTTTTTAAAAGGTATATGGAAGCTTCCTAAATGGTGGACTCTTTGTATATAAAAGGAGGGGAATTATGTAGAAAAATAGTTTCATTTTTATAAAATAAAGTTATTTTTTTACGAAAAGTTTGCATTTACTTATCGACTCCTCCTCATATAAATATGAGTTATCATCAGCAGCGGACTGGCAATACTTGATTGTCTTGGGTGTTTCATTCTAACAGGCTGCAGTAACTGATTAAATCAGCCAGCCCAGTCAGTCCTGAAAGCATTGCCCAGTCTATCTTTGGTCACCGTTTATAAAAATTTAATTTGATATTTCGGACCAGCTGTGCTCGAAAATCACCAAAGAAAGGAAACAGATTTCTACTTTTTCTGCTCTATCATCTGCCCCCAGCCCCTTTTATTTAGACATGAAATGTTGAACAGTTTGGCTATTTTATAAAAATGTATCAAAGCATTGGGCTCATAAATTTCAGAAATTCCAACTGGAAGTGCCTTTAAAAAGCATGACAAATGGACGGACGCTTGCAAATTATATACATATTTATAAGACTACCAGCTACAACTGTTTTATTTTTGTACTTAATTGTACCATATTTATAATGTGAAAATGATAGTGAAACGCTTATTCTTCAATTAATTGGAAACAAATTTAAAAGTAATGTAATTTATCCCTCAACATTGTGCTATACTGTTTACATGTACTATAACCAGTGGTGTGCTGCCAAATACTTAACAACCGGCTCGCTCGTATCGCCGCCCCTGGCAGTTATGTATCCCACCTGCCATCTAATTGATTACGTTTCTGATGGTCCTGAGTTTGCATTATCTGTTCTTTGAAAGAATATGAAAATATTTCCATATAAACAAGACAATATCGTAAATACAAATTGAATATTTATTTTAAATATTTTAATAACATTAATGATTATTATATTGTATATTTAATACATTTATAACCAGTGGTGTGCTGGTAAATTTTTAACAACAATGAATGCATATAGGTACATAAGTTTTTTATAAATTGTACTGATTTACAACAAATACAAATTACAACAATAGTAAAATATTCAATATTCTTTATTGTAAATTCCATATAGCCAGTTGATTCTCACAGAATGCTTTCGTTGATTTTTGCCGAACTCTTGTATCTGTAGCCAATCTATGGTTGCGATTCAACCATGATTTGACAAATGGAGTTGCATCCCAATCCACTAACTCTTTTCCCAATAAATTTATCGTCATTAATTCCGAGATGTGATCTACTGTCAAACTATTTCTCACCCTCGTACAAATTATGTTCATTAAACTGAAGCATCTTTCAGCTTCAGCACTACTGATTGCAATAGTGCTAACTATCTTTTTAGCTTTTTGTATAGTTGCAGGAATTGAAACATAGCTTGATTTTAGATTATTAACTACAAAATCCCGAAAATCGTTCAAATCAATTTCATATTTTAAAATTTCATTTAAATGATGCAATTTTTTTTCACCAGCTATCCATGGTGAAGTTAGTTCTTCATAAGGCCAAGTAGATGGTTCTAATAAATCTAAATAATTATAAATGCTTTCATCATTGTTTCTGTCTGATAAAAGATGGAAATTCATGTGTTGAATTATATTTTCTAATAACATATTCCTAGGAAGAGCAATGAATTTATTATTTTTGTTAAATGGAATATCTTTAAACTTATCTGACTTAATTAAATCTTCAACTTGAGATTCATGCTTTCCAGTACAAACCTTTAAATTTTCCAAAGCTCTTATGGTGCGTTTGATTAATTTTTGCGCTTTCTGAATGTTAGTTGATCTTGACTGCAGTGCAGTTGAAAGTAATGAAAATTCTTCAAGAATGTCAATCATTAAAGCAAGGTCTTGCAAGAAATTAATGTTAGCGAACCTCTTTGCCAGACCAGAATAAGAAGAAGAACGAGAAAAATGCAGATATAATGCAGGATATGCGCGCCATACAGCAGTAGCAGCTCGTAAACTACATCTTGGTCCCAGTACCCGACCAATTTTAATAATCTCAATTTCAAGTTCTTTAACTACAGTTTCTAGCTCGGTTTGATTTTAATTAGATTGGTGATAAATACTATAAATCCTATATAAAAATATTTTTAAATGATTAACTTGTTTTATTTCGGATATTGAATCGTCGAGTGACATTGCAATCGATGATTTAAACAGTGCCAAATAACGATTTTAGGAAAATCTTCTAACAACCTAGTAGCTACTCCAGACTTTCTTCCCAACATTGTATTAGCACCATCAGAACAAAATGCGATTAAATTAGCTTTCATGTATTCGTTGTTAAATCCACAATCATTTAAAGTAGAAAGTAATGTATTAAAAATACACTCTGCTGTGGTTTACACCAATTCTTTTAAAGCGACAAATAACATGACTGGTGCGGAAGCGGATTGAACTGCGCACTGGAGATAAATCACTAGAGTGCTTTTTTTCGAAATTGTAGATGCTTTGTCAATTATGATACATATTTTGGCATTCTCTTCTATAATATTCTTAAATATCTTCATTTTAATTTCTTTTGCAATATGTGCTGCTATTCTTATTGCACTGTATCGTGAATGCAAACAATTGCCTATATCTATGCCATTTTTGTTTTGTAATTCTAATGCCGCCTCAATATCGGATTACCAAACTGTAAACAGTATTACCAAACTGTAAACAGTATTGAAAATTTTTACGGTAGCATCAATATTTTCATTATTTAGTTTGTGTACTAAATTAGAAATTAGCCGATTCTTTTAACAAATCTTGAATTTTAATATGGGCTTTAGAAACATCGTGTTCCCTAATTTTTTTTCTTAGAGAAGCTTGCCTAGTACTTTTATTACTGCCATTTGGGGTTACTAAATATGCGCTCCATTCCTTCGACAGATGGACATGCTTTTCTGCTGTCACTCCTAAATGCTGAACTGTTGAACAATTCTTGCATCCTAATTTACCTTCCTTTACTTTAAGCCATTTGTACTGTTCTATAAATACACTTGTTTGTTTTTCGTTCCAACAATCCGGGAGGGCAAGATTATCTATTTCTTTCATTGACGAACATGATGGTTTTTCTTCACTGACTGGTCGTTCAACTGGTTCGAAATTTGGTTCCGTTGGCTTCGACGCTCCACAATGATTTTCGTTACTATCATTATATTCCGCGTCTGTTTTCACCGTCTTCACATTTAAAAAACTTAATAGATTACCCTGTCATTTTGACATTTTTGGGATCAGGATCTGAAAAATTATTTATGACTATATTAAATTTTTTGATGCGATTAATGCAGTAGCATTTTGTAAATTAAAAGTACGACTTCTAATTTAAATTATGTTAATTTTAACAAATAATTTCTAACGATTAAGCAAAATTTTTATTATTGTTCAACATTTTAACGTCAAAACTTTTAATGATTTCTTTGTATAATTAAAAAAATAACGGAAATTTTGAGCTAAACCACTTACCTTATTTTTCAGCTTACACCCATAACTTCTGTTATATGAAGAAATCAAGGTATCATGGCAACACTTTTCCAGAAAAGCATTGCAACTTACTAGAACCCCACTCACAAAAACACTGATTTACTCAATCACCATATACAAGCTTATCGCTCAAATGCCCCTCAAAACAGTTCGTTCTGTGGGCGAAAAGCCGAATGTAGTCCGAAAAAATATTTCGTACGCATTTCTGAACATTTGGTTTTATGTATCATTTTATCCATGAACTCCGATGCAATTGTATGAGAAATTGCCTAGTTTATTGACAGAAAATCACAAGTTGGTTACAACTTAGAAGGTGAGAAGATAACAAAGTCCCGAAATACTTTTACTCGTGCGTTGAAAGCTGGAGAACCAGTGGCGGCTCGTAGCTAAAATTAGTGGGGGTGCAGCTCCAGAAAATTTTTAGCCTTTGTTTTAAAATTGTGTAAAAGGAAAAAAACATTTATAAAAAGAAAATTTATTCAGAAACTTGATAAAATCTTAACAAAAAAACCAAACATTTTTTACTTACTTTAACTTAAATTGTTACAGTTCAAGCTTGATCTATTCATTTAAAAATGAAATCCATTCTTCTTGTTTTAATTTGCGCAAAAAGTTCAATAATTTTCTCCTTGATCTCTGGATGACAATTGAGGAAATTTTTCTCCATTGAAAGTACTGCAAGCGCATTTAGTCTTTCCGAATTCATAGTGCTTTTTAAAAAAGTTTTTATTCTTTTCAATGTTGAAAAGCAGCGCTCTGCCTCTGATGTAGTCATGGGAATTGTCAAGAGGATTTTTATCAGTTTCGTAATTTCACTAAAAACATCATCTAGATTATTTTCCAAGATAAATTTCAGCAGCTCAATTAATTTGCAATATTCATTAATATCAGTCCTACAATAGAATACTTTTAGTTCAGTTTCAAGCTTTTCTTTGTCAATCATGGGATAAGCTTCAGTGGTCAGTACTATCTCTTTTGTGGGATGTTCATTCTTAAATCTAGTGAAGCATTTCTTGTTGAACAATTTAGCAGCTACTAAGTGTTTAGTGGAAGAATTAAAGCTACGAATATGTTTCTTGTTGTTGCTTTTGCCTGGCTGAGATATTAGAATATCAGGTGTTGAACGACCTCTTTTCTTAACTGTAACTTTCTCATGGAGAGATAGCTGTGAAAACTTAAGCTGTTGAAGTTCACTTACAGTCACAGAACTTATTTCTTGGGGATGCAAGGCCATGGTTAAAGTTTTCTGTTAAATAAAAGAACCAAAAAAAATGAATCAAATAGAATAGCTGGAAGCAGAATAATAATCTAATTCTACACTCTTCTACACTTTATCACATTCAAGAATATGGTACACGGTTTTTAAGCACAACACACGCTGAGTAAAAAAAAACTTCCTTCCACCATCACGCCAGAGCCGGCACTGCGAGAGCAACAGTGCCACAGTGCTCTCTCTACCTGGCAGTCCCGCCTTCCTCCCCACCCCCCCTCCTATGTGCGCATGCGCACAATAGTCAAACACCATGTCGCTGGCACTGTGAAGCGCACAGTTCCATACAAAGATTTTTGTATCTTTTTCATAAACTGGGGGATGGCTACTGAAGTACTGACATTAAGCTTAAGCAATATATATTGTACTACAAAAATAAAGAAAGAATTAAAGAAAAAAGGACTCATTATATTAAATGTTATCGATAATATCAAGTGGAAATAGGGGGTGCTGCAGTTCCGCAGTGCCTATACACGAGCCGCCACTGTGGAGAACATTACTTTGTATTGGGAAGGGGGAAGAGAGACGAAATTAATGAGACACGTAAAGAAATTGCACCTTTCCTAATGTTAATGTATTGCGACTTTGTCAGGTCGTTCTCAACAAGAAGCGCCAGCGCTTCTTCTCCGGTGTATAGTGTGGGTAGTAATGTTGAAAATTTATAAGCTTTTTTAACTTTTATAGCTCGATGAGGAGTTGTTTGAGTGACTTCTTTCATCAATGCTGCAGCGTCTCGTTTTCCTGAAATATGGAAAGAATGTTGAGCCGAGAAAACGATTTCTTCTTGCGTATGCGAGCCAGGAAGATGAGAGCTCTTATGAAAGTCTGAGACGCAGCGCACGAAAGATAGAGGCCTGAGGGACCTGAGTAAGCACTGCTACGGCCATGTCCGAGATAGAAAAAAATATTTAAAAAATACTAACACGTAAACACAGACAGCAAGGAACCACAGAACGAAAGCAGACCGCATTGGCTTACATATTCACTCTCTGAAAGCACATAAATCAGAGCCGTAGCGATAAGAAAACTTAATGAAAATTTCGGACGCAGACGGTGTGTCGCACACGTTTGAGGCATGGGAAAGAGCTGACACAGACGCTGCGTCGCACACGCTGGAGGGGTTAATTAAAGGCTGCACTCTCGCTCGTTTAATATGGGATGCTTTGTATCCAAATCATCAATCCTTGTCGCTGGATGCGAAAATTTTCGTGCTATCTGGGTAGATAATAGTAAATTGCAGTAAAATAAAATAATTAGGAAGTGATGAGTTTTGAGTTTTTAATACCTTTGTTTTAATATAATTTATTTAAGTGTATATTTTCATACTTTATGTTTATAATCATTGCCGTGTTTAACAACCGGCTCGCAAAATTCTTGAAAATTTAACAACCGGCTCGCACGAGCCGGCTCCAGCACACCGACTATAACTGATCATTTCCCTGCAGTTTAATTTTATCATGTTTATATTGAATTGGGTTCCCAAAATATCCAAAATGGTCATTTTTCCCACATGGTTGATTTTCAACATTAAAAATGCTGCTACAGATTTCATGAGATAACTTTTTAACTTGATATTAAAATGGTTTTTTTCTCTTAATTAAAAAATTGTTGACAAAAAATAAATCATTGCATGAAGATGGCTCATAGTTTTACCTTTGTGGATACATCACAATATATAGTAGACTTTATGGCTTAATGAGATCACCCATCAACCTTGTTGTGTCAACATGATGGGCAAAATAACAGCAATAAAACAGAGAAGTTATTTAAATAACCTAATCCAGTTGATATAGCTGTACATACTAATTACCAATCTAGTCATCAGTTTATTTTCTTATAAAATTTGCTCATATGTACAACAGAATAACATATCTAGCATAACAATAAAATCATTCCAGGCTCGTCAATGAGTCAAACGATGGTCCACACACAGCAATCACCATATCCAAATACACTAAACATCTTTTCCTAAAAGATAAACCAATGAAGCTTCCTAAAACATCTTTCTCCCAGAACTTGTTTCTTGGAAAAAAAACCAAGCATTTTGAAAAAACCCAGGGATTCACAACTCTTTTCTTGCCCCCATGGATCACTCAATAGAATATAACCAGACCACTCACCATGAAAGATTACAACCATGGGGCAACATTTTCGCAGTAGAAACTATTGCTAGTTTACAGCTACAGGAAGTCCACAATTTTTGTTGTCCCAGACTATGGTTTTGATTAAACATCTCTAAAATATTTCAAAACATACAGTAGTCCCTCGCCAACCATGGTTTTGAGTATTCCCAGTTAAAAAATTGTACATGGTTTTTTCAACAACGGTATTGAGTATTTGCAGTGCTCCATGCAGCCGCATTTAGTTGGCTAATTTTACTAATATTAAAATTTATGCTATCAGAAAAGCTACACACCAACTTGTGCAGGGGTGAGCAAACTTTTTATGTGGCAGGCCACATTAACAGTTGCAGCTTCTTAGGCGGACCACATTAACAGATGAAAATGCTTAGGCGGACCATGTTAGGGTTCATACCAGAAGTTGAGATAATCCGAGGGATCCTTTTAGTGAAAAACAATAATATGTTATCCCCATAACATCACTGAAAAAGGGTTTCTGGCCTTAATTTCAAGATACAAATATGAAATTATGTATTTTATATTACAGTTCGCTTTCATAATAGCATCATGGACCACCTGCGGACCCTAGTTTGCCCATTCCTGAACTAGTGTTTAGAGGATAATGTAGCTCCAGATAAGACCACAAGTTAGTTGAGAAGTAGAGATATTTTATGGATGTGTTGACTTTACTAATTTTCTTTGAAATGTAAGGCCAGGATAGCGACATCAGCAAGAGCTGCTTTGCCTCTATCTTATTAATGTACAGTACTTATCTGCACTTTAATGTAGGTTTGTTTTGCATTTCTATATATATAATGAACAAGTTTTTTTAACTACAGCATACTTATTTTTTAAATTGAAGTGCATATTATAGAGCTTTATGCATGTCCCCCAGGGATCACTCTCCCCAACTCCCAATTTCTCATAAGTCCTTGTCAACCATGGTTTTTCCAACTGCAGGTTAAGTCAGGAACATAACCCCCTCAGTTGGCAAGAGACTATTGTATGGCCATATAAGTTACATTGGCCTGATGTAACATTGTTATCGAAAGAATTATCTCAAATTGTCTAGCTAGCAATATAGGTATATCGCAGAATGGGGAAAAATAATTTACAAAAGAATAAATACTCTATATTTAGAGGCATAATTCTTGCGCCTTCATTTTTAAGAGATAAGAAGCAGAAAATATTAATCCTGGAGTAATCCTTGCAACCTATTATTTCTCTTGTAAAAGAGAATTACAGCGACAATTAATGAGGAAAAAATTTTGAGGAAGAAGAAAATCGAAGGATGAGAAACTTGGCAAGAATGCTCCAAGTCAGGAATTCACCAAGTCCAATTTCAATTTGTGTTATTAAACAGTTTGAAAATTGTCCTCAAATTTGGAGAATAGAATATGTTGGAAATGCTTCTCTATAATGTAGTTCAAAGCTTGACATTTTTACTGTGCTGATTATGCTTGAAATAGCTGTAAATTAGGTCAAATAAATATTAAAAAGTGGATTTCAAGTTACTGATAAGTAAGTAATCCTATTCCATGGTGTTCTTCAAATAATGCTTGCAAATGCATTGTGAAAAGGTGTAGTAATAGCAAAGATGAAATGTTGCGTATCTCAGTTCTGGTATAATCGTTGCACAAGATGTTTTTGCTTGCAATATTTAGGGGAGGGAAAAAGGTATGACGATTATGCCAGTAAGTAGTCAAAAACTATTGCTACCTCAAGGAGGCAGAAGGGTAGGAGTAACAGGGGCGAGTGAGACTAGAGCCTTCTGGTAGGCTATAATAGTGCAAGAAGCTGAGTAGCCAGAAAAACAAACAAACCTTCTGGGAGACAGACATGATTCTTTGCATAAGTAATCCCTCCCCTACTCATCCCACACCTATTCATGCCTCATCATAGCCTCAACTATTTTATATGGATGTAGGAACCCTTTTAGTGATGATTATTCTATATATAATATTATATAATAATATTATATAATACATTATTTAATATCTGCATTAAAACTTCACCAACACTTCCATTTGTGATGATTATTTTTATTTTAGTTAGTTATTATTGCTACAATGAAGTCTTTTGGTACTTATATTTAATAAGTATACCAATATGTCTATGGGAAAATAGGCTTTGATTCACATTGTCCCATTAAACCTCATGGTTTCCGGGAACAAATCACCCATGTAAATTGCGGACTTCCTGTACTAGCTCTTTTGGACGGCTTGTCAGCCCCACCTTTGTTACAATCCCATTTAATTTATTTTCAAATCACAAACGCAGACAACCTTCAGGCCACAGCACAAGAACCCCTGAAATACATCATTGCATCACAGAAAGTGATCCGTTAAGACAGTTTTAGACCAGAACCACGAAGGACGACTTAAAAAAAATATACATACATATATACACAAATTTATATTCATTTGGCATGCACATTCAAGTGCCTTTTGAGATCTCCACTGGTGTTAAACCTCTTGTCGCATTCGCTGCAAGGATAAGGCCTTTCACCGCTGTGAACCCTTAGATGCGTCGCCAAACCACTCCTCTGGGGGAAACCCTTCCCACACTCTGGACAGGAATAAGGCTTTTCACCTGTATGGGTCCTCACGTGTATCACAAGGGCGCTTCTCCTTATGAACCTTTTCTCGCACATCTCACATTCAAACGGCTTGTCTCCGCTGTGACCCATCTTGTGCCGGTTCAGGTCGCATGTGCTGGCGAATCGCCTATCACACTCGTCGCAAGCATACGGTTTCTCCCCGCTGTGCACCCTGAAGTGCTTGGCAAGGTCGCTACTCTGCGCAAAGGTTTTGCCACACTCATGGCAGGGGAAGGGCTTCTCGCCACTGTGTATCCTCATGTGCTTGGCCAAGTCCCCACTCTGTGCAAAACTGCTCCCGCATTCCCCGCAGGAGAAAGGCTTCTCGCCTGTGTGTATCCTGTGGTGCGTGACCAGTGAACTCTTGCGGACGAACCTCTTTCCACATATCTCACAGATGAAGGGTTTTTCACCGTTATGAGACTTCTGGTGTCTCGTGAGCTGTCCTCTATTGAAGAACCTCCATCCACACTCCTCACATTCAAATGGTTTGTCGGTACTGTGTATCTGCTGGTGCTTCTCAAGCTGTGCCGTGTTGACGAACCTCCAGCCGCATTGCTCGCATTCAAAAGGCCTCTCTCTACGGTAATAATCCTCTTGGCTTGCTTGGCTGTTGTTACCCTGGTCGGAAGAACCGCCGTCCTCTTCGTTGCGTTGGGAGGTCGGCTGCGACGTACTCTCATAGCTTTTGCCAGAGAGATTTTCCGCCCCATACGTTTTCTGAGGTTGGGTGAGGTGATGTCCACGAATGAAACTCTCATCACAATTGTTCAATGTGCCTACACCCTCACTCGGGTTCCTGAACGTAGTTGTCCTCTCAAACGGCTGATCTCTGAGGTTTGTTGGGTCATCCTCGATCCCAACTCTTGGTTTCCTTAGATCCATGACATCCATATCACATCTGGATTCAGTTTCATCAGTGAGATGGCCAGTCAGATGACTCACCTGATATGAAAAAAGGGCTATGTTAATGCATACACTTACAAAAATTTCTGCAATAAATATTCCACTACTTTACACAACTATCACTCATCCCTTCTTTCATTCCTACCTTGGAAATGATAAATTGAGAGGGATGTAGAAACAAGATAACACAATAATGATGAAATGTGATATTGATTCACACTTAAAGATGACATTAACTGTAAGGTAGACACATTTTCTGGTAAATGTTGATGAAATCGTTTTAAGAGTTCAACAAGAAACTCAATGCAACTAGCATGAATCTGTTTCTCTTTTTCATCTGAAAGTTTACGGATATTTTCTTCTCAAACTCATAGCCCAGCTAAGAGTTTGGGTTCAAATTATTTTTAAATGCAGTATTTTCAGTGATTTCTCTTCTTTGAATAATTATTTTTGAAGACATAGTATCAATTAAATGCACCGAATCATTCAGCAACTTTGTAGAGTCATGCAAATCAGCTTCAAACTCCTTTTCATAATTTAAACTTCTACAACAATAGGTATCAAAAATGAAAGAAACAATACATTTTTTTCTTTGCTAAACATTGAACATAATAGTTCAGCTGTGTAACAGTGCTCACTTACACTAACAGTTTCCTAATGACTTGAGTTCAATCCATTGCAGCATAATTCTCACAAATGCAACCTCGATTGATATCCATTTTGTCTGACTTAACTGCACTAATTTTAAAGGAGCCATTCCATCGTTAACTTTAGAATGAAGTTTCCTATATCTAGCCTGTCAAAATTGCATCTGGAATTGCAAGCTGTAGTGAGTGGCACACACACTTTATCAAAAGCAAATGGGAAATCTCAGTCTTTAACTTAGCATACAATCCAATGTCAATACCAGTCATTACAGATGAATTACCAGTCCGAAGAGCAACAAGTCTCTCCAAATCTAATCCATAATTTCTTAGGGATTTTTTAAAGCCACGTATATTGCGTCTGCATTACATTCAATTAATTCAATCATGTTGAGAAAAGTCACAAAATTCTTTCTGCAACCAAGGAACTGGACCCACATTTTAGGGCAGGGAACAATTAACGGGTCACATCACATAGAATTTTTAAATCCCATTGGGGATGCAGAATTTCAGTGTACGTTTCCGATATTGCTATGCCGCTTTTCTTATTTAGTCTGTGACCATCGGGACACTTTACATGTTGAGTGACTAACAGCGTGGAAAACCTATGCAAGAAGTGTACCGAGGGAATTTTTCAGTTATCATGGTTTTCCCAGCTACCCCTTGCCATATTTTAAAATACGCCTTGGTTAGGCTGAATGGCCACCCTCGCCGTTCTCAGACTGTAAATCAATGTTATCTGTTTTATTTAGAATTCACTCTTCTTCATTTCATTACATGAGAAAAAAGGCATCAAATTTACTGTTAAAACTAAAAAAACGCTAAATTAGCGCCATGGCACTAAACACCAAAAAAGGCACTAGACAAAACATAAAAGCATTAAATAGAGCGCGAAAAGTGCTAAAATGGCAACACTGATGATAAAAGATTCCTCTGAGAAGGAAATAATTTTTTTGTTCCCTGTCTTAGTTGATCTTTAATTTAAATCATAACCCTTAACTAACATTAACACCAATAAAATATTTCTTACCTCAGGGCAGACTTCAATTCTCTCCCCCTCTACATCTTTCCTCATGGGTAAATGTTGACTCCCACAGGCATCATTTTCATCAGTCATCTAAAAAACCACAACTAATTAATCATGATAATCAGAAGTATACCAACGCATGGCTGATTTTTAATAATTACAATTAAGAGACAACATTCTCACTTCCTCATTTTGGTTTAATGTACATATTACATGATTAAAAATCTGATGTGGCCACCACATGACTTTCTCTATACCTGTAATATTTTTTAAAATTCCAAATAGGTTTATTGATGATAAATATTTTAAGGAACTGCGAGAAAAATTTAAAAACTTTACAAAGAACAAAAACCGTAGCCTTCTGATATAGGATATAGCCAGGAAGCTCCAACAATTAAGAAAATAATAAGAAACATTACTAATGTTAGACGTAAGCATAAGGTGTTTACGATAGTTGCCGGTAGATGGTGTGGTGGCAGCTAAAAAAATTAGTTTTTAAAATATCTCTTAAGCAATGCATTATATGGGAAAATATTTCGAACCAAGGTTGTAGAAAATTAAATTTCCTACAACTTTTACACCTATACTTTTTTACATTCATCGAATATTAAAGCAAATATTTCAAGAAACAGATGTGACAAGAATAAACACCCACTTCCAGTTGACCAATTTTACCAAAAACTAATGTTCTTGTGCCTTTAACAAAAATGTCAAATATAAAATTTCGCGTTGATCTGATGAATAGTTTCCGGTCACAGACATCATTGAGAAAATAGACAAAACATGTTCAGGGAACCTTAAAACATGTATTTCCGTTGATATCTCGAATTTGATTTTTTCATGAAAACAATTCTTTCTCTGTACCTCGTGTATGGAGAAAGTAAAACAATTTAAAAACTTCAAGACATGAAATAATACAATTTTTTGATTTCCCTAAATTAGATTAACCTCTACAAGTGCCAGCGCTAAGCTGGAAGAGCAAGAAAGTTCAAAAGAGGATTATCAAGCTTGCCTTATAGCTAACCCAGCTCATAAACGTTTTTTGGTTAATGGATCTATCTCAATTACCGTATTTACCCTAATCAAAGATGAGGTTTTTTTTCCAAATTTCCGCTTGTGAAAATCGGGGGTCGTCTTAAATTAGAGTATACGAACAATAAAACATAATCTGTATCGGAAGTAATTCAGTCATAATACATGTCCTTTAGGCATTCTTAATGCGTTTCAAATTGAAATTAGTCGACAAGCAGCATTCTTCAGATGGGGATACTTCGATTCTGGAACAAACTTCCAAAATACAATTGCTGATTTTGATGATTTCTGGAGCATTTTAAGACCTTGATCCTCCTGAATTTCCAGTAATTCTATTTCTCCAGGAGCTGTTTCAGCGAGTAGGATTTTGGAAATTGGAAATCCCTCTTTGATTACGTCAATTTCGAAAGGGTTCACAATAAAATCGATAGAAGATTTCAAATTGTTAAGATCTTCAAACCTAACTTTCAAATCGGCAAGCAATTCTTCTAATTTACCTTGATATTCATCAAGGCAATCGTAAACACAAATATAATGACTCATATGTACGAAACGGTTCAAAATAAAAGCGAAGTGACCGGGAAGTAGCGCATTATAACGCGCAGGACGCGGGTGGGCGATGTGTTGGTAGGGATAATGAACTGCCCAGTATCAATTCGTAACACGGAGTCATCAAGCTTCGTGCGATTTCATTTAATTATTTATTTGTTTTGTATTTAAAAATATATTTAATATTATTGAGGCGAGCCACGTTGAAGGTATTGAAGAGCCGCATGCGGCTCGCGAGCCGCGCGTTGGCCATGTCTGTCATATACCATCAATACATCGAGGTCAGTTAATTGCGCGTCAATTCGTCGCGCTTCAATTCGTGGTGCATCAATTCGTCACACGATAAATTGGTCGCGCGTCAATATATCGACAAACTCATCGTGCGTCAATTCATAGCTAGACAAATTCATCGCGTGACAATTTCGTAGCGAGGCAAATCCGTCGCGAGACTAGTCAAAAGACATTCGTCGCAAGAAAATTTGAAAGGCGAGACACCATGACGAATTTGTCGCGAGATGAGTTTCTTGTGCGATGTATTGACGCACGACGAACTAACCACGACGAATTGATGCGCGACGAAATGACCGCGACGAGTTTTCATAGAACCGTAAGAGGTATGGTTACGCGTTTAATCGATGTTTTTTTAAACAAATGAAACAAGATAAAATAATTGTTTTTCATTGCAAACTTACTATCCGGAATTCAATTAATAAACTCTTAATTTTTAAAATATATTATAAAAATTCTTTTTCATTTCAGAAAAAATTTGTAACAAACAATTTCAATTAATGAACGAACTAGTATACCTAAATTGAATACGTATTCGAAATATACACCAACTACAGTCAGTGAGAAATTAGGTCATAAAATCTTTTTTCTGTTTTGAGTCTGCTAAAAGGGGTCGGGGTCGTCTTGGATTCAGGTAAATGAAGTACTACCATATTTACCCAAATATAAGACAACCCTTTTGGTAGACTGTCAAAACAGAAAAAAAATTTTGACCTAATTACATATGATTCCTGAAAAAATTGAAAATTCTACAAAACTAGCAGAAATTTTTATTAGGTCCCATAATTTTCTTGAATATCATACGTCATTGTATTATATCAGTCATCATCATTCTCTATACTCTCTTCATCACTGTTCTCACTCTCTCTATCTTTATCATTCCGAACTTAGTTCATAGACTCCTACAAAACTGCATCTTCAGTTCCATAAATGGCGTTGGATAAGTAGCACTTCTTAAATGTATTCACTATTACTTCTGGATTACTCTGTTGCCTTTATTCATTGGCAGAGCATTATAACAGTAGGTTTATTTAGATTAGAGGGTGGGCTCCACCCAATAACCACTCAGAATATAAACCCTTTAATTATTTTTAAAAGGCTTGTTGACAGCAACATCAAGAACATATAGCTGTGATGTCATTCCTCAAGACATTATTACAAGGTCTGGAGTTGTGTGTCATTTGAATGGATCTAGTTCAAACATCAATCTTTTTACTTTCTCCATACTTAGTCTAGGGGAAAGTATCGTTTTAATGAAAAAAAAAATCGACTTCGAGATTTCAATGGAAATACACGTTTTGAGGTCCCCTGAACACATTTTGACCATTTTATCGATGATGTCTGTGTGTGTGTGTATGTGACAGCTTTTTTGTGGGTGCTCTAACTCAATAACTATTAATCAGGTCAATGCAAAATTTTATATTTATCATTTTTTTGAAAGTCGCAAGAACTGATTAGTTTTTGGTAAAAATTGGTCAACCGGAAGTGGGTGTTTACTCTTGTCACTTATCCATTATTTTGAAATATTTGCTTTAATATTTGATATATGTAAAAATGTATTGGAATAAAAGTTGTAGGAAATTTAATTTTATACAACCTTTGTTTGAAACATTATCCCATTGTTTAAGAGATATCTTATATTTTTAGCTGCTACCACCACGCCACCTACCGACGACTATTGTTAGCAATTGACGCTTAGTTATGTCTTAGTAACAGCCCATTTTATTTTCTTAATTGTTGTAGCTTTGTGGCTATATCCAATATCAGAAGGCTATGGTTTGAGTTTATCTGTTCTTTGTAAAGTCTAAAAATTTCTTGCAGTTTCTTAAAATATTTATTATGTTATTAATATTATTTATAACATATTTGGAATTTTTAGAAATATTACAGGTATGGAAAAAGTCATGTGGTGGCCATATCAGATTTTTCTTAATAGTGCCCTTTGTCTTCTATTTTTCTATTTGTAACCAACATCTTATAAGTTCTTCTGACACCATTTATTTTCATGACATCTATTATTTCAGTCGGCATTTTCATTGGGTGTTGTTTTTCATTTCAGGATATCATATGGTGGTAATTTTGTTCTGCTAAAAGAGTTAACATTGCTGTAACTTGCATTTTTTAGCTAACTGTCTTATTATCACAGTTATCATGTGAAATAAGATGGCATGTCAAAGTAAACTAGAGTTTCATCAGCATTGTCTTTGACTTAAAAAGTAATTATTGGTTTTCTAAGCCCAATTATGTTATTGATAGGAAAGAAGTTTCTCGCAAGTTTGGAGGCAATTTTTGGCACAGTGAAGTTCTTTGGCTTAAGGAAAAACCATTTTGTCGCATCATTTGCACACATCAAGCCTTAAATTTCTGTCATGTGACTTTTAGTCCACATGCAATTTCTCAAGCTTTGAGTTTAATAACATAATTGGCAATCAGCATTGCCTCTGAGTATGTGCAAACTCAGCTACTTGTTTATGGACATCATGAAAGTGACCACATTTTGGAACACTGAGTGATTTCCAACTAAATTTAGCACTTTCACGTTCCTGTTTTAAGAGTTTCCATCTATGGACAGTTGCTACAGTGAAAATGAATTTTCTACTGGCTTCACAGTTATTAGTTTTTAGGCTGGTTTCCAAAGGAAACATAGCCTTACGATATGGTCCTGTCTGTGTATGTGTCCCCTACTAACAACTGTTGTACCAATGGACCGATTTTCATGAAACTTGGTATGAGGCTCGTGCTGCCAGGGTCCACCTCCAGGCTATATTTTATTTTGCAAAGATTGAAGTCCCGGGTTCGATTCCTATTTGTTTTACATAGAAAATCTCAAATCCATCGCGCAGAGATGTTTTCTTTGATACATTAAAATATCTTAAAATTGTGATATCAGAGCGAGGTTTGTACTGTTATACGGGGAAAAGAATGTAGATTCTAATTCTTATCACCGAATTTTGTTATTTGATTATATTTTCTTGAATTTCTACTAAAACAGCGTTTTTGCGTTTTAAATTGCATTTTATCGGATTGTTGCCATGGAGACGATTATTACCAAACTAGGCTTGAGCATAGACAAGTGAACAAATGGGTTATTTTCTTTTCCACTCGACTATTCTTCAGCAGTCAACAGTTGATCCATATATCTTAGCATATAAACAGTAACATTTATTAAATTCGTTTATTTAAAAAAATACATGCAAAATATATCAGCAAGAGATTTTGACATTGTGTTTAGTATGTTAAACCTGATAATGCCCTATTAATTTGTTTTCCAATATTTCTCTATCATTGATAATATGAATCACAAGTGGTATTTCTGGTATGAGAATTTCTTGAATGACTAACACATACTTAAGCATTTCCTGTCAATATAAGTAATCAATTCAGGCCATAAACTTTGGGAAACCAGCCTGCATTAGTCCTGGACTTCTTGTTCAAGCGTACTTTTTCACTATCAGTTTAAAACTGGCATCATAACTATGCCTAATTCCTTTTGATATCTTTCCCTTTTCTGTTGTACCTCTCATCTCTACATGACTAGGGAGATGCCTATTGAAATTCAATGGGAAAGATTTTTGTGAAATAAAAACTGAACATAGATATGCCTTGACTTTCTTTGAATGGCTAGAAAACAAACTTTCGTTCTTTTAGTTGTTCGTTGTTTTGTTTTGAACTCCTACGGTGATTCTAAGTACCTAATTTTAATATGTGAATGATTAATATTTTACATTCAAATATACTCCTTCCCATAAATAATGCAACGAATGTTGTTTACATTGGTTGCTATGAAAGGAATTTCTTTCCTTTCTCTTGTACAAATTGTAAGAGCATTCAAAGCACGCTTTCACCCATAAGGATTGAAATAACAATAGGATTTTGAGGTTTAACTATGTAAGGGGTTGGCATGGCAACATCCCATTAAAATGGTAAGATTTCCCCAAAATATGTGAATTAAACGTTTAACATGAGGACTTTCGAACTGTAGGCAGGAATAGATGAACAGAATAAGAAACTTCATAGTTTTTTCTTTAAATGGGCTAGATCCAAAGATCATAGGTGAATTCTTTCTAATTAAGATCTCAAAAAGAATCAAAGCCTGCAAGTCAAAAAGTCGATTTTTATGTGTTAACATATGGGAAATGGAAATGCCTACCTTGGAGTTGAACCTAGGACTTTTTTCAAGATTTCTTTTCGCCATCATCTTACAATATGTGAATCGATCATTCCTGCCAAATATAAAAAATGAATCTCGTTCCATTATCAAGTTATTTGCATTTTTATAGCGTGACAGAGGGAGCCACAAAGGAACAGAAGTAGCCTTTTATTATTGTTAGGCATTGAGGATGATGTATTTAAAAGGAATATAAGACAAAATTACAAATGGAGAATTTATGGCTGAAAAGTCTTGAATGTGGGAATCCCAATAAACTACACTCTCATTTGTTTTAATTTTTGTGAAATGCTATTAGACAATAGAAAAGGAAGTTTAGGTCACTTTCAGGAATCGTTCACAAATTAATTGTTCATTGGACGTCATTCTTCAAAAATAAAATTCAGTAGTTCTGTAGTTCATTAAAGAACACATTTTTCATACCTATGTATTCAGTGTGTATTTCACATGTATTCAGATTAGGTGTATAGTTTGTTAGTTCCCTGAAATGGTTTGCTAAAATTTGCATGTTTCATTTGTTGTAAAAACATTGATTAAATGTGTAACCCTATTTCATACTCAAATTTAAGACGAACTTTGATTTTTTCCGTGCTAAGATTTGGTAAAAAAATCTCGTCTTAGACTCAGATAAATACAGTAATTAGCCACCGAAAAATCATTTTAACCTTTTATAAAATTATACGCATTTAACCTATCCTTTTATGAGTCAAGGCCAGCACTCGAATTGGACCGGAATGCACCAGAATGCTGTTCCAGATGTTAAAAAATTAAGCTATAAGCATTCCAGATGTTAAATATTATTTTTTAAATATAAAAAAAACTTGAAAAGAACATTATTTCTGAACAAGATCATATTCACTAATTAAAACTGTTGTTGTTTTACTAAATAATGTCCATTGGTACCAGGATTAAAATGGGTGTGAGGGCACTCCAATCTCTCTCACTCGTATGCCTCATGTACTTATATATATTTGCCAACTTAGTGGACAAGTCAAAACTTGTTATAGTGCTAAACAGTGCTGAAAATGGGCAGAAACACATGGGGAAACCGTTCCAATTTATACAAAATGATGTCCATAGCTTCCCATTGTTAAAAAATCAGATCAGAATGATCCGGTAGCTGGCATTCTGGTTGTTAAAATTTTCCAATTCGAGCACTGGTTAAGGCTAAATACATATTGCAGAGGATAACCTTCTCATTAAGAGCATGTATCATTTAAATGCTAATGAGTGTGTACAGCGAGTCATGATTTAGTGGAAGTTTTCCTTATGAATAGCACACAAACATTTCTCAATTAGAGAGCATATTTTCAGATCAATTACTATCATACACTAGCAGCTGAATCAAAAGAATTAATCATAATAGTGTAATCTCTAACCACAAATATTAACCAGCAATGGCATATATTTAGAATATGAAGATGGTATTACCTCAGAAGAATTTGCATCAACATCATCTTCATCCTCCTCCATTTTTATAAGTTTAATGCTAATCTGAAATGAGAAAATTCTCATGAATGCTTTGGTTCCTGTAAGTATATAAATGCAATGACTATAAATCTATAATTAATGGATTAATTGCACAATGCAGAAAATATATTGTGATTCTACACATTTTCTGAAGGATAACCTCTGGTTCATGAAACAAGTCCCATCTAAGACAAACTACAGTTAAAATCACACAATAATTACACAGAATTTTCTCACCTCAGAGCTCACTTTACTAATCCCATCCAAAAAATCTTCATCTGTTCCTCTTGCCACAGATAAATCTTCAGCTCCTTTTTCAGTTACCGTCTGCAATATAATTGGAAATGAATGCTGGTTAATACCAATATGTATTTTTAGAAATTCAAAACTGACATATGTAAAGAAAATTTCTTTTAAACTGGAATCTTATTCAATCTCAATAATTAATGAGAAATAGATTAGAAATAATATAATAATAACATGTACAAAATTCATGGTAAACTGTTGTAATCATGATATAAAAAAGATTTTAAAATGTCTCATCTAATAAGGTAAATCAACAATCTTGGCTGATAAGACGGAAAATATAAGATATACATACAAAAAAGCAAGGAATTTCTATGGAGATTAATTACTGCCAGGGTGCAAGGACAATTGACAGTGCCTCCAGAGCAGAATATCCCTCCTTAAATTTATTATAAATGCCTGTACAATATAATGCTAAGTGTAAGTGGAAGACCCAGCTTCGATTCCTGGTGAAGGCAGAATTTTTCTTCGGGTTTTTCAGAAGTCTTCTTGTCCAGCATATGCTTATCTGCATAGAAACTTCATCAACACTTTCATTTATGTTTATATGGTGTCCTGTGCAGCGTCCACTTTTACAATTTCTACATTTTTTTATGCGTCGAGTTTCTGTCATAAATCAAAGATGTCTCAAAGCTCCTTCAATGAGTGAACCTTCCTATACAAATATGTTCTCTTTGCTCATCTCAATGAATATTTTTGGGTTCAAGTGCGTTGTTTGAACAAATAGGAGAATAAGAAAAGAGGCATTCTACCGCCATATGAACTCCTGGGTAACCCTGCTCTGTTGTACGTTGCAATGAATGGTATCACTGCACGGACGATAAACGGCCAAAAATCTACCAAATATTTAAATAATAATAATGAGCTAAATCATCACGTCACACTTGACTGTGGTGACACAGGTGGCAAGGATGCAAATTACTCTGTTACATATGATCCATAAGAACCATTGTACATTAAAAAATAACTTATTTACTTTCAGCAAATAATTAAAGTGAAATAGACAGATTTTGCAATCAAATTGCTTAACTGATTGATTAATTAATTAATTATTTACGTTGACAGCCTAAGTTGTTAGCAACAAAAGAAATATTGTTGGCATAAACAAGTCCCTATAATTTGAGTAATAGAAAATTGACTAGAGTAAATAATATTAATTATCAGTTATAGAGTTAAGTGACGTTAAAATGGATGAAAAGATTAAGGAGACACCTGAAGTACATCAAAGACGACTGGCCAGGGAATGAACTCAGAGATCTAGATCAACTCAACAGCAGTTGGATGAAAGGAGAGACTACAACTGAAAATATCACCAAACTATGAGCTAACCTATTCTCTTTTTGTTTGCCCATTAACTTTGATCGGATATTGACTAGTTTAATAAATAATAAAACTATTAATGGTACATACTGCATGCATAATGAATTGCATTAATGGAAATACATATATGCATATATTGAAAAATGGTTGTAAGAATAAAATCGTGTTAATGTGAATATGTGGCGCATATATCGAAAAATGCCCGTAAAAATAAAATACATCTTTAATTTGGATAAAAAACGCAGTAGTGCTGCAATCTATTGGGGGCGACCCAGAGACACAACACTTGTTTACTCAGATGGAAAATGTGTATGGCCACCTAACACTGTTTACATTGGATCCATTGCCTGTGTTTTTTCCCATCCGAACTCGGACATTAAAAAATGCTTGTGTGGTCATAAGGAGTGCGGTAGTAACCACCAAGTTACATTAAATCAAGTTAGGTTTTTAATGAAGAAGAAAAAATTCATTACACTATATCTGGGTAATACACTAAATCAAGGAACGTTAATTCGAAGAAAATAATCCACTGCTTAAATGGGGTTTTTGACAGGACTGCAAAAAATAAACACTAAATGAGGCAAAACATTAAAAGCAGGACTCTTAAGTCAGGGTTTCACTGTATTTAAATATAAAAATCAAATATTGTGTGCTCTATTAACTTTCATATTTTTCAGCCAATCATAAGCACTGAAGAGTGAACTGAACTTGGTCCCACATTCCTCTCTACTGACAATCACACACAAGATGTCAGCAGAGTAGAAAAACCATAAATACTTTGAGCTCTCTATCAGCCTAGCAATAAACAATCAATCAATCAATACAGAACATATGAATACCATTAACCCTTAATTTTATAATTTTTAGATAATCATCTTCAAGGATTTACACATGCACAAATGAATACAAAGATTGTTTAGAATCATGATTGGTGAATTTCCACCAAGGACATCTGCTTTGTAGCCAAAACATGAATCAGGGTTTCCCAACTGTTACATTACAAAGTATCTTCAATATAAACGAAGATTTTTTTATACAGGGAGTCTCAAAAACATGTATAGACATTTTAATAAATAAAAATACCCATTACATAATTCAGAAATGGTCAATATTTGGTGTGTGCATAAGCAATAGTTTGTGGTACATGGTAAATTATCGCAGATGCTCAAATGTACCATCATTTTCTACACACTGTTGACAGCAGCGAACAACTGAGTGACAAACATTCACCAAGGTATCTGCTGAGATGGCTGTGCACAACTGTTCAATTTCATTCCTTAGTTCTTCGAGTGTCACTGGTTTTTTACTGTACACTAAATCCTTCAGATAATCCCTCAAGTAAAAGTCAAGTGGAATTAAATAAGGCAAATATGGGGGGTACTTAACACTTCCTCTTCGGCCTATCCACCGGTCTGGGAAATTGTCATCAAGATAGGCCCTGACATCACAATAGAAATGTGGGGATGCTCTGTCTTGTTGGTAGCAAATTTCCTCATCTCCATAAAGCTGATGAATGATGGGCACAATGGATACCTCAAGCATAATGAGGTACTCAGCACCAGTAACTGTCCCTTCAAAGAAGTACGGTCCCACAATACCCCTGGATGACACACCATACCAGACTGTAAGTCCTGGTAAATTCACTGCCTTGTCTACAATGACACCATAGCAGAATTTTCCCCAATCATTAATGAGCAAAGTCTTCCAGATAATTGCTTGCACACATCTTGCACAATACCATCAGTCTCAAATTTATCATGAATTCTTGAAATCGTTAGTCGTGTTGGAGGCTCAGTTGCAAATTCACATCTCCACTGTCTCTGCACTTCACACACATTCTTGAATTTCCAGTACCACGTCAAAATTAATTTGCATTTTGTGAGCATCAAGCAAAACCTACACTGTATTGTATTATGCTCTGAATCATGGGTAAGGTATTAGAGTTTTTCATTGTGGCTAATGCCACACTACTTAGAGGAACATCAAAGTTTGGTTCCATCTTGATTATGCGAATAGATATTATTCATTGTTAAAATGTGTATACATTTTTTGAGACACCCTGTATATAAAAGTGCACTAATATTTACCTGAGAATCAGTATCTTCTTCATCAGATGATTCTAATTCTTGTTTAATTTGAACAGGAACAAAATTCGCCTAAAAGGATAATTTTGAGTTAGAGAAAAATTTATATAAGAGAGTAAAATAATTCGAGTTATAACACAATGACATTTATTTAATTTTATTAAAATTACTGGCAATACTTTCCGGAAATAATTCTTATCAAAATCAATGCCTAGATATTACCCTTATATGTCAAAAGTTCACTGCCTCTTTCTGTTTCCAAGATACACACTAATCAGGAAAAGTACACTCTTCCCAGCAAAGATAAAAATGTTGATTTTTTCACTTTTTAACATCAATTTTATATAAAATTAAAATGTCAAAAATATATGCCACTAAGCAGGGCCACGCCAACCTGGGATGCAGCGGGTGCACCGCACCCAGGTGCCCTGGCTTTAGGTGTATCGATGGCTGAAGAGTTTTTTTTAAATAAACAGAAATACAAAATTACTGTAATTTTGTAGCATTATCTTTTTGTGGCATTGCCTATAGGTTTGAAAATGTTAAAAACATTAAACAATTCGGACACTACATTGTTGTGCCACCCGGAGACTACTACGTAGTAGTCTCTACCTAAAATGTAGTCTTCAATGTAGAGTAAATACACTTGCGCTTGTGAGGCTGAGCCACCCGTGTCTTGCACCGCCGCAAAAATCATGATTCATGCTTTTCGTATTTCGTTTTATATCTTGGTAAGCTCTCAAGCAGTTCACAATGCACGAACAAGAGAAACAAAAACATAAGTAATGTCTCATTTTGCATTGAAATAAATGAAAATAAACATTGGATTTTGGTAGTTCTATTTAATAGATGTCGACGGGCATGGGCACAAACAAGAAAAACTGTCAGGTCTTTCGAAATCGCCAGTTAAAGTAAAAAAAGAGGAATAATGAAATAAAGCAACATCAGTAATAACAAATTTTTTAATAAAAGATCCATTGACTTCGACTAGTACAAGTAACTCAACTACGACCGACGAACAATTTAGCATTGGAAATGAGCTTAAAACAGAAGAATTCAATCTTGAAGATATATCAGAATGCCTGAAACAGAATGAAGATGCACATGCAGGTGCAGTGAAATACGAGAAGAAGACAGATCTACAGTTGATGAAGAATTTTCATCAACATCATCTACTACACCTACAGATATTCTTCCTAGTGATCCAGGTACTTGCCCCGAACATCTGAATGATAATAACAGACTATATTTAGTAAAATTCAGCCATTTTCGAGAAAAATAACTTATCATTTCCTAAAGATGATTCAGGCAGAAAATTTTCTATTTCTTATTATAACAGAATGCTAGATAATGGAGAAGAAGTAATAAGAAACTGGCTAATTTATTCTAAATTTAACAATTCCCTATACTGCATTTCTTGCAAAATATTTAGTTGTGAATTTTCATTATCTAAAACCAGATTTAACGACTGGCAAAATTTGTCAAGACAACTAAGTAGACATGAAAAAAATAAAATTCACATTGATCATTACAAAAAATGGACTGATTTAACAATTTCATTAAAATCTGAAAAAAATATTGATAGCTTGAATCAAAAACTTATTGTACAGGAAGAAAAAAGGTGGTATGGCATGACAGGAAGAATCATTTACATCAGTCAATATTTAGCCAAACAAAATTTAGCATTTAAAGGAAACAATAATGTTATATGAAAGAAATAATGGTAAATTTTTAAAATTAGTAGAAACAGCTGGAAAATGTGATCCTATTATTGCAGAACATATACATCGTATCCAAACTTGTGAAACAAATATACTGCATTACCTTGGGTAAAAAATACAAAATGAAATTGTTGCTATTGTTGCCAAGAAAAGATACGATAACAGAAATGCTTCGTATTTCTAAATACTATTCAATAATATTGGACTGCAGTCCTGATTCGAGTCACCAGGAACACATAAGCATCATATTTCATTTTGTATTTTTAAATACCAAGACAAACAATGTGGAAATACGTGAGCATTTTATCGATCTTTGCCCAATTACAGATTCCACCGCTGAGGAACTGAGAGCATTTGTTATTAATTTTTTAGAAGAAAACAGTATTAGCCTACATGACATACGCAGGCAGGGGTACAATAATGCTGCTAATATGAAAGGTAAGCACAATGAACTGGGAAAAATTTTTTAGATGAAAATCCATGAGCATTTTATGTTCCCTGTGCAGCTCATAGCTTAAATTTAGTAATAAATGATCCTGCAAAATTATCGTATGCAACCGTGGATTACTTTGGAATAGTTCAGGAACTATACGTGTTTTCTTCTTTGTCACAAAGCTGGCAAATTTTACGAAACCATATAACTGATCTAACATTAAAGCCCCTATCTGATACGCGATGAGGAAGCCGCATTGAAACTATTTAACCTCTCTGTTACTTTTTTGGGGATATTAATGTCACATTATATGAGTTGTCTTCAGATCCGAATCAAGATTCCAATACCAAACATCAGGCACAATCATTAGCAAAAAATTAACTTGTTTTAAATTTATTTTTTCTATTGCAATTTGATATAATATGTTATCAAAAGTAAACATATTAAGCAAAACTTTTACAGAAATTCGATATTAATATTCAAAACAGAAAATTTTAAAAATTGCATGAATATTTAGTGAAATTTCATTCTGACAAAGGATTTTAATCTATTTTAGTAGATGCCAAAAAAATAGCACAGACCATAGAAGCAGAAGATAAATTCTCTTTTATTGCCACTATTTGACTTCAAAAAACAAAAAGAAATTTTAGCTATGAGCATCAAGATGAGACCATACAAAATCCTAAATTGCATTTTAAAATTAACTATTTTTCTCAGTTTTGAACACAACTATTAATTCTGTCAATGAAAGGTTTAATGTAATAGAAAGTCATGGTGACACCTTCAGTATTTTTATATACAATATAAGATTTTTCAAAAATGGACAAAAAATGTCCTAAACTGCTGGATGGACTTGCCAGCTAAATTAACACATAATAGCATTAAAGAATGCTATATAAAAGCTTTAGATTTATAAAATGAATTAAATATAATTCAGCCATATTAAAAAACAAATATGACTCTATATGATGTATTGCAATACATTTTTCAGAATAATTTGCTAAATACTTTTCCAAATATAGCAATTTCTATCTGAAGAACAATCGTTCTCTAAATTAAAAATTATCCAAAACAATTTGAGGTCAGTCATGTGTTTAAAAATGACGTTATAAAAGCAAGCAGGTCAATATAAATCTCATTTATCATATTACTGCAATACTGATGAAATGTTTTTGAGAATATAAATCATTTACTGTATATAATATGCTGATGGACCATGCACATGATATTTTGCTGACCCATTAGACACTGACATCAATTCTACAGAACACGAAAGGCTGTCAACTATTTTATCAATTTGTAAGTAACAATAAACATAATTAATTACTAAAACATTTCCAAATTACAATTAACTAGTGGCTTGCCCTTTGCAACTTAAAAAATAGAATAATATACTATGTTTTTATAATTCATATATGTATTTCAGGATAACAGAAAATGCATGAATTTAAATTTATTTAAATTTTTAGTTAAAAACCGATGACTCGATGGCCATATTAAAATCAAAATCATCAATCAAATTAAATAAAGAAATGAAATATAAAACTGAATAAAAAAAGTGACCCAATCAGAACCGAACCTAGGACTTCATATTCAAATGCCAATGCATTACTCACTATGCTACCCAGACTCCTCATTTAAGTTGGTTCAAATAGTGTGTCATTCAAATGATTTTGCCTCAGACAGACATTCAACAAATTATATAGAGATACTTAATTTTATACTTCAGAACACGACTTCATTACACGTTGAATCAGGAAAACTGCAATAATCTGTAATAATGACTATTTAATAATTAGACTGATGAGGTTCTACTCATCATGAATAATTTATGTACAATCTGTATTAACTTATGTATGATTTTTAGTTATTTGTAAATAATGTATATTTCATGCTTGACCTATGTATTATTATATGTATAAATTAAAGATAATTATAGGAATAGTATTGTAAAAGTTGTAGCCATCTGGCTTAACCCATTAACACCCCAAGTTGAAAAACTGAAACATTTTTTAATGATTTTTGTAATATCTAAATCAATAATATATTTCTGCTGTTACTCCACACTGATAGACAAACTTTTTAACTATTGTAACCAATTTCAATAATTTTTTATTCATTTATGGATGACTGAATAATTATTTACAATGTCAAAGATCTTGGGTATTCATCCCTGCCATGTTTGACACCTTACAGATAATCAAAGAAATTTTATTAGAACCACTACGCTGCTGAATAATGTTACCAACATCATGTAATTTTATGATCTGAATCAAGTGTTGTATCTTATCTATCCAAAATCAATTATTTCGGTGGGAAAAAAAAAATGTTTTTTCACAATGTTGACTGTTCTCATAGTTACTTGCCACATTAAAAAATGATCAGATTTCTAGTGACTTTCATTTGTGTCTACAATGCAACCAGTGCATGCTGTTATTTTGTCATCATTACCATCATTCACTGTTAATGTTTGTATAAAGATATATCAGCAGGTACCATTTATTATAAACTATTCCGAGTTTTACAGTGTATTGAAGAGCTCCGCACAAAAAACATTGATTGTACAAAAAAGAATCAAGTTTGTATGAACATTCTTTTTGTGATTGCAGCTTTAAACACCCACTGTATAAATGCAACATTTTGTTATGCTATTATGGAGTATCTTGTAAATAAAAGATTTAAAAAAATAACAAAGACTTTATGTCTAGATTAAACCTACTAGCAATGATTAAGGATAAATACGATGGATGGCTGAAAAGTTCTTGGCCTAAGTAGGAAGGGAATAGAGGAGGGAAGTGTCACTCAAACACATTATAGCTTGACATCTTGCAACAATATATACACAGTTTAATGAAAATACGCTGTTTCATTCTCAGCAAATCATTTAGTGTAGCCATGCAAACTCTTGACTGAAATGGTGAAATTTGAGCACCGAGCTGATTTGTACCTTTTTAGCAGGATTTCTTAAAAGAAAAAAACATCCTTATGTGATCATTCTGTCTGTCTGGATGGTTGGTTTTGTATTTATGGCTAATCAAACTCTTGGATTATTATAGCCATAACTCCTTCCACACCAGACACACACACACAGAAGGGAGGAGGGAAACCTGGTGCTGGCATTAACCTACTCTTTACGAAGAGGAAGTGTCCATCTGTGGAAAACAACTTTTTTTGTTTCAAGAGATAATGGGAAAATTCTTTTTGAACTAGATAGATTTTGCAAATCCATTAAGTTTTCACCGATTGAACTTTGATGATATTTCATAGATTTTCCACTAGATGGCTTCAAATTCAGAAAATTCATAACTTTGAAATGGTATTGTAGCCATTGGAGGTAGATTATGTGGATAAGGACTCAAAAGGCGGTGAGTAATATCATGAAACTGTGAGCTACAATGTAGATAAGCAACAGTTCTCTAACCTATTCCCTTGATACTTATACTGAGAACTTTTCAGCCACCCCACATACATAAATAAATATATTTTGATATTTTATGCATAATACTTTTTTGAACTAAGTTATCAATGTGTTGACGAACGAAATTGCTTTTTTAAAATACTTTATACTGCTTTCAAGATCCTTCTTTTAAAATTAAATTCCAATTAGAATGTTACAATTCTTAGAGAAATTCAAGCTAACTGCTATAGTTGCATTTTAATATTTACCAGAATCAAATAATTAATGCAAAACATAACTAAAGTGATATACTAACTATGAGAATTGAATTAGATGAACACGGTTAACTTTACCTTATTGCTACTGTCGTCTTTGAATGCCTTTTCATCTTGTTTCACTTGAATAGGGGTGCAGCTTACCTAAAATAAATAATGTCATTACATTGCCTTAAATAAATAATTTAATAATTCCTAAACAATAACCAAAGAACTGTTACTGATATTTTCTTTATCTCTAATTTTTTATCGTTTTCAATTTCTTTCACAGAAATTCTTTAACCAGTGATGAATTAAATTTGTAACAACTAAATCACTTTATGAAATAAATGAGCAAGAACTAGACAAGTGAAAAAGTGGCCTTAAATGTGTGTGTTAAATCATGTATACTCTTATAATATGTATTTTTCACCAAATAATATTCACTGAATTTATTTTTACTTTTTATCATCATAATTTAGAAATCATAAGATAGAAAAAAGTGAATAAGATACCTATATTAGTTTAAATGTTATACTTATTTCAATTTTTACTTTTGTCACTTGCCTACTTAGTGCCCATAGCACCACAAATATTACCAGATAAATAATTAGCAGCAAGTGCCTGGCAAAAAAACTATTTCTTTGAGTCATATGACTACATTGTATCTCCACTTAATGCATAGCAATTATATAAATTCACTGGCCAAAGGACTATAATTAGTCTAGAAAAATTTCTCTATAAATATATGTACATCCCTATTGGTAGAAGGTAAGTAAGTGAACTGGTACATCCATGCCAGTCAGGCCGATGGCTACCTGAAAGTCCTGCCGCAAGTTATCATCAGGTGAAAGACACTTCATATCCATAACATTTCGGAAACACTGAGCTAAAAGCCTTTGTGCTCAACCTTTTCTGACCAGCCTAATTCAAGCTGCATACACTTATACTAGATAGGTAAAGAGCAGTTGCTAGTTATCACTATGACGAACAGGGATTTTGTAAGCAGCCAATTGATTATTTCCTTGGAAATTACCATCCTACACCCAATTCCTAAAGAATAACAAAACCGGCCTTGGTAGAGAGGTGGTTAGCATGTCTAGCTCAGATTCGAATTCTGCCGAGGGCATGGACATATGTGCTTGTCATAAACCTATTATAACACATGTATTTGGGAAAAACCTGTTTGTTTTAAATAAATTATTATTATTATTAAAACAAAAAATTTGGAATCTCTCGCAATACTATATTTTGCTTTCAATAAGGATGCATTATCGCTTCCTCATGTAATATTTTTGCTATCATTGCTGAAATAACTTTCACTGGCAAAGATTACTTTCACCATTTTATGCAAGTCCACATTTGGTATGTTTCTGCCATCTATCGAGTCTCAATCAGAATTATGAAGTTTTTGATAAACATATCCATAGCCATATACACTGCTTACCTGACAAAATACAAATATATAATTGCACAAATTACAATAAATGGAATATGTGGCCATCCAAAAATTAGGTTAAGCAAAGGGGTATGACGGAGAAGTCAGTCAAAGTTACTACTTATTACAGGGGAGAGAGGAGACAGTCTTGTACAAATGTTACTTAGTGGGTTCTGGGTGGAATTTCTTATAGAGGCTTATTTCCACTTGCTACTTACACTAGAAGCAAAATGCCTCAGCTGTGACCTTATGGTCCTTCATGCAACTTTGCAAATAAAAACATTAGGTATCTGACATTGTTCCATGTTCACTGAGAGAAAACATTGTAGTTTCTGCTGCAAACTTTCATTTCTCTCTTGGCACCACAACCTCTATTTCCACTATAAATCTCCCCATATCTATTTATTTCTGTTATTTCTGGTGATCTCCATCAATGAAAATGAACGCAGACAAAGAAAAACAACTTAACTCACTCATAGCAGTTTATGCTGACACAAGCAAAACATGTTAGCGAGTTCAAAAAGATGCCACTGAAAAACAAAATGCAGTTAAGAAGAAACCTGCTCTTTTTAAAACATTTTAATTATCTCTCAATTTGTGTTATCTTGAGTGTTTAATAAGTTTATTTGGTACTTTGGTATTAACAGAACACCACCTCCACAGCACCTCTGGGGGCGAGATATGGAACAACAAGGTGCTGATAGTGGCGAGATTTGGAATTACGTAGAGCAGTTCTCCATTGGAACTTGGCTGGGCCAGGGAAACGAAATTTGAACATGAAGGAAAATTTTGGTTGGCCCCACTGGGTTGGGTAAGTTATTGGAAGTGTTTTTGGTTCCTCCTCACATTCACTGTGTTCTCTCCTTGGGTTGGGAAGCGTTCATCTTAATATATGCCAGTTGGCGATGAAGCTTCCATTCTGTGTGTACAACTGGTATATATTAAGATGAATGCTTCCCAACCCGAGAGGGGAACACAGTGAACGTGAGGAGGAACCAAAAACACTTGGGCTAACTTACCCAACCCGGTGGGGCTGAGTAAAATTTTCCTTCATGTTCAAATTTCCCTTCTCTGGCCCAGCTGAGTTCCAATGGAGTAATACCAAATCTCGCCACTTTCAGTGCCTTGTAGTACCTTATCTCACTCCTAGAAGGGCGCTGCGGAGGTGGAGCCCTGTTAATACTAAAGTACTGTTTATTTTTCAAATGCATTTTACTTATATATACTATTATAAAAAATAACTGATTAAAAGATATTAAGAGGGAAGGCTACTTTGTTACATTATTTTTGGGAGAGGTTTGAAACTCTCATTATGTAGTGTTATATAGAGGAGTGAAAAAAGTTTAAAATCGTGGTAAAAAATCTATGAGCTGGCAGTCAAGGTATTTTGTTTTTTCCTGAAATGAAAAATATACGTATTTTTCTTATGTTACCATTACTTCTAACACATCTGAAAAGGAAACAATTCATATTTTTGGTTCGTTTTATGCTAAAAAATATTTGTGGTACTGAACTCCCTATCGCCTATTACCACTCTATTAGTAGCTTTTGTACATGACTGCAATGTATTTCTTTGAAGCTGAAAGTTGCAGATTTGTTTTTTTAATGACTATACACAGGATTTTACCATATCCGATACAAAATATTGATGTAATTACCACTGTTAAATCAGTTAATCAAAAAATAGTGCAGGGTGCCCAAAAAGTCACTGTGCACTATATCAGTAGTTTTCAAACATTTTATCTCCTAACTAAATGGAATAGAAATCAACATGAAGAAAAACATGTGCTTACTTGGTTTTTCATTAGCTCAAAATGAAAAGCAATATATATTAAAATGCTGACATTTCTCTAATGGGAGCATTTCGCTCCATCATTTTCTATATATGTCAGCTGATTATAAACTGAATTCTCCCATTTTCCTCATGATCCTGGTGACCCAGTACTGGGTCACAAGCTGCACTTTGAAAAACATTGCACTAGATTATTGTTTATTATTGGTAAATGTGAGTCAAGTGCATGGCGACTTTTTGGAAACCCATTATATTATGTAAATCGTTTAAGATCTTACTCACTGAATCTGTTAAATACTGTTGTTCTTTTTTTTGCGAGAATTCATTATCATAAGTTATCTTAGAATTAATGCATTGGTCCTTGAAAATTTTAAAGTCTGTCAGTTTATCCAAACATGGACAGCAGACAAAATGTGGATATCCATCTGTTCTGAACACCTAGAAAATAATAAATTCAAATTATATTCAGATTCCATTAGATGCCAAAATTTGATTCCAAAATAAAAACAAACTCTGCAATGCTTTTGAAAGATATTTAGTTCAAGCAACCATACTGAAACTTATATTTATCACATGCAACTTCAACAGATATCTCTTGTCTTTTAAGAGAGGCAATATGTGATCAAAAACAAAAATAATACAAACATCAATACCTTTGCCAAGGGTAAAAATCAGTAACACTAATTTATTTCAAATTAAAATCACAAAAGAATATGTAAGACACACTGATGTAAGGAATATACATGAAAAGTCTGCATATACTTATTTGTAAACAAGCTAGAAACGACAAGTAAAAGATAAAAATGTCATTTTTGAATAACTGGGAGTGAAATTCAGAAATTATCATTATTGAGTTTGAAAAATAAATATTACTGCAGGAACTAAAAAAAAATATTTTCTTGAATTATTAAATATAATAAATTAATAAAGAGATAACACAAGGTCATCCAAAAGAGTAAAAATTCACCAAGAAATTTACGAAAAATAGATAGTATTTTTCATTTCAAAAGTTTTAAGGTAAGGCAGATATTGAGAATATACGGTTATTTTTCAAGTCATATTGCAGTAATTGAGTTTCTTGGTGAGAGAATGTTTCTTATTTATTGTTCCAAGCTAAAGGGAAATTAATATAGTTAAGGCCATCTGGAATGGAACGATGGATTTCAAATAAAAAATGTTAAGAAGATTTGGAATGGTGCAGTAAGTGTCACTGTGCGCTATATTTAAGAATAGAAAAATAAGCTCTCTTATTAAATAAAATAAGTTGAATATAGATTCGGAGATGAAAATAACCGACTTGACATTATATTGTTGCATATAAAAGAAGCTCTAAAAGATTACGGGTATAATAAAATGAGATTTTGATGAGCTAATGCAGCCTTTGGAAAGAAGATAACAAAAAAACCCTCCGTAACAAAAATTATTTTAGCTTTAATGTATAACTACTGCATAATTATACCTTAAATCAAATATCGCAAATACAGATAGATAGGGCTTCAGATTTTGACTGGATAAATGATGAACTTAAATACCAACACCGCATCAAGGCAATGAGTTAAATGACCAAATAGGAGCGAGAAAGCCGTCAAAAATGCTTATATCTCGCATAAATACAGCAACACCAGTCTCAACGTATTCTGACATTAACATTGTAAGTGTAAAAACTATGAATTGAGTAAGATGCGCGATGATTACAGATCAAGATAAGTCATCGAGTAACCTACATTGCAAATCAGCAATAACACGAAGAGTTTCAAAACAAATGTGAACATGATGTAGAATAAACAATACAGCCATGAAAAGTTATAAACTGTATCCTGTCCTAGAATTAATTATTTATATTGAATTCTGAGGTCATAGATAATCTAACGATAATAGCTACGTGATTTTAGCATCGATAAAAGTTCAAGGACAAAACTACCAGAAGCAGATTTTAAAAATAGTAAAAACTACACTATTTTTTTAATTCCACAACTCGACGAATAATAAAAACCACTTTACTCACTTTAAATTGAAGCAAGTCGGTCATGACTTCTGCTGCAATATATCCATGTCTACCGTTCGCTTCAAAAATATTAATTAATCGTTCGCTTTTGAAGAGACAAAGTCTACATATGTTAAATATGCTAGTTGATTCCATTGTTTACACTAAATAAAACTTTATTGATGGAAAGTGACAGAAAACTTCCAACTTGTCACCATTCAAAAAGAAACAACGAGCACAACATCCACTCTGCAGTTCGATTATCACTGTTGAATAAATCGATAGTCAATGGATATCTATCGTATTCCCTACGTGTGAATGATAATCGTTTAAAAATTTTCTAGGAAAAATTTACATTGATCTTCGTATTGATCCAGGATTGAAGGAAATTATCACAATTATAAATTTTAACTTGCTGTAAAAACTAGCCTAAGTGTTATGCATTATTAAGTAAGACTCAACGATGAGATAATTTAAGAATTGAATATTCTTACACTATACCACCTAATAATATATACAGTAGGATTTTACAGAATTTAAGCACAGAGCTGGAATTCAATTTGCAAAAAGGTAAGATTTTAAAATTATTCTAATGAAATTTAAAACAATAATGTTAAGCAATCACTTGCTATTGAGTAATCTAGCGTTTATAAATTGTTTGGCTGGAAATAGTATGTAGATGATAACACTGCATATAAGCACCTTTACTATGACAAAATACTCAAAAATCACCCGGATGAAATTATTAGGCACTTTTCTGTATGTAACACTTCGATAATTCTGTATCATTCAATCACGTCAAGTTTTCTCAAAGTTATAAGACGTCTAAACACTAATGAAAGATTTGCTGCCTGTCGATGGTAGGAAGCAAATTCGTGATATTCACCAACTTTCAAAAATGACTATTATTCGGACCTCGCGCCGTCTTCCTCCCATGAATCAATCCTGAGTTTTGAGAACAGGTGACTCACTTCGCTTCTAGCGTAATTTTCGTGACGTCACAAAATTCCCTGCAAGAAAGAATTTCAGTGTTGAATACGTTGTGACGTTGTAGTATGAACGTTCAGTTTATTCAGTCGCCTTATGGTAGGATAGTATTGCTAGGGAATTATCACTAAACTTTCTTTTCACTTTGTCCCGGAAAGTTACTATGGGATGCATATTTTTGCTGTAGATACATTTTACATTATATTAAGCGTTTTATTTTACTTCTTAACGTTAGATCTCCTATGTTTATTATTAGCTGCATAAGGAATAATTTCTAAAACCTATCACATAGTTTTCGGTGCCCCGTATTTACGAAATTGATATTTGCAAATCCTAAGCTCTTTTCAAACTCGTAGAAGCATCAATAGGTAGCTCAATAAAAGGCCTGTTTCTTGGTTGTCGATACTGAATTATTACCGTACACTGTCGCATGCCTCTTCACGTCCATCTCCTGATAATTCGTCTTTCAAACAATTTTGGCCCATAAGCAAAAGTGCCAGACAGCAGAGTATGAATTTTATTTGCAGCTAAAATTTTATCTCGATTTTTTCTAGCATTTAACTAAAACACAATCCCTTGCGATAAGACAACTCCAATAGCCATAAAAACGGTCGGGAAAAACCAGACGTGCGTTTCTTTTTTTAGATTCGACGATCGATGAATCACCACTGAGAACGCCTGCTTCGTAGCCGAAAGGAGCATCTGGTTTTTCCAACCGCTTTATGGCCATCGGAATTGTCTTGGCTAACGATTGGATTCTAGCTTTAGGCGCTTTTCTTAAAAGAATGGATTGCTTGGGTTCCGCCCGCCCTTCGTTGTGCATTAATCGGGTTTAGCGCCGAAGTATTCCGACGAAATTTGGTGTTTAAAATTTTTAACGTTTCTAGCCCGCTTAATAATTCCTTATTAACGGTGGAGCCCGACCTATCTTTTTACATGGCGAGCCGCATTCGTAGTTGTGAGTGCTTCGGAGGGCCGCATTGGAAGTCACGAAAGCTTCAGCGAGCCGGGTGAGTGTTTACTTTAGAAGTTACCAAGAGATTCTGTGGTCTCATATTAGCGAAAATCAAGTCTAAATAAATTATTAGTGTTAAAGCTCCAACAGAAAAGGTTTTGAGACGATAATTATACTGAAAAATTATGAAATTGTCTATATCAAATTTTACCAATCACCTTTTCACCATAGATTCGCGGACCGCGGTTGGGGACCTCTGTCTTATAACATTACATTAATGGGTATTTAAGCGCGGATTGATTGGCAGCAATAACGCCGTTGTTAGTGAGGAGAGCTTGGCGGTAGCCAGCCGTTTAATTCGACACGATACTATATAACTAGATGCGATATACTTATTTTTTGAGAAATTTAGCTTACATATTATTATTTATATCATTAAGCTCTATAACTGGACAAATTTGAATCAAAATCCATTCAGCAATTTCTTAGTAAGCGGGCATTATCTGAAAATCGATTACAATAAACTACCCTACATTTTCGCATGATATGGTTCATTTTATCGAGGCTTCTATCCCGGCTTATACGCTATATAAATGCGATATTTCATCGGATTCTGTAGAACCGTTTATTTCCTAAAGCCGTGCACAGGCGACTGATAGACGGAATTTCCAAAAAAACAAGCGAGAGAAGAATTACACAGCAAATTATATAAGGCATTTTTTTTCACCGACTGCTATCTATCCAGCGGAGTAAAGAATCTCGGATGCGATATATTGCTGGTTACATTACTAGCGGCATGTAATTTTTAGCGATTTTTTTCGATTACTCCTCAGCAGTTAATCCTAGATTCACCAAAATTTTACCATGTCTAGTTCTCATATAGGTCAATCTCTCCTAAATAATTGGTCTCTCCAAGTTTTAGCATTACAGATATTGCCCCTACAGGCGGACTGACAGATAAACCGAATACATAAGCGATTTTTTTAATAAAAAAAGCACTAAAAATTTTTCGGACTCGGGGACACCTAAAACCTGCATGTCTATCAATAACTCTCATTCGAATTTTTTAATGATCACATAATTTTTCTATAGACAGTAATTTAGAAAGTAAAAAAAATGAAATTTTTGTCTAAACTCTTAAAATATTGATGAGAAAATAAATTCCCTTCTGCAAAACAAACAACTCGGACGCTTCGCAGAATCCTAAGACTTCCGCAAAGGCTTGATGAGGTGCCATAGACTATGGCACTGATTACAGTTTGTATTACACCATGCCCGCGTGAGTGCTTTATTCGGCCCGCTATGCCATCATGAAAGCAAGCTGTGAAATGAAATTCAGAAAATTTCGTATTTGTTGGTTAAAATTTGTGACGCAAAAACTTTTTTTGCGAAATTTTCACGCTAAAATATTATCAATTATTCCCATTCCCTCAATTAACTTCCGATATCGGCTGTAATGTAGGGTGACCATATTTCAACAAGGCGAAAAAGGGACATTTCCCGTAATTCACACAAAAAACGGGACAAAATGTTCGCAGGATTTTTTTGAAACGGAAGTTTGGTTTATTTCAATCAATACATCATTTGAAAGAATTTTAACAATTCTGTAGACAGGAAAAACATCGACTCATTAAAAAATATTTAGAAAATGATGTGTGGAGTTAAAAAAATTAAATTAACTTGGTGAAATTCCACACAACCAATTATTACTTACTACGGATGCAAGTAGGGTTGCCAACAGTGGAGACTACGGGTCTAGGAATTTGTATCCGGGCTCGGTATAATTTCTTCGGTTCAGCGAGTTTTTCTAGACTTCTAAAGAAATTAAATACAATATGACATTTTGGGGAAATTTTCACTTTTCCGATACATTGATGTGATATTTTTATCATTACACGCTTTGTTATACAATAGGGCGATCATATTTAAAAAATTGAAAAGTGGCCGACACGTAAATTTTAATTCAATGAAACGAGTGGTTCAAAAGCATGATCCCAACGGGATAAATAAAAATTTAGCCTATTAATCCTGAAATGTAGGTGAATGAACAACAAATTAATTTGCTTTTTAAATATTTCTTAAGTTTTATTTGCAATTAATTCGCAGCTGATGTTGAAGGAGTTGGTTCTGAAGCTGGTATGAGAGTTGATGATTCATCCTCTTGCGCAGACGTTTTGTACTTTGCAGACGAAGATATTTCTTGCAGTAATTTGGGATTGCTTGGCAGTCCCCGAAAATGACTTTTTGTCACTGTCACTGTTTTGATCTTTCAAACCAGAAAACGGTTCTTTTCGTCTATAGCTGCACTTGTGCCGGAAATAACTAAAGCAAAATCCAAAATCATTTTAATGTTTTTAACGAAATTCTTTCACCATGCATAAAATTGAAAACTCCGGACGATCTTTCGGCAATTTTGTTTCTATAACTTTCATGATATTATGTGTAGGATTAATTTTTCGTGTAACATTGTATATTAAATGACACTCTCGGAAAAAACGGAACAATTGGCGTCCGATAATTTTATCGGGACAACGGGACACTTAACTAAAAAACGGGACGATCCCGTTGAAAAGGGGACGTATGATCATCATACTCTAATGCGACCCGCCGAGGCATTTGCATCTGTTAATGTGGCCCGTTTCGTCAAAAGTCTTCCCAACTCTGTCTTACATCCTCGAAGAAACATCTCTAGTTTAAGGTACCGGGAAAATCCAATTATCCGTGGTTCCATGGCTTTAGAAAGTTTGAAAACCCCAAATCGTATTCGAGTCTTTTAATGATATAGAAAACGAAAGCAAATACTAGGGTCGTGATTAAATCACGGCTGCCATGTAATTATAAATAAAATTTCTTATCCTATATTTTATGGAATTAAAATTAAAGACTCCTAACCGTGATGAGCACTCACACATCAATAAGAAGAGAAAATGGAAAAAAATTTAAATTTTACAAGTTTGCAGAACGATTACCTACAGGGACCTGTTTTTCGACAACACGGCCCTGTAAGCCATCGTCCTGCAAACTTGTATAATTTAACTTTTTTCCATTTCTCTTCTTATTGACGTACGAGCGCTAATCTGGATTATTTTACGGTTAGGAGCTTTTAATTTTAATTCCATTCTGTACCCCGTAGTCTCCAAATTTCATTTTCAACTATATCGCATGGTAGAATGTCATAAAATGCAAGAGAAATAAGAAAATGGTAAGAAACGCTCCTAATTTACGCTACCTTTATATCATGCCTTACTCCTGCTTGTCAAAAATTATTCATGACTCTTCAGTCAAATATCTCTTGCCGTTTCTCACGAATCATCGAGGCAAATTTCGCATTGAAATTCTTAAACATTTCAAAGAGTTACATTTCTCCAAAGAAGCCCACGCTAACGCCAGAGAGGAGTGTTCAACTGGGATTCGAAAGGTTTCTTTTTTTAGAGCATCAACGATCGGTGAACCAACCGCGACTGCGAGCAGCTGCTGCTTTGTGGCCGAATCGCGCATCTGGTGCTCCCGACCGTTTTTATGACTATTGGAGTTATCTTGATCAATAACTGGATTCCAGCCATAAAGCGAACCCGGTAATTCGTTTTTTGAAACAATATCTCGCGTAGATGTACGCCTGAATGGAGATAAAACATTTTCGAATTTTACTTTCACTACCGGAACATTTCCTCTTTTAGTTTTCGATCTAATACGTAAGCAATTATAAGTCTTAAAGTAATAACCCGAGGGATTATGGAGGATTAAGGTGAAAATGAGCATTCTCCGAAAGATTATAATCACAAAATAAGAGTTGAGAGAAGAGGAGGTGAAACCGAGCAAAAATATATGAACCATAAAAACTTTTTTTCCATAGTTTTTATCTTTGCCCGCTGTGCTCTTCGAATATTGTCAATAAATTCGCTTTTCATTAGAAAGAGGTCACCACAGGATTATGCAGAATATACGCATACAAAATACGCCTAAGCAGGGAGGCACGACGCGGCTTCCAATATTAAACAAGTTCGATCTATGGTTGCCAGATTTCAGCTCTGAGGATGGAGGACATTGACTCCCTGCTCGCGGTGTGACATCGAAAACCCGGCTAATGATCTCAGGGATTGTGTTCGTGAATCTTTTGGAAGAGTCAATAATCAGAAATAAATACAACACGCGTTTTTGTTGTATGTAACATGTACCGCACATATTTCCGGGACAAGGCAAGATATACGTGACGTTCCAGTGTTTAAGGGACGGTAATTCTAGTTCGATCCCCGTCTGGCTCATTTGCGTCAGAGTGAAGAAGTGCACTTTATACTATTTAACTTTAATAATTTTATATGTATATATGATATAAACAGTCTGTAAGTGACATAAAAGCAAATTTAATAAATTTTTATCAGTGCAAACATTGCTGGAGTTTAACGTAACCGCCATCAGCGTTCAATCCGATTTCCCAGCTTTTTTAAAACATTCCCCAAATGCTATTGAGTGACCTCACGAATTGCATTCTCAATCCTGGTCCTTAAATAACCTGGTTTCGATGTGTGATCTACGCTTTTAGAATTTTCCATAGAAAGTGGTCTAATGACAGGTCAGGTGCACGAGGTGGCCAAGAACCCCTGCCGATCCATTCGGTAACAGTAATAGCAATGCGTATTGGCACGGAGCATCATCTTGCTGGAAGATAGTGGTGCGAGAGAGATTTAACTGGCGAAGTTCAGGGATGAAATAATTCTGCAGCATTGTAAGATAATTTACGGCTTCTTCTTCAAAGAAGCAAGTACCAATTATGCATAACCTCCTTAAAAGCACGCCAACCGTTGATTTTTGGGGAGTCGCTTTCATGTTGCCATTTAAAAAATATTTCTTACTGACCCTAGAAATGTGCACAGTGATAAAGCTTTATTAAATTTGCTTTTACATACCATTTACAGATTGTTTTGTCAGGTAAACATACAAAAATTATTAAAGTTTTAAAGTCCACGCGGACTTTATTAACACCCGTATGACCGTTACGAAAAGTGCTTTCAGTTTAGCTCTGAGGCAGTGGCACACGAATATCGTTGGGAAGGATTGTATCCGCGACCATTAATATTGGAAAACATACACAGACCGGACCTTCCATGCCGACCAGATTTTATATAAAAAAACCGGGACCGGATATGTTTCGACGAAGAAAAACTGGTATATTTTGCGATCTTCGGTATCGTTTTTATTTTACTCTGAAACTCGTAAATTTTACACGGTTTGGACACCATTTCGTTAAACGAGTGGCAAAAATTCACAGCACCACGAACTGCGAATTCGAGCCAATCAAAATACGGGTCAGTGCAAGAAAATTCGGGACGTATGGCCATCCTAGACTACTCCAAGCGTTCGATTCATTTCTATTTACTTTCCACATGATGGTCGCCAGCCCTTCCAAAGGGAGGGAGAGAGGAAAGCTAGGCGAGGGACAACAGAAGGGGAGATGCGTTTGGAGAGAGATGGGGTCGCAATGTATACCTAAAACGCTGTACCTTGGCAGTGCACTGTAGGCACCTTTACAGTAGGACGAGTCCATCCTTGAGGCGGGACCGATTTTAGGGGAGGTGGTGTTTAGGTGTGAGCATTGGCTGCGCGAACTTAAAATCTGGAGGGGAAGAAGGAAAGGGAGGGAGGTACACTAAGGCTGATGGAACCAAAATTTGTCCACGGCTGACTCTGCCATCTTCATCCTGATGAAGATGGCAGAGTCAGCCGTCGAAACGTTGATCCTAGATCAAACTTTGACCCGGTTGTGTACCCGAGAAAAGTTTCTACAATCAATCCACCGGGAAAGTACCAGATCCTACTTCAAGATTATTACTGTATTCATACTCACGAACTCATTGATCCCCAAAAATGGAATAATTGGCAGTCATTCATCGCAAAAACATTAAAATATACATTATTAACAATTAATAGTGAAATAATTCTTAATATATACAGTAAATCACTATGCAATGTGAATTCCATTGATGCATTTTCATTATTGCACTTTACTACATGTTCGCTTACAGCGATTACAACTTCGGTGCATTTTTGCAGTTATTTGAGATGTTTTAGTTCCTAATGAGCCTGTTAAATACAGTGATTAATGCCACAGAAAATTAGAATTCTGACAGATGTCATAAAATTTTTATAAATATCACGAAGAAATAATGTTACATATATTGAGACTGCAATGGCTACAAGAGTGGAAAGGTATGCCTACGCTATGAGTTTCAGATGATTCACCATGCAAAAATGCATGGAAACTGAGCAGCAGCACATGACTTCGGTTTACATTCCACAGAAAAAATGATCCATGAATGAAGAAAACAGAAGGAAAAATTGAAGGTGACAGAAAAAGTGAAGGTTTTTGTAAGCTTTGTCCTAAATGGCCACAACTAGAGGAAGAAATGATAAGATGGTTAGTATAACAGAGGAAGTTAGGTATTGCTGAATCGATCAAAATGGTTATGTACAAGATGAAAAGAATTGCAGAGGAAAAGGGGCTAGTTGAGCATGCATATCATTATTACATTTGCATACCATTAATTAGGAATTAAAATCTCCATCTTCCATTTAAGTTTAAGTAAGTATTGTCAGTAAGGGGTGTCTATACATGTGTCATGTGCAGTGCACTCCAACAGCCTAGTTAATAAGACTGCCTAGTGCATGCTGAGCACATTTCATTTTGCTATACAAATCTCGAAGCAATTATTTATGTTTAAGATTGTCCCTATTTACTTTCACTTATTAAGTTTATCGAAAATGTTGTGTATAACTGTTATCATGCCATAATATTTTCTTTAAATGTTGCCAGATACGGACTTAATCACGACTAGAAATGATACACAACATGAACCTTCCTAATCACTTTGGTGAACCAAAATACATTTTTTCCTTAAAAATCCTCTAAAAAATCAGGGTGCATCTCATAGCTCAGTTATAGTCCGAAAAATATGGTATATCTGCTATACGTTGTATAATGATACAATATGTTGGTACATATGTACATAATGTCTGCTGATACATGCATCACACTCAGGCAAACTATATAATCTGACATGTGGTGACATATAATAATAATAAATCGACTTTATTTAAGGGCGATATTTATACCATCTGGTCCATTCTTACATATAACCCTGTACATACTACGAACACAGACGACCATGCCCTCGGCGGGATTCGAACCCGCAACCTTGGTCTCCGTTGTCAGTTACTCAAACCACTCATCTACCAAGGCCGGCTCTTGCTGCATAATGTATGGTTGGCCATCTTGACTTCTTGGATTTTACTTATGCTTTTATATTTAAACAAATTGAATAACATTTTAAATCATAGTGGATGATAACAAAGGCATACCTAGGAGTGGAAGGGCCCATGGCAAAATATTATCTGTGGCTCCCCTCCCCTTCACCCAACAAATGTGCTTTTTCAATTAAAACAGAAACCCATTTTAAAACCTACCAAGTTGCACTTATTAATCGATTATCCAGAATATGCTGGAAAGGTTAAGCTTTTAAAATTACCCTGATTTGGATAAAAAAGAGAAATCGCTAAAAAGCTTTATTTTTTCTATATTCCAAAATATTCAAGGGCTCCCCTCCCCTCCCCAGGGATGAAAGAAAGATAATGAATGAAAGAAACAAAAATCCCTGGGTCACAGCAGCCATGCTGTAAAAAATGAAAGAGAGGAGATGTGGAAGAAGATAAACACTGAAGAAGGCCAAAGAAAGTACAAGGAGTTTAATAATGTTTTAAGAAGGGAAACAGATAATGCCCGAGAACAGTGTATGAGAAATGCAAGGAAATTGTTGAGTGTGAAAGAATTTGTAGAACAGACCTCATCTATAGCAAAGCAAGGGAACTATTCCAGAAAAAGCAAGAAAGATAGGATGCAAAGGAATTATGAACAAAAGTGGTAAAATAGTCATGGAGCCAGACGATGTAAAGAGTGTCTGGAAAGAATACATTGAGGTGCTGTATGACAAAGAAGGTAAACCAGAAAATATTGAAATTAGATATACAAGAGGATGTGGAAAAAGACCAGCTAGGACCAATTAGTCTTGAGTCTAAAGTTAAAAGAGCAATTGATGACATGAAAAGAAGGAAGGCTGTTGGGAGTGATGACATACCAGTGGACATTATTTAGGTTTTGGGATCGAAAGCAGTTAATTCTTTAACCAAGTATATGATACTGGCATACGGCCTGAAGATTTTTTAGATGTTGTTATGGTACCACTGGAGAAACATAACAATGCAAAAAGTTGTAAGGATTACAGAACTATTTGTTTAATTTCTCATACAGCTAAAGTTCTAACCAGAATAATAACCAAAAGAATTAAAGGTAAAATAGAAAAGGAGCTGCAAGATTATGTTTGGTTTCCATTTCCATTTTTTTTAGATTGGGAGAAACCTTCTGACCGACTGAAATGAGATAAAATGTTGGGTATTTTAAATAAAATAGGAATAGACTGGAAAGATAAAAGACTGCTTAAAAACTTTTACTTTGATCAAAAGATTAAAGTCAGGGATGAAGGAGAAGAAACAGAAAGTACTTCAATAGGGAGGGAAGTGAGGCAGGGATGTCCTATTTTACCAGCGATATTTAATATTTATGCAAATAACAGAAGAAGCGTTGATGGAAGAGAAAGGATTTAAGATAGGAGGTGAAAGTAATACCACCATTAAATATGCAGATGATCAGAGATTAATAGCAGAATACGAGAAAGAACTTCAGAGGATGACAGACAGACTAGTGGATTTTGGCGAACAATATGGAATGAAGATCAATGCTGGAAAAACGAAAGTCAGTAGTTTCAAAGGAACATAAAGAATTAAATGTAATTGTAAATGGCCAAAATTGGAACAAGTAAGTAGTTTCAAATATCTTGGCAGGATGTTAGCACAGGGTGGAAGTAGTACACAGGACATCAGAAGTAGGATTGCAATGGAAAACAGCATTTAATGAGAAGAAGGAGCTTCTCACAAGCAAGAAAATAGATTTAGAAACAAGGAAGAAATTAGCGAAATGCTACATATGGAGTATAGCTCTTTAAGGTGCAGAGACGTGGACGGTAAGGAGAAAGGAGGAAAAATATTTAGAAAGTTTTGAGATGTGGGTATGGAAGAGAATGATGAAAGTGAAATGGACAGAGAGAAAGAGAAACAAAGAAGTATTAGAAATGGTTGGAGAAGAAAGGATGCCAATAAAAACAATTAGGAAAAGAAAAGCAAATTGGATAAGGCACATATTGAGAAGACAATGTTTAGAAAGGACACTGTTAGAAGGCAAAATTAGCAGAGGAAGAGGGAGAAAAAAATAGGAAGATTAGTGAATTGAAAGCAGGAATATAGTACTGAATATAATACTTATAGAGGTATAAAAGAGGCTTCCTGGGAGAGAGAGAAATGGAGGCAGCGATTCAGCTGAAAGCTGTCTTCGGACAGCAGCATGATGATAATGATGACTTTATTAATGCAGTGGGACAATATTCCACTAAATTGTGGATGAGAAAATTCATGGACTTGAACAGGAACGCATCTCTATTTATAACATGTGGTAAAATGCCAACTGCTTAACATATGCGTTCTCAATAATGTAACCTGTGAATTAAGCGTATGCTGCCTGTATATACACAGAAATAAAATTTATTGATTTTAGTTTTTCTTTATGGGCTACTACACAATGCATAGGCTATGTACTTTTTTTGTCTTGGTTCCAGATATGTAATTTTTTTTATATTTGTTTATATTATCCAGCTGTGATGTCTGAAGGCTATGTTCTTTTTAATGTACATGTAGTGTTTTGTAGTTATTTTGACTGTTTATGTTATCCTTATGTATGCATCTCACCAGAACCTAGGGGACTAGTTGTCCCAGGTTCTAATAAATGTATTCTGTTCTATTTTCAATGAGGTGACAATGGTTTTGCACTTTGCCAGATCTGAAAAGTTAATGTTTGTTGACTAAAATAACACATATTTACTCATCATTTACTGATCAGATATGATAGATTAGCTTTAATTATAGAAACTACTCCTGGTGAATCACCATGCCTACTTAATAGTCAAAATGCAGAACTGGTTTTTCCCAACCTTTCTATGACTACTGAAGAAATAAATTCTCACTCCTCTCATATAAAATCACTATGCATGGTAATTATAATTTCTTTTTTAGAGGCCTCAAAAAACAGTTCTTTTTTAATACAAAACAACTTCTGACTATATTTTGAATGCATTTAAATTATAAGTAAACTAAACTTCACTCCGTCTGTGAAAGTGACAAATTATCAAGCCTTTATGAGAAATTTAACCATTGTGACTGCTTCTTGCATGTTTGTTGTATTTGAGCCTGTTGACTAGATGGATGCATTATATTTCGCATTTTTTAATTAAAAAATCTGATGTGGCCACCTCATGACTATCTCCATAACCTGTAATATTTCTAAAAATTCCAAATAGGTTAAATGGTAATAAATATTTTAAGGAAGTGCAAGAAAAATTTAAGGACTTTACAAAGAAGAGAAATAAACTATAAGCATAGCCTTCTGATATTGGATATAGCAATGAATCTCCAACAGTAAAGAAAATAAAAAGGCGTGTAAAGTGTTTACAATAATCACCGGTAGGTGGTGTGGTTGTGTCAGCTAAAAAATTTACTTTTTAAAATATCTCTTCAACAATGCATTATGGGAAAATGTTACGAACAAAGGTAGAAAATTAAATTTCTCACAACTTTTATTCCAGTACTGTTTTACATTCATCAAATATTAAAGGAAAGTTATAGAGAATTATATTATCTATGAAGTTTATAATAAACAACATTTACATTTATGAAGATTTAAAAGTTATTTGCCAAAAATCAAAACATGACTAGAGTAAATGCCCACTTCTGGTTGAGCGATTGTTGCCAAAACCTAATCAGCTCTTTATTATATTGCACTCTTTCTAAATATAAAATTTGGTATTGATATGAGAGTTTTTGAATTAGAGTGCCCACAACATCCTATCACACACAGATTGACAGACATCATCGAGAAAATAGTCAAAACGTGTTCAGGAGACCTTAAAACATGTATTTCCATTGAAATCTCGAATTAGATTTTTTTCATGAAAACAATAGGTACTTTCTCTATACTTCGTATATGAAGAAAGTAATAACAATACCAATTTCACACTTTTATGTCATAGGTATTATTGAATCACCAAATTGTTTGCCAAGATCCCCAAAAATTATATATTTCACTAACACTAAAATGTTATTGTTATTCCTTAGTTCATTCTAACATAAAATTTTGATTTCATGAGTTTATTAAAAACTAATAAGGTACAGATATATCTCGCAATACGCTCGGGAAGCGTTCCTAAGACAGCATATGACGAAACATATTTTTACATAAGAATAATGTAAGAAGTTGATGTTCCTAAAAATGAGTAAAAAACTAAGGTATTCCAACAATACATGTTGAGTAAATCCTTGATTATCTGTGACAATTGGGACCAGTTAAGGCACAAATAACTGAAGAAAACAGATAATCTGCGAAATAGTTTTCAAAGAAAATTAGATAAAATACTTCATTCATTCATTCGTTAAATGTATGTACATATGTTTGTATTTATGAATGTTTTTTTTTCTCTCTGTTTCTCATATAATTGATTTTTTTTTCTTTTCCTTCCCCTGAACTATTTAGGAATTTTCGCGGTTTTTTACACCTCTCTTCTCTTCGTAGGTGTTTTCCGCAGTGGGAATTTTTCTGTGTTAAAACATAACCGATACACAGTTTTTTATGACCCACAAAACTAACATTCTTTGGTAATGCTCTGTTATCTACTAACAAATATATTAACTTGTAATTAATTTGTATTTTGTTAAAATCTGTATGTATTTAATTCCTCTTATTTTGTAAATATTGTAATTACTTATATGACGAAAGGGTTAAATGTAAGAAGGGACTACATAGTCTCAATTTCGCCCAAATAAAGTCGTTTGTCTGTCTTATGACAGGTCCTACCAATTAATTAATTAATTGGTTTTTTTTGACTAGGGAATATACATACACGGTGTGGTGGTTTCCCGTTGCCTTCCACACCGGACACACACAGAAGGGAGGAGGGAAACCCGGTGCCGGCATTTGCCTGCTCTTGCGAAGAACACCAGGGGGGCCAACGGCTTAACGTCCCTTCCGAAGGACGGAACAGCTGAATTTGCGCGGCCTCCTCAAACCACGCAAACAGGGGGCCGGATGACCTTGAGAAAAAGTCCTACTTGCGCAGGATTCGTACCCGATGACTTTTTCAAGCATCGGGCGAGTAGCAGCCAGCGTCCTAACCACTACACCACCGGCACCCCATAAAATACTTAAACACTGTGAATTTATTACAATTTATTAACATGAATAACAGATCACATACTATATTTCCCCATCTGAATACAATATCTATGGTGAAATTTTATTACTTTTTTAGCATGAATTTTTATGGATTATTTTTTAAACGAGAAAAAATCTGATATGACCGGGAATCAAACCCAGATGTTCCACTTGCCGGGCAGATATTCTACCACTGAACTATCATAGCAGACAAATAAATTCTCTCCTTTCTGAAAGCGATCTTAAGATCATGTGCAGACAGACATAAGCTGTAAAGTTGGGAATATTTTTTTTAAACGAGAAAATAATCTGCTATGGCTGGGAATCATAATTGGGTCTTCCACCAGCCAGGCAGACCATAGGATTTTAATATCGCTTAATTCCATCAATTTCTAACTTGGCAATCTTGCCATTCAAGAGGGAAGAGTTTTCTTTGATGTATCTCTTGGAAGACACCCGTTAGGGCTGATTGATACTAGCTTGGCTAGCTCAGCGCCAACTATGATAAAATCCACGTTCAGAAATGGGAGAATTAGTCTGCTACAATAGTTCAGTGATAGAATATCTGCCCAGCAAGTGGAAGACCCAAGTTTAAGTTGTATACATAGAATTAAAAATGCCTGGAAAATTTGTGCATACAAGAGAAATCATCTTACTTGTAGCAAAGAGAAAACTGACAAAAAATTATAAACCTTCCTGAAAATGCTAAAAAATCACTGGATATTAGGACAATTTTATTGCTGTGTAGTACTAGAAAATTTAGAATTTAAGTAATAAAGGTAAATTAAATTAAATTTTTTTGATGATTTTTCTCCATATATATATATATATATATATATATATATATATATATATATATATATATATATGGAATTTGATCTGAAAATCTTTATGCAACCCTGAAGATGGTGTAGTAAGCATCAAATTGGTTTATTAAACAATTTTTTAAAAGTAGAAAAGTTGTTTTTCCTTGCCAGTGTCCTTTGCAATGCTCAGAGCAAGGTTTTATATGTACATATGATCGAATCAAGTAAGTGGTTGGAGAGGAGTCATTAAGTATAATGAGCATAAAACTGAAAAAAGCATGCCGTGAAAAAGTATATTGCAAGGTATACCTGTATTAACTCATAAGCTTAAATAGCAGACAAGTAGGATGTTTTTAGAGATTTATACCTGAATGATTTTCTTAAACATTCAGATTAAACAAAATTGTAGTGAATGACAGTGCTGAATATATGCAAGCAGTTGATTTAAATATTCAGTGGTGAAAATGTGCTTTGTAGACTACATATTACAGACATTGCACAATTAATCTGTTACGGTTGACAAATACATCAATTTTCAGGTAATGAGTCCTGTAAAAAAAGTTGTTGTTAAGCTAGCTCTTTTTAAACATTCGCCCAATTAAATAAAAATTTAGTTGCATATGAAAATAGAAGTTGCTGGAGTTAAACTATCAGTTGTATTTTTTGGGCTATTTTTCATGTAAATTTAAAAATAACTATTAAAATGTGGTCCAGTTTACAGGAAATTTTAAAATACTCTGAGGCGACTGATGGTCAAGAAACTGTAAAAACCAATGAAATAATTAAATCATTTTGTCAACATGAATCATATAATTTTCTTTCATATTCTGGAGAAAGGCATATGTATTAGATCCATCTTAGAAATCTATGCATATCCCAGATGTTGGTCATCATGTCGAATTTTTGGGCCTATATGTAGATGAGCAGATTAAACTTGAATTTCCATTGTATTAAATACAGCAATCACCTCAAAACAAAGATTTGTATATTGGTAAGTTTTGGATTGATGCTACGATAGTCTATATTAAGCAAGATTGTGTTAACATTGCTATGTAATGCCAACAGGTATATCTGTCAAGCACTCATTTAGGTATGTGCACCATTTTCAAACCCCAGCAAGGAGAAAGAAACACTTGCCATTTTGATGTTATATGTAAACCATAAAAATAAAACCAGTTTAAATAAGATGTTTTTATTTAAAACTGATTTAACCCAAATTAAAAAAAAAACAATAAAGCCTGATAATTACCCTCTGAATGTTATATTATTTAAAATCCATGCCCTAAAGATAATTAAGGATTGCATTCAGTGGAGAAAGGAAAGGGTGAAAGGATGCGAAGATAGAATGTTTGATGGAAAAAGTACATAAATAAAATGTAAAATTGGTTAACTTTAATTCAGCCACTCTTACCATGCCATGTTTTGCACTGGCAAACATGGCTAAATAATATACACTAACTATACATTAAAAATTCATCTCAAAATTCTTTTTATAGGTTAGAATCAACTTGGGTGATATTGTAGTAACTACGACTTTCAACATCAAATTTAAATGTGAAAGGCTCTGCTGCTATCATCACCTTGATTCCAATGCCAGGTTTGAAGTACTCTATTTTTTATTATTTTATTAAAAAAATCACAAGGAAATGGATTCCAAAAACTTATTTTTCTATTTCAAGACTACAAAATGTTTCTAATAACCATACAACCGAATAACAATACACCTTTTTCAAATAGGTCACATTTTATACCGAAAACAAAAAACGCTCTACAAACCATGGTAAATATCAATTGTATAGGAAATTTTAATCTTTTAAATATATAACCACAAACCTCAGGATAATTTTTTCTTAGATAGGTACATGACATGTTTCTATATATATGACAATAGTTTTTCTGTTCTGAAAATAGTAAATTTCCAATGCAAGTTATTTACAATTTATATCAGATTGTGATGAAAAGATAGCAACCATTATTTTTCTAACAAAAAGTTTTCTGAAAAGCTCTCAAAAACTGTTTCATAAGTTTTATCCATTCCATAAAATGTATTTAACTAAATAGAAAATTCTTCCTCTTATCCAATATCTTAATATATATATATATATATATATATATATATATATATAAATATATAAACAGTCATACCTCTCAAGTACACAATACAGAGAAAGGTATTTTATAAACAACAACCTAATATAAGTTTCATTCAAATCTGTATTGTTATTTTGTATAATAAAATTTAACAGATATTGATAAGATTTTTTCCCAATTTCCTTTATTTATTTCAGCAACAATATTTAGGTATGTCTAAGCCAGTGGTTTATGTATGTGTGATATCTTAAGGCAGCTGACCTTATTGCAACCACCTTAACCCCATCCATCTACACTACATTTAAAATGTAATATTAATTTCTCCATAATATTCATCTTAATTTTGAGCAAAATTACTGTTATTTCTAAATATATACATATGTACTAAGAATTAAAAAATAAAACAAAAAAATCCACTCTCCACAACCCCCAGTTTGAGAACCACTGATCAAAATACAATACAAGATGAAGGATGTTTTTTTTTAAGTCTGCCAAGATTTAAGTACAAGAATAAAAATCATGCATCAACATTTATTCTTTGAGATTGAAATTAACAAGTGGCTGAACCCGAGCTTCTGGATTTAAGTAATGTCATAGTAAAACAATTCTATCATTTCCATGGGCATATCTTATCAAATGTGATTAAGCTTCACTTGGCTTGTACGGGCTACCAGAATAGTTCTCTATTGTCAGAGATTTGAAGCACTGGACAAAAACAGCATATTTCTCCTCCTTTGGTGTGTATGACAAGATTTTCACACGAGATATTACTAAAAATTCAGGATTCAGTTTGCTTGTTCCTCTTACTACGTCGACTTCATCTTCAACCTTTAGCTGAAAATTTATTTTAATGCAAGGTTAAAATAAGGCATAAAAATTTACCATATACTAAGCTAAACAGAATTTAAATAACGCTAGGCTGCTACAAAGACTGCTAGGTTATTTTTAAAACTGAGAAAATTTTCAATTATTCCAAGTACATAGTATAAAACAGTCAAAACTATTATCAAGTTTCTTTTTTAAATTTGTACCATCTTAAATCAAAATATCTACTTGGTTACATAAACAATGAATTAAAGACTTCATTGTTAGTGTAACAATCCTGATATGCCTGACATCCTATACAGCCGTCGCATAAAATGGTAATTTGTAGTACCTTAAAAATGCATAGTTATGTGAATGTTGGAATTCATGGAAATAATGTAGTGAATTAACTGGTACCCAGCTGAAGACCTTGGACCATGAATTCAAACTGTGAAGCACAAGCATTTGTACAATTCCTCAATATTTTATGAAAGTTAGCTAATTAATTTGGGTGCAATAATGACAAAATTATAACAAATGATGCACAATTTTCATTGCAAAAAGGCAGGAGGCAAGGAATCCAAGGTTTTTACATCCAATAGAACTCTTAATACCGTCACATTCATGTCATGTCCTCTTTTAATTTATTTATGATCCAACATAAGTTGAGTACCATGACTGACAGGAACAATGCATCATAACACCAAGCTAGCCACATCATAAGTGTGTATAGATGTACTAATGTTACAGTGCAATTACCGAGAAATGCTGTTTTGTAAAATATCATTACCTGAAGGAGTGTTTATATATGACACATTCTCTTGGGCACCAAGAATCCCAAACCATTAGTAAATATTTATGAAGTCACAGCCAGGTCAATTATTTACCAGAAATTTATAAACAGACCCGTAACTATATTGTTTGCAAAGAATGAAATACAGCACACTATATTTAGATAAAATAACGAAGTCCTACCGTTCGAATTAAATATAATGCTTGTGTATTGTCTTGATTTTTAGAAAAACGCTATTTTCGTTATTTTAAATACAATAAATTAAAAAGATACAAGATTTGATAAAATAAATGTAGGCATATCAGGGTTAAACTTACAATTAAACGTCTGATTTCAAACATCCCCTCACAGGCAAAACTTGCAATATGCATTGAATGAGCTCTATAGTATGAGATCGACCAGTAACATCTTTATTACAACTGTCTCAACCTACACTCACCTGAGCACTTTTTTTCGGCAACTTGTGACCATTCAGGCGCATTTTAGATGTGTAGAAAGCTGCTTCAATCTTGCTAAAGACAACAGATGAAAACAGAAATGTGTTCAGGGGATGAAAAAAAATAATCTATGAAAACCTATGGCTATGAGAACCAAATACAACTGTTTTCCATCTTAAGGTATAAATTGTCTTTGGTATTATATGTCGCCATACAATAGAGAGTAATAACCCAACTTTTTGTAATCAAACAAATAATTTGAAAAGATAGTCTATTAAATCTAAAAATTACCAAAAACGAATAATGATAGTCATCAGCATAGATCAAGTACCACTTTTATGTAATACTTACCACTAGGCAAAATGGCAAAACACCGAATAAAGAAACAAATGTAAATTAATTTAACAAGTTACTACTAAAAGATTATATATTAGCATTCAGTCGCAATATAACAATTAATTGCAACGCACTTGCACAATCCAAAGAAAACAAATATGCACAATAAAACACCTAGACTCAGCAATTAAAATGGATAATTATTGAAAAATCATCTTTACTTTCTTGCCATTCCAAGAGCTGCTTTAAGAACCAAGTCAGCACGAAGGGAGTTTACATGAATTTTGAGTACTTTGAAATCCTTTCCTACATCTTCGACAGTTTCTACCTCATCTTCAGAATCTGAGCTTTCCTGTGAAACAAGCCACGAATTTCTAAACAATCAGAGGAATATATACGTCGAATATTAACACTTTCTATTAATCATACCTCATCTTTTTTTGTATACCTATGCCTTTTAGTCATGTAATTTGTCACTTCTTGGGTTCGCTTAACACTCAGATAGGAGAATAAGCACTGCTGTATGTATACATTACCATCGTAACTTTTACGAAATGAAGTATTATGAATTAGCGGACGTATGAATCGATTTAGGTTACGCTGAGCGGAAAAAGAAATGCCAAGAAGAAGAGACATTTAACTTGAAGTGTGCCTTACAGCATAAAATTTAATAAAACACTCCCAATTCCAGTTACCGCCCCTGGCGGAAGAGACACCTCATTTATTTATGTAATTGGCATATTCGATGCTTAGAAGGCGCTGATAGTAACGAGACCAGAAGACATACTTTAATGAATGTGTGAGAAGTTATATACGATATATATCGCTCAAGGCGTATGTACTCCATAATTTGCAATAAATAAACTTTCGACACGTTTCAACTTCTTTGTTGGTCATTCCGAATATCGATATATCGTATATGGCATATCGTATATATCTTCACGCACATGGGACCTTCCTATTACCATTTCATGTATGTTTTTTACTCCAATATTGGGTGCTACGCTTTCTTTAATTAAGTTAAACATAAACCTTGTATGTGCACGTACTAACAGGCAAGAGGTGAATCAGCATTTCGTAAAACATTGTAGTCCACGTACTAATATGCAACGGTCAAATTTCGCTGCATATTAAAGCAGCGGCGGATTTTTCTTGTCTGGGACGGCTGCATAGCGCTAGTGCTCTTATGACCACACTCAGTTGGTGTTCTGGTCCTGCTTCGGCGGGGAGTAAAGTTGATGTGGAGAAAGCAACCTCATTTGGCTCCGGGATGAAGTTGTCATTATCAGGTAATGAAATCTTGGGACATTTTTATTTTGAATTAACGTCTAATTATTTTAATCGGTTTGTTCAGAATTATTTTACTGTGAACGAGAATGCGGGATTGACTTCTTGGTTTTATTTATCGTATCGCGAAAACTTGATTTTTTCCTAGTTAAGGACGCGTGGTATCGGATGTCCACTATCGCATTGTTTAATATGGCCTACATCTAGGGTGACCATACGTCCGGGTTTCCGAGGACATGTCCTCTTTTTTAAGGTGTCCTCGGACGTCCTCGCGGGCTTTTAAAATTTGTCCTCGCTTGTCCTAGTTTTTCTATTTACAACTCGAGATTTCCATTCACTTTAAATTTTTACACCCTCTGTATTCATTTAAGCATCACTTATAAGAATGTGAGTGATACCCAAACAAATTATGGTACATACAGTACGGGTACTCTTCTGTTATATCCACCGTGACTGCTGCGCTATCGTCGGGTTTTCAATAAATATCACAGACCACACGTGCTGTCATATCTACGTCAATGGAGAGCGTTATAGCTTACGCGGCCGCCAATAGATAGCACAGAAGTTACGGTGGCTATAACAGAAAAGTACCACAGTACGCACTATCGCAGCAAAAACATCGATAATATCAAAGTATCGTTTTATGTTTTTGTCCTTGGCAAGTAGTTGCTACTGTTTTTCAAAAGAAAGCAATGTATGGTATGCAGTATTGCTGCAAAAACATGGAATAATCGTTTTATGCTTGTATCTGGTGATGTGCATGTTCAGCACTTTTTGGTCCATCACCACTAGTATCCCAGGCAAGTAGTTGCTATTGTTTTTCAATAGAATGCAGTGTCCGCCCATTAAGTGTGTTGAAATAATGTAAATAAACATAGATATGGGTGTAAAATAATTTGTATAATCAGTAATAAATACATTACTTTTCTAAAATATGCTAAGTATATTACATACCTGAAGTGGAAATTATCTGTAAACTACATTAACTTACATTTTTTATTTACAAATAAAATTACTATAATATAATTTATCGTTTATCACTTTTCAGATAGGAAAATTTTCATGCAATTATTCTTACTTTCTTAAATAAGTTCCCTTCAGAATAGCCGAAATGGGAAAAAGGAAGTGCATAGTAACTAATGAAATGCTTCAAGAACATCCTTCATTCAAGAAAGGTAAAACTAAACATGATGTAATCTGTATCATTTGCAATAGTGTTATTTCTGTTGCAAATAAAGGAAAACTTGATTTGAAAGAACATCTGAACACTGAAAAACATAAGCGTAACACCAGATGTGCATCGGCTTCATCAAATGTTTTGGAAAAATTTATTGTACCTAACAAGGATGTTAAACTCATCAGAGCTTCTGAAGGCGTGGCAGCATATCATACAGTAATGCATCACCAATCATACCGCTCGCTGGATTGTTGGATTCCACTAATGAAAAGAATGTTTCCTGATTCACATATTTGTCAAAAAATGTTGTGTGGCAGGACTACGGCTGAGGCAATCATAAATAATATTTTTGGACCACATACAATTGATCTTGTAATGAATGATTTAAAGAACATACCATATATAAGCATTTCAACAGATGCTAGCAATCATGGTTCACTGAAAATATTCCCAATTTTAATTCAGTACTTTGACTATCAAAACGGTGGAATTAATGTAAATTATTAGATATAATTAATCAACCCAATGAGCAATCACACACAATTGCAAATATGATATGTGATGTTTTAACCAAAAAGAACATTATAACTAAATGTATCTCCTTTTCTGGCGATAACTGTAATACTAACTTTGGTGGTGTCAAAAGAGCTGGAAGAAATGAGGTGTATTTTAAACTAAAAGAAAAACTTAATGATAAATTAATTAGAATTGGTTGCCCAGCACACGTTTTAAATAATACTGTGCATCATAGTTTTGATGGGCTACCAGTCAATATAGAAATGCTGGTTAGTGTAATCTACAATCATTTCTCTATTTATACTGAGAGAGTTGATACACTAAAGGACTTTTGCAATTTTGTAGAGACAGAGTATAAGCAACCTTTATACTATACCAAAACGCGATGGTTATCTCTCTTTCCAGCCATAAATCGCATTTTAGAACTTTATGAAGGGTTTAAATCCTATTTTCTGTCGCTGGGAGATTCACCAGCAACATTGTAAACATTTTTTGAAGATGACATGAACGAGGCATACCTTTCATTCACTCATTCATTCATGTTAGTCTTTCAAGAAAATATAAAACGTATTGAAAGAGACTGTATTTCAATAATTGAAGTGCGGAAAATCCTTAAGACTGTTTTTCATTTGCTCAAGGAGAGGAAAACCAATAAATTTCTTCCGTTAAAAGTGTGCTCAATACTAAAAATTGCAACAGAAAATGGTAAGGAAAATGAAGTCACACAGTTTAGAGTTCAAATCGAGAATTTGTATAGCCGTACTTTAAAATATATTGAATCATGGTTAAAACCATTAGATGAGTTTCAAATCTTAGAATGGATCGATTTGGCAGAAATTCCTTCTTGGGACAATGTTCATTCCTGCTTAGAATATCTTTGTGAGAAGAGAGTCACAGTCGATGATGTAAAACTGTTTGATCAATGGCATAATTTAAAGTTATTCTCGGAAACACAACAAGAAAATGAGAAATGGAATACATTAATTGCAAATGAGAAATGGGTGATGTTTTTTAAACAATGTAAAACTTCTGAATTAACTTCAGAGTTACTAAAAATTGTACAATTCATCTTCTGTGTATTTGGCCACAATGCAAATGTTGAACGTGTATTTTCATTGATAAATAGTCAGTGGACAAAGGAAAGAAACCAATTAAAAATTGAAGCTGTTAAAGGAATATTATTTACTAAATATAATATGCAAATGACATGTGAAGAATTTTACAACCACATAATTAATGAACCAAAAGTTTTAGAAGAAATTTCATCTTCAAGTAAATATTAATTTCAATGAATTATTAAATGTTTTTTAAAAGAATACCTATTTAATTTTTATGTCAACAAGATGTATTTTATTTTGCCACTATTTTCTGTTTTTTATCTTTTGCAATAAAAAAAATTATAGTCCTATTTTTGTATTCTTCCTAAAATTAATTTCTTCCTCTGCTATCATAGTTTTCATAAAAAATATATAGTCACCCTATCCATTCTTCAAGGCTGTTCAGTTAATTTCATGGTATAAAATTCATGGAAAAAATAAGAAATTGATGAACTACTGCATAAGGAATGTTTTTTTGTCAAACTTTAGAATTAAGTTCTGAATTATTAAAAATTATAGTATTTATTCCTTCTATATTTGGTCTTCATTGATGAACATTCAATGAACAAAAGGGAAGAAATCTGTTACAGTTTGAAGTAAATAAAGGCTTATTGTTTACTACACATAATATGAAAAAGAAATGCCAAGAATTTTAAGATCAAATAACTAAAGAGCCAAAAATCTTGGAAAATATTAATTTTTTAAAAGAATTAAATGTATTTTTAAAAGAATGTTTGTTTTATTTTATCAGAAGAAATTTCTATTTTATCAATAAATCATATAACGTTCATAATTTTTTGTTAATAAAAAAGTTTAAAATGTCCTAGTTTTGTCCTCTTTTTAAAAATGGGAATGTCCTAGTTTCTCTAAAAAAAATATGGTCACCCTACCTATATCGGATTGGCTCTTTTGAGTAAAAGCCTTCTGCTATTATCTCGGAAGCTTGTGGTGAGCATTCTCACTGCATTTTAATGAAAAAGTATATTTATTCACGTACCCATGCATTAGTTTTTGGGATACTTTATTTTTATCATATTTACCAGAAATTTGCCACTTGTAGATTTTCACAGTGTCAGCATAACATTAATTTGAGAGGAATGTTGTACAGGTGATTTTCTTAATTCCACCATTGCCTAAAAATCGGCAAGTATATGCATGCACAAAAGTTGCTCGGCAGGCTTCAAGATAAATGTTTTGAAATATGCAGAAAAGCTGCACTATGGGCATTTCTCAGGTTTAATTATTTTAAAGATATGTTTAGAATATAGGCTGTGGGTTTTACATGAGCATCAAAATTATTAAAATTTTAGGATAATTGTGGCAATAAGGTAGAAATTCATAAATGATGAAATAGTTGAATTCCTTTTTTCTGCATTTTGTCAGATGAATAATAGATTGTCTCCATTAAATTTGTGGAAGTGCTTTGGGAAGGAAATTTATGAAATTTTCCAAGGTTTTTATCAGTGAAAGTTAGTTGAATACTTACAGTTCATGCAAATTTTTAGGAATCTCTTATGTAATAATAGTGATAGTTGTGATATACATTTCTATTTTATTCAGCATATTTCCTTTGGTGGTAGATTACTTATCAGTTAAACATAATAAAAATGAATTAATATGGTAGCTCCAGTTTTCCATGTGCAAAAATTTTCAATTTATTTTTTCGAATGCCATTCTAGTTGTGCACCATCTGACCTTATAATATTGCCAGAAAGTTGGGTCCAATTAAAACAGCCAGATATGATTATGGTTTCTTAGAGCAATCAACTACTGTGTGATCACTTAAGTAGGTTCCCCTTTCCTCTCAGTAACATAGAAGATCATATATCTGAAGATCCAAATGATGAAAATGTTAAAACAATGAAAGAAATGATGCCAAGGAAATATTAAATTTTTGATTTATCAATTTATTTTCTAACCAGTAGTAATTGAACTATGAGGTTTATTGAGACCTTATATCTGTGCTTGTAAAATTGACGTGATTCTTTGTAGCGTAGCCATTCAAGGATACAGGCAACTCTCCTTCAATGGACTTTCATTTAACACACAAGTTAACAAATGTATTGAATTTGAAAGCAAGGAAATGTGTGTGCAATTTGATGAAGGTTAGCAAACATATAACTTGGATCATAAAAATTCATGTTTATGAAAAGTCGTATTCAAAGGCCCTCTTGTATACCTATAGAGCAGAGGGTTCTGAACCTTTTTGAATCGGCAAGCACCACTATACGTATGCAAAAATAGAAATTGTGAATATCAAACGAATGTCAAAGTTATTCTTAATATTTTTGAATGCATTTCAAAAGAAAGTAATTGATCATATTGAGCATCGGTTCTAGGGAACTGGATTTGGCCATCATTCTATGCTTCAGTCTGTGATGTAGAATGACAGTGGTCAACTGCAATAGGATAGTTACATCACGATGATTTGTTAACAAGACAGTTCTGTGCTCACGTCCTTCATGCTTGCTCTCACTAAGAAGGCTTTTTCTTGTTTGGTTGTCTCATTTGATCCAATATTTTAGGTGCTTTGATGGACAATTTTTGATACTTAAAAAGTATAAAATGAATTCAAGATTGAAAATATTTTGGTTGGAACACCTCTTTGCTTTTAATATGGAAGTCAACGATGTTCTAAGAATTTTCCTGTAGGAGTGCATGTCATTCATTGAAAGAGAGTTGCCTGTACTATAAGATTATGAGATAGCATCTATAATCAAATAAAAAAATCTTAGTGATGATAATGTCTTTAGGTGCAGGTAATGTTTGAAAAATTAACTTAATTAGGGGGTCTTTATAACCAAGAAGACAGCAGCATCAAACAGGTATATCAGAGTGAGAATAACTACAGCATAGGAGACATTTTATGAGTTGACAAGGGATGTTTTGAATAAATATTAAAATGGTATTGATAAAAAAAATATGTGGAGTGTGGTATAACACAATATGGGATATAAGGAAAGATGATTGTTCAGAAGTGATAGTGTCAGTTTTTACCATATGAAGAGCAATATCAGGGTTTTGTTGTATCGAAGGCTCTACTTCCAGCAAATTGGAAATCTTTGCTTACTCTTCTTTCTTCTAATATTCTGAGCTGAAGTTATCTTTGATCGTGTAAGGCAAAATGCCATCCAAGTTATAAAGCTAATAACTCTTTTATCCAATATGGAACTTGCTATAGAGTCATTATCTATCTATTGGTGATGGGCATTGTCGTTCTTTTTATGGATTTATTCCTTTTGTATAATTCTAAAGCCAGAACGATACGGAGGATTCGTTCCATTGGTGCTTATGTGAACTTGATTAAATGTAGAATTTCCTGTGATCAATGTTAGAAAATTGTTTGTTGTTATGATTTTTCGACTCCTCATTTTGTTCATAATAATTTTATTAATAGCAAATTTGTTAATGGAAATACTAAACAACATGAGCGTATGGTGAGAGGGGATCAGAACCCCCCGAAATTTTTGAACAAACTTTAAAAAATCGACTAAGTAATCTAAATCACTTCATTGAGTAATTGCTATGTAACTAAATTAAACTAGATAGTGTTTAGTTTCATTCTGAAAAACCTTCCGAAAAAATATTCAAAATTCCACTTCTTTTGCCCTCCATTATTGGTATAAACCTGAAAAATTACTGTTTCCAGCTATCGCAATCCTTTTCATCACTGATCTCCCTCCTATATTTCTCTCTCTCACGTTTCAAATGGTAAAAACCTTTGGTGGAAGAATTTAAAAATTTTTAGAATTAAAATGAATTCTTAATAAATTATTATATTATTAAAATTAAGAAATTAAAGAATTTTTGTGGAAGAATGGTAAAAATCTTTGATGATGTATTTTCCCTCCAAAACAAAGTATTATAAAAATATTACAAATTATTTTGTTATAAGTGTGGTTGTTTCTCATCTATTAATATCCCATGCACCCATAATATCCCTTTATTCACAATCATTTCGAAGTACAAAAGTCAAATCTTGCAATCCCAATAAACAATAAAAAAAATTTTTTGCATTGCAAAAAGAACAGAAACATCACTCTGGTACGAAATACACTTCTGCACATGTCCGATTTTGTTCAACCAACTCGGGAACGAAATTCTCTGACAAGGAGAGGCTACGGACTGTAACTCACAGATTCAGTTCATCTTCTACCAGTGGAGAGTTTAGGTCAACATAAGAATACCTTTTTGGAATTTCGGGCCAATGGCTTTTAGTTTAAGAGAGATAATTGTGAATCTGAGGAACGAAATTTCCGAATCCGAGTGGAGTCCGAGGAGCCATTGAGCCTGGAAGGTCCGGAACGACATCCTCTGAGTCCGAGGAATGAGATTTTTCAATGCCATGGATTCATACTAGTTGGTTCTGGCGCTGGATTTGTTCTGTTGGAATGAATCCTTCCGGAATGACACAACATTACTATCTATTATATATAGATGCTTCTTACTTATGATATAACATCAAGAGGATACTAATGTGTAGGCACTTTCAGTTGACCTGGAGACTTGAAATTTGGCATGGTTATAGAATTTTGCTCACAACCAACAAAAAAAATGGAAAATTTCAAAATTGATTATTTTTAGGGGTTGTTTTTACCCCATTGTACATTAAAGTTTAATAATTTTTATCTCAGAAACTATAAGTCATAGGTACAAGCTTTTGCAAACATTTTGTAGCAAATTCTATCCTATGTATGGATCAAGTTTTTAATCCATACCTTACAGATCATATAAGGGCAAGAGAATACAATTCCCAATTGCTATACCTATTTTTTTACGATTATTACGTTTTCACGATTTTTATCTCAAATACTATAAGTCGTAAGTATAGGTATCGCAGAACTTGGTGGCACTTGCGCATAAGACCCTTTTTAGTGGAAGGGTTCATTATCTAAAAACTTCATCGATGCGGGGGAGAAAGGTAGTCTCCGCGTGTGTCCACCAGGGTACCTGCGGTCGCATTCCTTCGTTGCCAACTTTAAAATGCTTCCTCTCACTCACTCCACTCGAAAAGACCGCGAGCCCTCTCCAGGGTTAATGCGAGTATTTTGACAGCTCTGCCTGCCATGCGCTCTCCTCTCCCCTCCGCTGCCTCTGCCTACCCCTTCCACGCACGCTTTCCCCTCCCTGACGTCACGCTTTGCGCAGGCGAGTGCCACCAAGTTCTGCGATGCCTATACATGCTGTTGCAGATGTTATTGTAGAAATTTTGCCCTCTATCTGAATAAAATTTTTAATCTATACCTTACAGATCATATAAGAATGATTTAGCCTTTTCAAGATGCTGTCAACATCACATTTGGTCTTAATGCGTCATAGCATTGTATCGTGCCTTCTGCCACTTCCACAACCTCCGTAGGTGCATGTGCCTCTCCCCCTCCACCCTCCCCTTCCTCCCTCCCCTTCCTCCCTCCCCCCTCTCTTCCTCCCTCCCCCCCTCTCTTCCTCCCTCCCCCCTCTCTTCCTCCCTCCCCCCCTCTCTTCCTCCCTCCCCCCTCTCTTCCTCTCTCTACATTACTTGAATGCCTTTATATGTATATTTTTTACAGTATACAGTGATGCTGTATTTATTATGTTTCTTACTGTACTTCCTATTTTCTATTTTTGTTGTAGTTTTCCATTGTGATATATACACTATGTAGGTTTTCGCAGGTGTTTCATACCACCTCCTCTGTGGGTGTTTTCCTGCGTGAGTTTTATTAGGAAAAAAAAGCCTGTTCTTACCTAGGTTTTCTCCACAAACTGAAATGGCTTTACTTATATCTTTTTGTTTTGTATATTTTATATACTCTTCATTGTAATACTTTTATTTTTAATATTCATGATATTGACGAAGGGTTAAATGTAAGAATGGACCTTATGGCCCAAATTTCGCCCAAATAAAGATGATTATCTATCTATCTACCTCTTTCCCTCCCCCCTCTTTTCCTCCCCATCTCTATGACGGTTTTACGCATTGGCATAGCCCGAATCCTTGTGTGAGGGTTTACGAGTTGTATTCAACAGTTCTTCTATAACTGTGTTATAATGGTGATTATAAAAAGTGTGTTATTTGTCACATTGTTATTTGTTGTTGTGTTATTAGTTGTCATTGGTTTGGAGGTGCAAACTTTTGTATTAAAACATATCTAATAGTGAAATATGTCAGAAAAATTAATGTTTTGAAGGTGAAATAAAATGCTTGCAAAATGCAAGCACCAAGTATGTACTTGTATTTAAATATTATTAATATTATTATGATATGATCATCATCATCATGCTTCTGTCCAAAGACAGGTTTTAACTGAAAAAATTTTCTCAAAAAATTGCATTCAGGAATCTGTAACACATTTCAATTGGCATGGTCTTTCATCTTATTAACGTAAAAGAATATTAAGATATTATATTGTACATTTAATACTAAATACTAATTTCAAGATTTCATTCATCTAACATATATAGATAAAAATTATATTTTTTTAAAGATGATACTAACAAAATCTGATATTCTGTTTAAATACCAGCCGGCGTACGATGCCGTAGGATTTAAATACCTCCCGTCACTGAAGGGTTAACCTTAATGAGATGTCTACTTATATAAATTAAGCACTTAAAAATACAGGTAAATGGCTGAAGCTCAGAAATTACTATCCTTTTTGACCCCTGCCAAGGGAAGACTGAAAGCTTGGAGCTAGGAAACCAGTCAAGATGGAAAATTCAAGCCTGAGGATGGTTTAATTAAATCCATATGTTTCTTTTAAGTTGTGTATTAATGGCTGATATAACCTTAAATATAGAGGAAAACTGAAAAAGTAGCCAGTGCGCTGAAATAATGCAACATGGATGAAGTTCCATTATAAATTGATGTATTGAAAAAATACTGAATGTAAGATGAGTCATGAGAAAAACATGAACTTTTGTACCTCAAAGAGTTTGTCAAAATATGCTCAATTTAGGAGACAAGCTGTATAAAATGTCAACTCGCACAGTAGTCTTCAGCCATTTTCATACTCCCTAAATGATTTTTTAATATGGAATACAACAATATAGTTTTTTAGTTAGAGAATATGAAAAATAATTCAGTTGAATTGTAAAGGGGAACACTATAAACATAAAATTTACGTATCATCCGTACATGAAATTCCTGTCGTAAATTCAAGGAAAGCACAAAATCTCAGAAATGTAAAATCCGTTAAAATTTATTATTGTTCTTATACGCCTGAACCGAAAGAAAAATGTGTAAAATCGAGGAAATCGTAAAGTCAGAGAACGTAAAATTGAAGTTTCACTATATATATTCTCACGAGAACACAAGCATTTGAGAGTGCCCATATAATTTTCTTCCTTATTACATTAGAAGTGAAACTAAGCCACTCCAAAACAAAGAGAGTCTTAGTGGTCCCTTGAGGAGCCACACGGATGATAAAGGCTAGAGAGCAAAATTCTCTGTGATATACCGGAATTTCCTGGGATATTCAATGCATTACCCGGTAAACGGAAGTCACTTTACCCATGGGATCCTGGGAAAGCGGGATCTTCGGATAACAAGCACTAGATTCAACCACTCACTCCAAGGTCAAGTTAATATAACCTTTTAAAAAGCAGGTCTTTCTAACCATGTTCTTAATGCAACAAATGATATCAAAAACAATTTTGATTGTTTTAAATTGTAATAAAAATCAGGCGACTTTGAGTTGCACGTCAGAATGAATGAATGCCAAAGTGGAATCATTGGTCTGTGGGAGCAATTTTAGGAAATTTGATCTTAAAATTTTAAAGTATTGTAGTAATTAATTAAATATGATGTGTTACTTTATGCAATAATAAATATTTTAACCGACTTATACTTGACATCCAGGTGTTTCATGGTGCATTTAAAATAGGGGTGTATTGTCACCTTAAATCTTCATACTCCATTCTAAGACAATACCTAATATTTTTAATGACATTTTTGTGGAAAAACCTTGTCTTCATTTTGGGTAAATACAGTACTACGTATATGAGAAAGTCAAAATAGTTCACGAACAATTCCTAAAAGTGAACTAACCTAAATTCTGTAATTGCAATTTTGTCTTCCATTCCTTTTACATACATCATCAAACTTTGAAATGGCTGATCATGTAGAGATAAGCAAAGGGAAAGATATCAAAAGGAATTAGGTGTAGTTATGATGCCAATTTTAAACTTATTATATTTATATAGGAAAATAAAAAAAATTGAACTTTTAACCGACTATTTCTGCCTTTTCCCCAGTTCCAAATGTCCTGAAATATTCAAGTAAATAATGAATTTTCTTTTAGTGGGTTCACAGTACACAAAAAATTGGTTGAGTAATTTTTTCTGGCATTCACTGTTTTACTATGATGGAATTATGCTTTTGAGGAAATTATTTTTTTACGATAAGATCCTTGTTTGGTGAGCCCTCTATGTAGTTTGCAGCTTAACATCATGTACCTGGCAATAATTGCAGCAGTTCATTTTCAGGCCAATATTTGGCCATATCATTGGAAACCATTGAGATATTTTTGATAAATTATTAAATTTCTCCATACCAATTGGTTGACAAGACCAAATATTTTGCTTGAAATGAGAACCTTGTGTGTTGCAAAATTGCTCATTCAAAAAAGTTAAGCTACAACCCTTACACCAACTTTTTGCTGAGAATTTTCAGTTACGGCTTTTTATGCAAAGAACATAAATGTGAGACATTCTTTTTGACTGTTACAGGGAATCAACCGCTTAAAGAAAATGGTGTAATGAAGCTGTCTTGGATGTTTAAGATGAAAAATCATTGCTTTATATTTAAGATGCTTGTCTTGCAATTAAAAAATGCAGTAACTGCATATATGTATATAAAAATGGTTTATTTTGTATAAAGAATGATAATATAACAATTGTTATTTTATTAAAGAACAATAAATAAAGGTTTGTTTTTGAACTATGTAGCAGATTCATTTCAGATTGTTTTTTTTTGTTCATATGTATATCTAGTCAAACTTGCTACACTGAGAGCAGGGAACTCTTGTCCAGGAGGATAGAAAGTTGCCTTGATGAGGGAGCCATAAGAGTCCTTTAAGGCTGAGAACTAAGAATAAGAAGCTTCTGTATAATACAGCACTCTTTTAGAGAGAAGCCATACCCTGAAAGACACCACTCTTTAAGAGAGAGAAGCCATACTATATAAGACACCACTCTTTAAGAGAGAGAAGCCATACTATATAAGACACCACTCTTTAAGAGAGAGAAGCCATACTATATAAGACACCACTCTTTAAGAGAGAGAAGCCATACTATATAAGACACCACTCTTTAAGATAGAGAAGCCATACTATATGACACCACTCTTTAAGAGAGAGAGAAGCCATACTATATAAGACACCACTCTTTAAGAGAGAGAGAGAAGCCATACTATATAAGACACCACTCTTTAAGAGAGAGAAGCCATACTATATGACACCACTCTTTAAGAGAGAGAGAAGCCATACTATATAAGACACCACTCTTTAAGAGAGAGAGAGAAGCCATACTATATAAGACACCACTCTTTAAGAGAGAGGGAACCAATACTATATTAGACACCACTCTTTAAGATAGAGGGATGCTATACTATATAAGACACCACTCTTTAAGAGAGAGAGAAGCCATACTATATAAGACACCACTCTTTAAGAGAGAGAGAGAAGCCATACTACATAAGACACCACTCTTTAAGAGAGAGAAGCCATACTATATGACACCACTCTTTAAGAGAGAGAAGCCATACTATATAAGACACCACTCTTTAAGAGAGGGAAGCCATACTATATAAGACACCACCCTTTAAGAGAGAGAAGCCATACTGTATAAGACACCACTCTTTAAGAGAGAGAAGCCATACTATATAAGACCACTCTTTTAGAGGGAAGCCATACTATGAACTGGAGAACTTGATAGTCTTATCCAAAGGAACAGGAAGTTGAGTTAGGGGACACTTTCAAGAAATATATAATTCATTTGAAAGGAAATTTTATTGACATTCTTTTATACATTCCTACTTTAAGGAAAATACTATTTTTGCTGTTGGACATCGAAGGGCTTCTGATGTCTCAGATCTGCATCGAATTAGGATTCCTGCATAGTACATCCTAGCCTCCTGAAACAAAAAATTTCTTCTTATAACAACTATATTACATAATAAGATTATATTTATTAAAATATTTTGATATTCCTCAGCATATGACACAAGAATAAATAACTTAATGTGCAATCTTGATAATCCAAGCAGAAATTTAGTTTTCAGTTATTAGATGTACTCATCACATAAACGCGACTCCCATATAAAATATGAAGATATTCTATTAGTAATAAATAGGAGGATATAAATGTTTAGGTACTTACAGACTTGAGATTTGGCATAATGAAAGGTTATCCTAAAATTTTCATAAGAAATGACTTTTTATAATTTCAAACTGTAATGAGGTTTCACTGTATTCAAAATTCTAAGGAATAATTATTCATGCAAAAGGATCTACCCATTAAAGTGAGGTGACTACTGTGTGTGTTCTCCCAATTATGATTTTTGTTGAATTGAAAATACATATTTTGGGCTAAAGAAGGAACAATTGTTTTTATAATTTATATTTCATAATTATATCAAAAATATTATGAATAAAGAGATAGACATTCGTAAAGCCTTCAATAAAGCACAAGAGGAGAAAGACATATAAACGATGAGTTGAGATAAAGCTAGGAAAAATGTGAGATGGCTAAGCTTGCACACACTTGACAGAGGAGTTTTTATCTTTGTCTATTAACATTCATAAACAATACCTACTGTACTCTCCTGCACCAAATCCAAAATAGACCTCTCCAAGAAAACCAGAATTATTCTTTTAAGTTGGAAGAGTTGATCTCTTTACCTAAGAAAGCTAGGCAGCGAAATATCTTGGTAGATAGATTTCAGAATGTTTACTAAATAATATTTTATAATATGAGAAACGTGAGAAAAATCATTAAGACCTTAATTATTATTCATTATTTTTTATGAAGAGTTGAAATTTTGTGAATGATTTTTTGTAGCCAGTCGAATATACATACATCTCGGCTTCTATTGAATAAAAAGGGACATTTTTTGTGACTGTAAAACAGCCTTTAAAAAAATAACAATCATAATATTTATCTAAAATTTTCAGTCATTACAAAGTGGGAAATTTTTTATAGAGGGTTATATGCAGTAAGTTAAATGTTCCGAATACCCGTGTATAATGCACACCCTTGTATAACGTGCAGGGGGGTTTTCAGCCTCATAATTTATGATTTTTCTATATACCAGCATATAGTGCAAATTTTTTAGCGTTACTGTTCCAGAATAGAGTAGATGGTGTAACGTAGTCTAAAGCAATGTTCGAATTATTGGTATTGTATTGGTAACACAATGAAAGTGCGACATGAAATTTTCGAATAACGTTCCAAAGGAAAGTCGGCTTACTCAATCATTACATACTCTGTTTACTTACAAGCTGATATTAGGACACAATAAATCGAATTATGTGAGAATACGTGGAATGAATTTACCATGGATGTCATTATAAAAGGTTTTTAAGAAACGCTGCATCAGTAATAGCCTAGAAAGTGAAGATGATATGGTGTGGGAGGACGATGACAGCGCCATGGCAATGGAGGATACAAGATGATGGTTCCGATAACAACATTGGAGAAAAATGGTCAAATGACGAAGAATTTCTTGGCTTTTAAAATGAATAAATACTGAATTGATTCTTTTTATATCTAATTTATGTATGTTTATAGAATTACTTAATAAATTTTTACTATAATCTATCTTACTTTTCGTAAAAATCACCAATGAAAATATGAGGATACCCGGGCAGTTATTAATGTGCCGAAATTGTGGAAATATGGAATCAAATGAAAATAGGAAGATTATGTACCCTTGTATAACACATCCTAGTTTTTAACTAAAATATAGTGCACATTATACGCAGGTAAATACAGTAGTTGACATTTATTTTTGAAGAAGGTTGCATGCCAATAACTTCTTGAGTTTTCAGGATATTATTACTATAGAAAATACAGGCATGCACTGGATAGGTAATGGATCACTTCTCTCCAGAAAAGTCTATTTATTTCAAGTTAGAGTTAAAATTAGTTTTAAAATGTTTTGGGTAAATTATAAAAAAATTTCATAAATATCTAATAAAAAGGTTCAAAGTTTCACATTTTCTTCGGCATCTGGGGTGGATTTTAAATAAATGTCCTCAGGGGTTGAGGAGTTAAAAGGGATCTGTAGAAAAATGTATGACTATGTACACATGATTAAGGTTGATTTTAAAAATTTATACAGTAGAAAACCTGCTGCAGTTTCAGGAGGCTATTGCCGGGTTTCTTCCTTTGCGATTGTGTTCGGTGTGGAATGAGTTATGGCTATAATAATCCAAGAGTTTGATAAGCCAAAAAATAGGCTTATTCAAGATCACTGAACTATTTTTTCTATTACTATCTATATTTACATATTTGCTAAACTATATCATATAACTATGTGAGACTGTTCTACGACAGACATTTCAATTTCCGTCCTTTTACAAGGCTAGTTATTTAAGCAAACCATCTTCAGCCCTACTGTCTGATTCCTTATCAAAGCTATTTATAAGACGTCGCAGTATCGAGGATGGTCAAATGTCCGCGTTAATGGACTTCGAACGGTATTTCACAAACACAAAGAAAATGAGTCATAGTGCGAATTGTACGGAAATCCAGAAACTACAAGCCTTATACTAAATAAAGTAGCTTGAAAGTATAATAAGATAAATTATTTGCATGAACAACACTCGCAAAATCGGCTTTCAATGCACGCCCTAACGAAGGTGCCGAGAACGTTACTCTTTGGATCTTTGGCCGTGAAATGCATGCATCAAAATTCGTTACCAGCACTTCCTGCGTGTATATACATCCAAAGGATACTGTACGACTAATAAGAATGTGGATAAATGGGGCATTAATCTACTCCCATACATTTTATGGTCACGAGAAAATACAATTCCGCAGTGGAACGCCTCCACTCAACTCATGTGCAACTCCCCTCCCCTACTTCTCTCCACTGTTCCACCCCTCCGAGGGCTGTCTGCTGGAGGGAGGGTAATTACAACTTATTCCCGGGTGCCTCGTGTCGGCTCGGTGGCGGAGTGGGTTTAGCAACCTGCCCCCCAATACCGAGGAAGCGGGTTCAATCCCAGCGGTGGAAACGTGCGCTAAAGTGGAGCTAGGTTGAAAAAAGCTTCCATCGAGAACAGTGAGTTTACGTCCGCCCAGAGGATGGGAGTATTTTTTCAGCCTATCAAATCCACCGCTGTGATTAACCCGCTTCTGTATTGGTTGGGCAGTCACTAAGCCCACTGCGCTGCCGTGGTTGTTCATGTTCCTTGTCCCTCCCTCCCAGCTCCACACCACACACACCACACCGATGGGAACAGTCACTTTATGCTAACGAACAAGGAAGAAAACATCTATACAGTGATGATCGAACCTACAAGAAGTATTGCAAATATTACAAACACTAAATGGAATATTCTTTCTAAATGTAAGTACATAATGTCTTATTTCATCTTGAACATTTTATTACAAAATATATAAAACATCTTAATGAATTTTTACAGAAAGATTATTTTTTAGTATCCGAAAATTATACTCTTCTGTCTATTAAAACACGTAAATATAAAATATTTAAAGAACTAATATATTACCGTAAATACCCACGTATAATGTGCATTTTTTTTCAAAATATTTGAGTTAAAAATTAGGATGCGTGTTATGCGAGGGTACATAATCTTCCTATTTTCATTTGACCCCATATTTCCACAATTTCAGCACATTAATTACTGCCTGGGTATCCTCATAATTTTATTGGTGATTTTTACAAGAAGTAAGATAGATAATAGTTAAAATTTATTAACTAATTCTATAAACATACATTAATTCGATATGAAAAGAATGAATTCAGTATTTATTCATTTTAAAAGCCAAGAAATTCTTCCTCACTGGACCATTCTTCTTCGATGTTGTTATCGGAATCGTCATCTTATGCAAGACATCACCCTACACCAGTGCCTGGCCTGGTGGGGAGGTACTGATACTACTTACAATTAGAAACAATGGCAGCTGATGCCTTTGAGTATGCTGGGAGATGATGCTTCTTGTAGAACTATCATCAAGTTATTGTTCCCTACGTTTCTCTCAGCATTCATACATGGTTTATTCTTGATTCTTAGTCTGAAGTTATTTATGGTTATTTGCTATCGGTTTTACGTGCTCCAGTGTGTTCTAATAAGGTTAAAACTGAAGGTTGGGCGAACCCATCCACCTCAGGCGTGACTAAAACATATGTAAAAAACTTTGACATAGGATTATCATCATTCCTCCAATTTATTAGCTCAAACAATGTCATATGCCATACTATGAAATTAATATAATTGGATTATTGTGAATATCCTAATATCAATTTGTAAATAAACAGAGTATATAATGATTGAGTTAGCTGACGTTCTTTTGGAACGTTATTAAAAAATTTCATTTTGCACTTTCGTTGTTACCAATACATAATACCAATAATTCGATCATTGCTTTAGACCGCATTACACCATCTACTTTATTCTGGAATGGTAATGCTAAAAAAAATCTGTTCGTGCTTTACACAGGTGTATAGAAAAATCATAGATTACGAGGCTGAAAACCCCCCTGTGCATTATACAAGGGTGCGCATTATACGCAGGTATTTACGGTAAAAGATTCAACATAATTATATCCAATTTAATGAATAAGCTACTTTATATATATATTTAAATTGCTTGTCTAGGAGTCACATGATATAAAATCTTTTCCAGGAATACGAATGATTGATTCTGCCGTGCTGAATTGGAACACCTTATTTGTGAAATTTATACCTCTACAAAACATGCAAGTGAGTAAACTGTATTATAGTGTACTTAAATTGTTTTCTTTTGTGTTTATTTGCGTGATAATTTCATTTAAAATAAATTTTAATGTTTGGAACATCTACATTCAGTCTATCTAAAACAAAAATGATAGGTACATTTGGACTGAAATTGGTGATCAACTTAATTATACCCATTGAAAGTGAAATTGCTAAAATGAAATGTTCTAAACAAACCACGTTATTTTCATTTTTTAATAAAAAATAATTTTTTATATTTTCAAATGTAAAAGGTATGAAAAATTTTAATCTTTATTTGTATGTCTGGCCAGGTTATCCTGCCACAGTAATTGGGTAGACCATGCAGCCAGGGACCTAACGCCAAGTCCCAGGCAGCAGAAAATAACTTGACGACCCTAGGGGGCCAACGGCTTCGGGCGGATGAACCTCATAGGGAGGGTGATGGTCCCTCAGGTAGAGGAAATGCCCCTGGAACCCATCTAGTAATGTCTGTATCCCATGTTAGGGGTGGCTACAAAAGGCGTCTGTACCCCAGGTTAGAGGCGGCCTCTCTAGACAGCGGAAGGCAAAGGGAAACCACTGCTGGAATTATCCCATGTTATGGTGCGGAGGAGTTAGAAATATCATGGATTCTTCGCAAATTAAATATTCCGGAGTTAAAATAGTCTCCCGATCGGATCTCCGGGGGGAGACAGTTTATGAAGAGTCTATAGAATAAAGCGAAGTCAGAGGAAGGAGGAAGATTAAGGTTAGGGACCTGGAATGTAAGGACGTTTTTAAGAGCTGGAAAATTGGAAAATCTCAAGAGAGATGGAGATAAACAAGATGGACATTATTGGGATAAGCGAGGTGAGATGGGAGGGAAATGGTGAGTTGAGGAGTGACGATACCAAGTTATACTACTCAGGGAAACCAGGGAGAAAAACAGGGTAGGAATGATAGTTAATAAGAAGATTGAACCGAGTGTTACCAGGGTCATTTATGACATTGATAGATTTATTGGACTGAAATTAAATGCTAAACCAAAGAACATGCTAGTCATCCAAGTGTACATGCCAACCGGCGATTATGACGATGGGGAAGTGGAGGAAGTGTATGAGAGAATAAGTGCCATACTGGACCAGGAAGGAAAGGGATGCTGTAAAATAGTGATGGGAGACTGGAATGCGAGTGTGGGAGAGGGATGAGCCGATGGAGTTGTGGGGCAGTTCAGGCTGGGACAGAGAAACGAAAGGGGAGACAGACTTATCGAGTTCTGCAAGGAGAGGAACATGATAATAACCAACACCTGGTATAAGAATCATAAGAAAAGGCTATATGCATGGAAATCGCCAGGTGACATGTACAGGAAACAGATAGACTATATATTGGTAGAAGGAAGGTATAAAAACGAAGTGAAAAGAGTGTGTGGGCTCCCAGGAGCAGACATAGCAAGCGACCACGTGCTGCTAATGGTGGAAATGAAGATCAAAATGAAAAGAGTTAGAAAAGCAAAGATGGCTAAGAAACGGAATCTAGAGAAACTGAAAGAAAGGCAGAAAGAGGAAATCGGTTATGATATGGCAAACCAGATGAAGAGAAGAAATACACAGAACAAAGGAGTAGAGGAAAAATGGAAGAGAATTAAGAATGGAATAGTAAATGTGGCGGAAAGGGAAATAGGATACAGGAAAGGCAAGAGAGCTAAGAAACCCTGGGTAATAAGGGAAATGATAGCAAAGATGGAGGAGAGAAGGAGATACAAGAATGTAAACACAGAGGAGGGGAGAAGGAACTACAGGCAGTTGAACAATGAACTGAGGAGGGAGATGGAAAGGGCGAAGGAAAAGTGGCTGGAAGAGAAGTGCAAGGAGATCTAGCAAATTGGGTGGATGGAATTCATTTATACTTTTAAATTAAATTCACTAGTTTATTTCCATATGGGAATCAAGGAACAGATATCACAAGCATCGTAAAATTTGAATTATCCTTAACATGAATTCAGAATTTGATAGTTTTTGAAGTTTATAATTTGAATAAATCACCAGATTTACTTTTAATAACTAGACATGTCCCAAAGTTAATGTTACTGATAAATGGATAATTCGAGCAAGCATATTGCATTTTTCCTTGCATCCTTATCATATGTTAACTAAAATTTGGAATTTATTATTAATTTAATATGAAATATTGAAAATTATTATCCAAAATATTAACTTTCTTTTGATGACTGCACCTAGGAAGATTACACAAATGCTTTCCACCATCCAATTTGCTGAATGTTATTCACAATGGAAATGAACAAGTTTGTAAATGTGAATACAGTGACACCTCAAAATCAATCGAATATGAAAATCTGGCATATGGCTCACCATGCTATTTTTCAGAATTTTAACTTAAAAATATAATTTTGCAGAATCAAATATATTTCCATGATCAAGTAATTTATATGGTCAACCACGAGGTGATGAAATTTTGGGTGGAAAAAGTTTGGAGTAAACGAAAAGGAGCATTTTTTAATCCTAAATCATTGTTGATAATGGACTCATGTCGTGCACATACAATGCCAGAAGTAAAAGAAACCATCAGTAAATTTTCTAAACTAGCCATTATTCCAGGAGGATTGACGAAACTAGTTCAGCCTCTTGATCTGACAGTAAATAGATCGTTTAAAACCAAGTTGCGGGCGAAATGAGAGGATTGGATGATGAGTGGTGTTCAAGAATACACCAAGACTGGGAAAATGAAAAGGCCATCGTACAGTGACATGTGCAGTTGGATCATTGATAGCTGGGGTGCAGTTACAACAACATGTGTCAGAAACGGTTTCCTGAAATCACTAGGCGATTCCTTGATGTCTGAAGACCAAGAAGTTGTAGAAGATAACGATTGTATTTTGGAAAATGAACAATTTGTACCCAATGAAGTATTATCTTGTATTGATTCCTTTTTTGTCGATTCTGAAGAAGAATTTCATGGTTTTGAGTAAGTTAATATTCAATAAATCTTTTAAAATGTTTTTGATTCCAGATGTTAGTTTGATTTAATGGTGCTTGTGTGTTATCTCCATGACTCTTCTAGTCGTTCTATTCGTTTATTTTATGCTTGTTATTATTTACAATACAATCAACTCAACTGTGGGTATTTTCTGTAGAAGAGAAAATGCGTAAATGAAATGATCGGACATGGAGTTGGGTTGTTTCGGTTGGTTGTATTGTAAATAATAACAAGCGTAAAATAAACTAGCGAGTATGTTGAATTACGTTAGAACATTTAGTGATATTGTTTCATATGTTGCTTTATAGACTGATATATTTATAGGTATTACTAATTGAAATTGTATAATATGGAAATGCTTTAATTACGTGGTAAAACGTGTATTTTTTTAATTGAATAATTATTTTCGCTAGGAAATAATTTAAATTGCCATTTGATGAAAAGAACGTCTGCAAGTGTTTTTAAAATGTGACGAATTGTCCTAAATTTCCATTACTATAAGAAAAGCATAACAATTACAATGAAATAACGTTCGCTTTGAAATAATTTTTTTCCTGCGTATAACGCGCATAGTCACATTTGCTCGATTTTTATATTTTTTGTATAGATAACGCGCGCGGTATCTGGCGGAAAATACGGTATTAGATTCCTATTAATGATAGTGAAATTCATGCTCAATAAAAAAATTAAATTTATATGATTCTGGTAAACTTTTATACTCAAAATTAAATGTATTTTATAAAATTAATGGAACTGTATAAATCAGAAAGTTGCTCAAGTCTAAACAGAAAATTCATGCCTTCTATTCTGAGAAATAAAATGCTTGTACATCCAAGAGTTGGCAATGCCCATATGTAGAACATGTTTTGGGATTGCACTATATTCTCTTTTTTTTAACTATGTAAAGAATTGATTAAGAGCAATAATAAATTATGGAAGGTTATTAAATCCATGTGACAGTTTTTTAGTGAATATTCATTCCCATTCCACTTATCACCATTGTCTGCTGTTATGAACAAACCAGAATTTGCAATAACTAGGTAAAACCCTCTTCCATCCCATATTCACAGGCCAAAACTCATCTCTACTCTCACACCCAGATGCCTATATACTGGACACAGCATAGCAGGACTCTTCACATCATGGTTCCACTCTGCTCATCTACTAGCTCTGCTCAACATCCATTTTGGCTCGATCACCTTAAAGAGGAAAAATAAAAAATGGTTTTGAAAAAGAATATTACCCATTAACAATCATTGGCTTACAACAAGATTTTTACTCTTGCCCTATCTATATAATATTATACAAGTGTCTTTGCACAGAATATCGACGGTTAATTTACATAGCAACAACACGTGGAGTCACAGGCAATGAGAAATGGAACTACATACTTGTAGGATGCTGTGGCCTGTTTTAGTTCTTTGCAGTAATATATTAAAACACACACACACACAACCTCATCATGTTAAAGTTGACACCTATTTTATCTCTACCCTGATTCTTTTCACTATTAAAGCTGCAAGCAATCTCTCCATATGAATCATACGTTCATTTCTGTTAACTACAGAACTAAAGCCTCTGATTTGGTAAGTTTTTTATGCCATCTTTAACTGACACAACACTCTTAACTGTAGATTCACTTAGGCCTAAAACATGGCGATAAATGTACAGTAGTCCCTATCCAACCATGGTGGATACGTTCCTGGCTTGACTGCAGTTGAAGAGAAGAAGGCTTATGGAAAATAGGGGGTTAAGGGGAGTGATCCTTTAGAGCAGTGTTTTCCAACTAAGGTTCCGCAGACCATCATCAGGGCTTCCACGAGAAATTGAAGAATAAATAAATAAAAATTTTGAAATACCGCGAAAAATTACAAATATTCCTTGAAATATCGTGGGAATTTTTCTGGCAATTGGCAATACTGGAATAATCTCCATGCACTACCAACTGCCTCATTGTTTTGTTTTGGTCAGTTCATATTTAAGGTTATATTTAGTTGTATTGTGTCTGATATCCGATTGTTTGAAAAGGTTCTTTTTCTTTATTTAAAGAGTGACGATCAGGCAACCGAGTCAGTCTTGAGTAGACAGTACGATTCCATGGATCTCAGCGATAGTGATACTCAGAGTGATTTATTTTCTGGAGTGGTTTCACGAGTGGTGTTTAGTGCATGTTATGGTTTTTTGCTATTTTATAGGTTTGTAGTCTTTGCGTAGTTTTGTAATTAGCATTTTTACCAAAACCGTGGTTGTTTTTGTGTATCTAAAATCCCACCTCCGTAACAGTCTTTTTATACAGCTGTTGAAGATTGAAAAATGTGGAAGTATAAGAAACAAAGGCGCATCAGTGAAGGAGAGGACAGTGAAAATGACTCAAAATTATCTAAGCCTAATAGAAATAAAGCAGGAAGAGAAGTGACTGATATTAAAAAAATTCACCTTTACAATGACAGTAGATGGCAGCTCTTGAACACTTTGGCTCCAAGTTGAACAGTGGTAGAAAACTCCTTCAGCCAAAAATTATAGGGTAAGCCCTATGCATTTCGCCTACCAAGTGGGCATCTTCAGGGGAGAACCTGCCTTGGCAGTGAACAGAGTTCAACAATGACAGTTACTTAGCCATGGGTTTTACATGGACTGGAGATGAAAATTGCTGTTCCATTGTGCATTGTTTGTGGGAAAAATCTAACTAACACAGCTATGGCCCTGGCCAAGATAAATTGACACTTCACTACTAATCATGGCCACTTGTCAAAACAGTTGATTTCTTTCAACGACTTTTGGATTCACAAGGCAAACAACAAAGTTTTTGAGAAGAAGGTAACTATCAGTGAAAAGGCTCAAGAAGCAAGCTAATTAGTAGCCGAGCTAGTTGCACAGAAAATGAAAAGTCACACTATTGCTGAAAGCCTAATAATGCCTGCTTGTAAAATAAGTGAAAAAATACAAGCAAAGAGGCTGAAAGTGAAATTGACAGAGTTCCTGTTTCTAATAATACTATTGGTAGGCATGTGGATGACATGTCACATGACACTGAAGATGTCTTGCTTGAAATACTAACTTTGCTCTCCAAGTTGACGAGTCAACAGACATAAGCTCAGCTGTTGGCATTTGTACGATTTGAAAATGAAGGTTAAATAATGGAAAATTTTTGTTGTTGTAAAGAGCTGCCAGAAACGACCAAAGGTCAAGACATTTTCAACATCTTGTCTTCTTATTTGGAATCCTGTGGTTTGTCATGGAGCCAGTGTGTTGGAATTTGTACTGGTGATGCCCCCTCAATGATTGGCTCAATAAAAGGCTTGGTTACACTCGTCAAAGAAAAAAACCCTGATGTCATAATGACCCTCTACTTCCTCCACCGGGAAGTTCTTGTTTAAAAAACTATTGGGGAGGAGTTAAAACAAGTCCTTGATGTAGGCGTGAACATGGTCAATTTTTTAAAGCAGCGACCTCTTAAGTCACATATGTTTGCAAAGCTGTGTGAAAATATGCAAAAAGTCCATGTGACTCTCCTACACACCGAGGTTAGATGGTTTTCAAGAGGGAAAGTTTTAACAAGGGTATTTGAGCTGCGAGATGAACTACTGCTTTTCTTCGAAGCCAGTTTTTCTGACTTTCTTGAAGATACAAAATGGCTGCTGAAACTAGTCTACTTAGCAGATATTTATCAGCACTTAAACACCTTGAACACCAGCATGCAGGGCCCAAAAGAAAACATTCTAACTTACACAGACAAACTTCTTGCATTCAAGAATAAACTCAAGGTTTGGAAATATTGAAATGTTTCCGCTCCTACTTCAGGTTCAGAGTCAGACATTATAAGGAAGTCATCCCATTAATTACCATTCATTTGGAATCACTGATAGAAAAGCTTGACCAATACTTCTTTGTCATCAGAAATGTATGACGTGCATTAGGAACATTTTTGTTAAGTTTTCACCAAATTCACAAAATTTACTGTCTGCAAGTAGAACAACAACTGACTGAACTACAGTGCGATCGAACTTTGAATGATGTGTTTTGGATTTCAATAAGAAGAGTATCCTGTGATCTCAGCAAAAGTGGTCAACATCTTACTCCAGTTTTCAACTTCTTACCTCTGTGAACAAGCTTTCTCATGTCTGACAAACATTAAAAGCAAAAAAGGAAATCATCTATACATATATAGGAAGAGATATTAAACAGTGACCCCCTTGGTGCTCTTCGCAAAGAGTAGGCAAATGCCGGCACCGCATTTCCCTCCTTTCTGTGTGTCCGGTGTGGATGGCAATGGGAAACCACCACACCATGTATGTATATTCCCTAGTCAAAACCAATCAATGAATTGGGAGGACTTATAGTAAGACAGAACACTATGAATATATATATATATATATATATATGGATGTCAACAAGGTGTTGGGATGAGGAAACCCAGTGAGCACTCACCAATCAGACGACTTCAGGTTGGCGAGGCCCCGGGGATGTCGAAGCGACACACGTAAAATAACACAAAAACACAGAAACATCACAAACGTAAAAATCAGTGTTAAAAGAGCTAAGTTTATAGAGAGTATATATATTTATTCATTTATTTAACCAGCACACTTTTTAATAATAGTAATATTAAAATATATGCCGAATTAAAATGCTAGTATAGTATGCTTGGATTTCCATTACATTCTCCATATTACATTTGTTTGGAAAATTGTACATAGACATAAATAGGTATATTTACTTCAGGAACATCATACTTTTTTGAAGTTTGAATAGTTCATTTTTTCCACCTCTTGAGCTACAACTATTTTAAAATTCATGTTATAACCTCATCGGATTCCTCTGTTAATCTGGGATTTAGAAGAACCTTTTATTCTCAACATGATCAACATCCTTTTTGTCACTCATTTAAAAAATAACAGATGGGTAAAAACTCGCTAAGGTAGGTACAGCGAGTATGCCGATGCACTGATAGCTTCAATTCAATGACTAATGAGGAGTTCAGCCGCCAACTGAACTCGATCTATTTTCGCCTCCAATGGTATTCAAGTACATTTTAACATGTACGCCTAATGTGTTTACAATGTAACAAGTACATATCTTGTATCACTTAACAGATGTGCAGAATGTATGGTGACTTTTCGAAACACGATTTTACGATCTTTTAAAATTACTTAACTGGTGACAAAAAATTAACTTTTCTTTATATCTTGTACAATATAACTAATAAAGAAAAAGTCTTTAAACAACTTTGTAGAACCAATCAAATAGCACATGTTTTGTTCAGTACATTTTTATTGAAGGAGAAACCAATGTCAAGAAAATCAAAAGAGAAAGTCGTAATTCGTAATTTACTTTGGACTTAGAAAATTTTTCCCATGTTTTTAATTGTTGTCAATGAAAACAATCTTTGTGACAAGTGATGTAAACAATATCTGCTATAAATACCTAATTAATTTAATTTTCTTTTGTGTGCAAGTAACATTTGGAAAATGAATGGAAATGGATAATCTACGAAAATGAAATTAATGTAAATACGTCTTTTATTTACGTTCACACAGCATTTGCAAGTGAAAAGAAATGGGCAATTTATGGCGAAGGAATGAATGTGAACAAAGATTATATTACTACTATTCAAGCAAGGTATGGTCTAATAATTGTTGATTGTTTTATTAATTACAATTGATTAGGAAATTAGTTGGTGAATAAAAAATTTGATATTTCCTTGGCATCACTATTGGCATTTCAGTATTACTACAATATTATTACAGTAGTAATAAGCCATTAATATTTATCTTTTTTGACATGATTGAATAAATCATAAAGAATGCCTCTGCCTTGCATGTATGCACGCATGATGTGTGCATATTTCCACTTGTTTTTTTATTACCAAATACTTAAGACAATGGCTGATGATCACCAAAAATGAAAAGAGTATATGAAAGCTTACTGTGAAATAAAAATAGGAAAAACTTCACGAATAGAATAAAATTCATTATCTAAAAAGTCAACAAACTAGTCTTCAACTAACACAAGAATATTGTGAACAGATAATTTTCAATTATTCTCAAAATCAAGAGCAAATTAATCAGCAAGAGAAAATTATTCACAAAATGGGAACATACAATAAACTGTGTCACTAATTGGCGACATAATATGTTACTTTCTTATTTCATTAAATAATGCATGCTTATGTTTCTTAATCTTTGCAATTTAATTGTAATATATTTCTAAATTTCATTTTGGATATATAGTCAAATGATGGTAGGGATATTATAAAATAAATGTATCTTTCAAATTGTGATGAATATCCATTCTAAAATTTATAGCAAATGAAGAAAAATAATAATTTGTTTTATTATAAGTGACCAAATGAAAACTTATACAATACAATGTCACATGCCCTCTAGTTTATAATGAAGTGATTGCAATTTATAGAGACATGGCAATATCACTCAGACATACAATTGAACATTTAAATGACCACTATTTGCCCAACTTTTGAAAACACTGGTTTAATAATTAAAATTTAAAGTTGAAAATATTGGTAGTTTTACGTTTGCACATTAACTTGAAGTTTTCAATTGATTTTCTTCTACTTGTGTATTCAACATTAATATTTTTTATTTCGACTTATTTTGTACTCTTTGGCCGTTCTAAATTAATACCACCAGACAAATTATTTGCAAATAATGGCAAGTATAAATAGAAGCGAATTCATTAGTAATTATTTTATATCACCCAGCACCTCTAGTTGTTACTTAACCCTTTAATTTTCTGCCCTTTTCATTGAACTTAACAAAATCAAAGAAATTGATCAAGTAACTATCGCACATCAATCTACATTTGGGGTTAGTGACAGTTAAGAAAAATCCCAGCATTTATATTATAATTTAAATATAAGGAGTTCATACTAAGTTCCATATTGAATACAAGAGTGATCACTTATAGATTTATGAAGACATTTTGCCTAACTAAAACAAGCTCAGAACAGTAAGTGAAGATTTCAAATGCTTTGTAAGTCAAGTACGACAAGACCCAGATATTGCACTTTCATGTCAAACACTAACAGATCTGATTTGATGCTATTTCTCTATCTTCTGCCCTTTCATATTTGATAAATGGAAGGCTGACCAGATTCCAACAAGATAAACCATGAAAAAAATTGCACGAGTCAATCTCACAGATGTTGCAAAAGATACTTTGTAATAGCAAAATTTTTGAAACCATTTAAATACATTGTTTTAACTTTAAATTATCATTACTTTTTCATATAGATCTGTAGAGACTACTAATAAAGGAACTTTACTGTATTCAGGAACCCCACTATAATTTTCATTTAAGATAAAATTTCTAACAATGTTGAAGTATACATTCTCTGATTATGTTTACTCATGCCACAAATCAAATTCTACTATTTTCTTCCATACTTAATTAAGCATGTTAAAAGAATTAAATATTTCCAATTATTAATTGTGAGTGCAAATGACATTTTAAAGTTGCTTTCAAAAGGTTTAAGATACAGGAAATATACTGTCCTGATAATGTTATTGTGAAAACAGGACAATATGATGTAAAACAGCATATCCTAAAAAAATGGGACATTGGGTCATCCTATAAATAGCTATCTTAAGTTTTCCACCTCTCAGAGTGATTTAGGCTCACGCAAAATAATCTGTGTCATCTAAGGCTTTTCTCTTAACCTAATAAAATATTGTAAAATATCCAGCATTACTTTTCCCAACCCTGACTTTTTCCTAGCATACTCTCTTCTATGTTCTTATAATAGACCATTGCCCCAAAATTTGATCCCAACTTCTCATCTTTACATCATTCAAACTCCATAATCCTAATGCATGTAAGATTTCATTAATCCCCTCTCAGTACAACTAATCTTCTGTAATTTACTCCATATCCACATTTCATAAGACTTCTTTCCTCATATCCCACTTATTATACTACACTCCACATCTTTGTTTTCACTAATGCCAATTTAATAGTTATATTCAAAGCCTCCAAGTTATCAACTCAAAATGTCTCCTATGCAGTAATTATTCTTAGTAATACCTCTTTGGTGCTGCTGCCATCTTCATTCCAAACCACCTAATTAAAAATTTTAAAAAATTACTCCCACCTTAATATATCATTTTTCATTTGATTACAGATGCCATCCCATAATTTTAAAGTATGCCTAAATAGCAATGCTACAGAGAATAATTAATATAGTCAATTTTACAAGCACAGATATAAGATATCAATAAGCCTGTTTGTTTTTTCCAACCCCAGCGTCAAGCATTCATTTGCCTTAAAATATGATTAATCTGACATTAAATGTAATAAGGATAGATTTAAATAGAAAGGAGTGGAGCCTACTCAAGTGATAATGCAGTAGTTCACTGCTCTAAGAGGTCCGAATCATATCTGGCTGTATCTATTGAGCCCAACTTTCTAGCAATGCAATCAATTCAAATGGTGCATACTCAGAATGACATTTGAAGAAATAAATCACAGTTTTTGCGCAAATGTAGAATACCAATCTTAAATTGAGGTGTTGATGAAACTGAAAATTTACATCCAGAAAACAAGTATATGATAGAAAGACACAAGATCGGGGGCTAATCCACCGGGTGGCTAGGGTGTGCAAGTGGCACGGGCTCAAAAACTTTGCATTCATTTTTTTTAAATTTTGTTAATACAGTATTTTTGTGTATGCTGTTTGCTTTTCATTCAAACTGTCTTGTCTAATGGTTGAAGTTTTGAATTTTTTCCGTCGCGTGGCACTAGCTTACAAACACTTGTTGCATCTGACACTTGCGCTTGCGCCCTCTTGCAACACTACTTAGTCCAAATCAATATATCCTGCCAAGAAAAAGACAAAAAAGTTATTCTATTTCGCTTGTCATGCTGCAATTAGAAAGAGATGTGTGATAAGCATTTAATCTATTGAAGGTACTTTTGACCAGCGCGATTCTATTTTTATTTAATTTCAACTGTACATTGTAACCAATTCCAATCCATTTGTTTTTCTTGTGACACACAAGATTGTTGTGCTGTTGTTCTACGTTTAACATTTAATAGAATAGTAAGAGGACGTTTATTAGTGCAAGTGAGCAAAACTGCTGCTTTACATCAGTGGTAAGTACATAGTAAATTAAAAAAATTGACAAACTGTAAAATATATTTTTTTTAATTTTAACATTATTACTGTGCTACGGGTAAACCTCACCACGCCGATTGGGACTGGGAATTGAACCAATGACCTTTAAGTTATGGCTTAACTTTTAACCACTGCGTTATTGGTCCCTAAAATATAATATATACGTTTTTATTTTTTGTTAGAAAATTCTCAGAATGGATAAGAAAAAAGAATCTGGAGCTGAAGGAAGAAAAAGATGAAAGTCACTGGAATCTAAATTAAAGAAACTACCAAAAATAAATTGCTTTTTAACAAAAACATCAACAGATCATTTTCGTTCAGGATCAGAAGTATCAACATCCAAAGCAGATGAACCAGATGAGTTAGCATCAACATCAAAATTGAAAATGTGGAACACGAAAGGATTAAAGATCCTGAACAATGTTTCAAAGTTAATACTTTTAATGCAACATTGGATATAATCATACTACAATTAAAAGATCGATTTAAAGGACTTAACGAAACTGTTGGTAATTTTTCGTTTCTATTTCCAAAAAATTTGGAAATGCTCGATGACGATAATATATCGCAACAGGCAGAAAGTTTCATTATTAAGTGTAGTGAAGATTTTAGCGATAAATTGAAATATCTGATACTTTCTGTAAAACATGTTTTGGGGAAACAAGCTTTAGAATCTTGCAAAACTCTTTCTGAATTTTTAAATTTACTTTTGATTGAAAATAATTTGCTAGCTCCATCTTTTGACGAATTATGTTTAGCAATAATTCTGTTTTTAACTATTCCAGTTACAGTGGCTTCAGCAGAGAGGTCATTTTATAAATTAAAATTGATAAAAACTATCTTAGAAATAGTATGAGCCAAACTAGATTGAGCAGTTTATCTGTATTAGCAATTGAAAACAAAACAGCAAGAAAATTAGATATACCTCATGTTATAAACAGTTTTTCTGAGACAAAAACAAGAAGAATGAAACTAAAATAATAAAAAATAAAAGTGAAATGTCAAATGTTAATATTAAATTATAAATATAAGAATCAAAAGTTATTTTCCCATTACAGTTTGTTTATTGTGGTAAGAAAATAGGTGCAAGTTGAAAAATAATGTAACTATATTATTCTTGTAATTATTATTTATTGCAATAGAAATATTAAAATGAATAGTGATAATTTCAATAATTATTAGGGTTTTTAAAAATAATCGCGTAATTTTTTTTCTGGGGGGGGGGAAAGGGAAGGGGGCACCAACATTTAAAAACGACATGGGCACTCATGGTCGTAGCTATGCTACTGCATAAGATAATACAATTCTGAAAAAAATTTACCTTGGTGTTTGAACGCATTGCCAGAAATATTAGGTATCCAACCAGCAGTATTTGGACCTTTCCCAAAATGTTTCCATAATTGCACTACAAAATGTTGTTTAAGCCTAATAGACAGTACCAAGGATCAACTTTGATAAATATTTCATGTTAAATTGTCATTACAAGATAACTTTCTTTGCTTCCATATATTCTCTCCTATTTACAGAGAATATTTAGTTGATTTAGATTGCCATGAAAGGTAAAAAAATGTCAAAATCCCGTTCTCTATTAATTTGCATATATATATATATATATATATATATATATATATATATATATATATATATATGTTTCACGTGTCTCTTCGACGCCCCCAGCAGCCTGGTCCTCAACTTGGTAAGTGTCCGCTGGGCTTCCCTCAACACCTTGTTGCCACCCTCATCACTACCTTTTCTTTTCCTTTAGTTAATATATATATATATATATATATATATAAGTGACCAGGCATTTAAGCATTTAACATTACCAAATTTTTATAATTTACAATGAGGTTAAATGGTAAAATTACTTTTATTTTCTTGATAGAAGATATGCTTCAAGTGTGGAGATTTCTCTTACTTTCCAATGCAAGATGCTTGCTGATCCCAAAAAATTCCTAACATGCATATATATGCTCCAAACTGCAACCAAGATGAGTACGATCATTTTTTTGACAAAATAATGGGCTATGTTATTTATGATATGGATGTTATTATTATAGGTAACTTCAATATCCCCGAGTTTATCTTAGATGGAACAAAAGTCAGACTATTGAAATTCAAAATTTTATAAATTTTACAGGAATGAAACAGCTAAATAGTAATTGTAATGTAAAAGATAGATTACTAGACTTAGTTTTTTCTAACACCAAGGGTGATGTAAAAGTTGTTGAGGACTACAATTAAATAATTCCAAAAGATCCTTTCCATCCTGCGTTAGAATGTTCAATTGAAATAAGTTTGAGTAAATGTAATAGATACTCTAATTCAACTTTCTATAACTTTAAAAAAGGAGATTGCATGAAATTATTTAATGAATTACAAGGTAAGAACTGGGAAGATTTAGAGAATGAAACAGATGTTAATAAGGCCATAGAAAATTTTTATGAATTATTGTATGAAGCAATGGACAGTGGTATACCCAAATGTGTCATTCAAAAATATAAATATACTTGCTGGTTCTCAACAGAAGTAATAAGCATGATAAAAAAGAAATATTGACATCATAAGATATATAAACAAAAGAGATCATTATATCTCTTATTTATGTTCAAATGTTTGAGAATTAAAATTAAGCATGAAATGGATAGATTATATAGAGAGTATATTAACAACATACAGATTAAATTAGTTGAAGGTGACCATAACACTTTCTGGGAATACATTAGGAAAAGGAAAAATGACATCTATACCAGAGGTCATGAAATACAATGGAAAGGGCCTTAAATCTAACAGCGATATTGTAAATGCATTTCAAGAATACTTTAAATCCACATATGTAACTAGCAATGACTTTATGAATGTATTTAGTGTGAGTGATAACATATATAACAATAACATATGTTTAAATAAAATTAGTAAATGTGATATTAAGGAAGCCATTAAGAAAGTTAAACCAAATAAATCAGCTGGGCCAGATCATGTTCCTGCATATATTGTCAAAGGATGTTATGATATTCTTATTGATGCTCTACATTATATATATAATTTTTCACTATGTTCTGGTATTTATCCAAATGAATGGAAGCAGGCTAAAGGCTGTCCGATCTATAAAAAGGGAGATAAGAATGACATTAAGAGTTACCGTCTTGTCTCAATTGTATCAGTATTCACCAAGATACTTGAATCCATACTGTATAAATACATTTATTTTGACATTAAAAATACTCTATGTGACAATCAATATGGATTCAGGACTGGTAGATCGAGAGTTTCTAACCTTGTATACTTTAACAATTATGTAATTAGTACAATGGATAAGAGAGTTCAAGTAGATACAATATATACATATTTCCAGAAAGCTTTCAACACTGTCGATCAATACATACTAGTCAAGAAAATGTGCTCAATCAGTATTTCTGCTAACTTATTGCCACTGCTAAAAAGCTATTTATTTAAGAGAAAGCAGTATGTGATATATAAAACAAGTCAATCTGAAGTTTTTTATAACATCAGGTGTTCCACAAAGAACTAATCTGGGACCATTATTATTTTTAGTGTTCATAAATGATTTACCTATGTACGTACGAAATTCAGAATGCCTAATATTTTCAGATGATGTGAAACTTTTCCATGAAGTAAAATGTGAGGGTGATTGCTTCAAGTTACAACAGTATATTGATAACATATACAAATGGTCCATTGAAAATAACCTGCATTTTAATGTGAATAAGTGTTGTATTATGTCATACTGTAGAAAGAAAAATTATTTTGATTACTTATATAGTATGGGAGGTGCCCTATTGAAAAGAGCAACTGAAGTTAAAGATCTTGGCATTTATATTGATGAAAAAATGTGCTTTACAACACATAATTAATACTGTGGCTACGTGCAATAAAATGCTGGGCTATGTATTTTGTACTACTCTTTAGTTAGAAGCAAAACAATGTGGCTCTGTTATATGGTCACCATATTTACATAAATATATAGAATTAATAGAATGTGTTCAAAAGCATTTTTTAAGGTTACTATATTAAAGAGTATATCATGTATATCCTCTTATGAACAACTATGTACCTTATAATTTGTTATTACATCAATTTAAATTTAAAAGTTTGGAAACAAGAAGAACAACTACTGACCTTATGTTCTTGCATGACATTGTAAATTTTGGAGAAGATTACAAATTAATTGAGAAAATTATTTTTCATGTCCCAGTTAAGGGTGTGCGACCTAATCGACTCTTTGATGTAAATTATACTAGCACAAATTATTGTATAAATTCACCACTTAAGAGAATATGTAAAACATAGAATGCACACTGCCATAAATTAGACATTTTCCTTAAAAAGACCAACTTTAGAAAAACCCTTTATGATATATTCGGTTAACAAACTAAAAAGAAGCTATTTGTATGTATGAATTTTTTCCAATGGTGATATTGCCTCAAGGACTTAAAATCACAAGTATACATTTAAAAACAATGTTTAAGATTATATTATAGAGTAATTCATGTAGCTATTTATATTATTTTATAAATAACTATGTACTTCACAAATTGTTATTATATTAATGTCACATTGCTATTATATCATTATTAAATTGTTTTAGTTATTACTTAATTGACTGCCATCTTGATGCAACTATTATTAAACCTTTCCTATAACTATAATAGATTGTAACAGTTTGCCCTGTAATTTTAATGTTGGGCAAACTATAAAATATGCTAAATAAATAAATATGCTATGGGATGTTGAGAATGTTAACTGTGCACAAAATATGAAGCAGATATTTTCCGAATTTGAGAGAATTTTTGAAAAAAATGAGGGTATTAAGCAAGCAACGATATTATTTTGATACAATATATATTTCACAAATTACAATTATAAAACCTATTAATTACACCAAGTAAAAATCATCTGTTGATAATGAAGCTTTTAAACCTGCATTTGTCTGTTTGATTGGAATCAGTGGAGGTAGGAATCGTTCCCTTAAAATACTAAAAATTGAGCTTCGAGGTGCTGAACAACAGTTTATGTCTCTGCACTTTACAATCTGCGTAAAATATTGGCTAGTTCTCAAATGTTTTTATGACCAAATAGCATCTTTTGTCAACATATATTCAGGATTAATCTCGGAATTTTCTGGACTTATATATTTGGCTACAGTTGGTTATCCATCAATTACCATCTGCCCCCATATTTCTGCCAATGTAAATATACAAAGTTTTCTTTTATAAGGTCAATCATTCCGGATCAATCATTTTGCCTTGTGAATTAAGATGGCTTCCATAATGCTCATGAGGAAGACAGTTTCTTACTTAAAGATGCCATCCTTCTCCCAACACGATTGAAAGAACTCCTGCCAGGTGCATTGGTTGCAATAAAAAGGGCATCCAAATTATACTATAAAAAGTGATTGATTCCAACATCAATTACCTTCTGGTATCGCAGATTCTTATGAGGACCACCATCCACAGTAAAAATGACCACAGGTTTTACTTCGTTGTGAAACCTTGTGATACTTTCAAATTCTGTTAACTTAAAAAGTATTTCAAAGTCAAATAAATGCATGTAAAAATGCTTTTGAAGAAGAGTGCTTACCGGATCTGACAGCTACAAAGGTTGGGTCTGAGTATCCTACCACAGTTGGATTACCATTTTCATTTTTCTTTATTTCAATTCCAACATAAACTGGAGGTATCAACTTATGTCTGGCAGCTACAACCCAATAATGATCTGGTAAACTCACTCGATACTCAACATGCATGACCAATGGGGATTGCTCCTTTGCTGCTGTTAAGCCAAGTGGCACTCTAGCCTTATCATCTTGGCTCAAGAAGCATACTTCATTTGGTCGAAGAATTGAAGCAATTTCTTCCAAATGATTAATAGTTGCTCTGCAAAATTGCCCATCAAAATGTTGGAAGTGTGTATCATTTTGAGCTCACATGAGCTCATGAATAATACAGAGAATAAATAAAAATTATTCAATTTGTCGGTTCAAGAAAATTAAGGAAATAAAAAATAAAGCACAAGATCTTGGCAAAAAGTTTTACTTATTTGTGGCATCACATTGTTTTACATATACTCCTCCCCCCTTGTCACAAAATGTCACATATTCCCTCCCCCTTAAGCGTGACATCATTTAAGGATGGCCCCTAACATCAACTAAAACAACCAAATACATCATTACTTTAAATGAATTTGCGCATAAAAAAATTATATGCTATAATTTATGAATGCTCTAAGACTAGGAAAATGTCACCTCTAGCTCAGGGGAACGCCTGATTTAGGTCAAGCATGCTACATCGAGAGTAGACAATCTCCAAGATTGAATGGAATCGTTAGGTAACCAATGTTAACTACACGACTACACCGCAATAAATGTATCATTTGTCCGATGCATATACGTTTGCACTAGATTCCAATCCAATCAATTAGAAAGAAACGTTTCTCCTAATTAATGAAAAGCTAAGGTTATGATCCCATATTATTCTAATCGAGTTCAACATCTTTCGATTTCCAAAAGGTAAAGAATTCTGTAAGTAATAAAAACTTGAGAGACGTTCTTATGGCAACATTAATGCAATGGTATGCATATGACACAGCGTGCCTTTAACTTGGAATTAATCCGAGTTTTCACTAGCACGGTTAATGGTGCAACTTACGAATAGTAAAACAGACGAGTCAATCTCACATTATTTATCGCTCACAGTACCTAAGATAATTCTAAACAAACGGATTACATGAATTCAACTTTAATTCCAAGAATGAATGAAAGATTACATTACCTATTAATGACGACTTCATCTCGCAGTCGAATGTGAATGGCTTTGCCTCAACGCAAAACTCCGACGTAACAAGGTGAACTGACGAGCTGACGATATGACTAACGCGCGTGAAGTTAAATACGATATATCGATAGTCGGCAATACCAACAACAGGATTATAACTTGCAAAAAATTATTTTTCATAAATTATGGAAAATATATAAATGCCTAAAAATATTAGATAATCTGAAATACACAGTAATTTATGATAATCAACAATTTAACAGATGTGATTTAGAAAGGCAATAAATGATACATTTAACTTTGATATCTATTCCTCATCAATAAAAAGCCGAAAAAGGAAATGACTATGAACACACTAAGGAGTTTTAATACACAGCGAAGTTTTCTTATTCTTCTTGTGTGTCTTAAAAGCTATAATTAATGATTACCTCCGAAATTTGTTACGTATGTACACATCAGGTAGGAAGTTGTGTATCTAGGGAAGAATACTTTCCTACAATGCAATGTACGAAATTTCGCTAAATCAGACAGAACGGGGTTTTCCTTGACGACGAAAGATTTTCACTACAAAAACGTAATTTTCATGTTCAAAACAAATTTATCAATGAAATGGAATCTTATATTTGAAAATCGACCCTAGGAAAATGAATTTTCATTCTTTTGGGAATTCTTCTATACAAAACCATAGGTTGCTCGATTGTTTTGAGTAATTTTAAAATGGAAATAAAAAGCATTCTGCACCCAATCCCATGTTATTCGAATGGAAGCATATAAGGGTCCTGGAATTGGACTCGAATCGTTAAGTTATTAAAAATATGACAGCAGGGCACACTTCCTGGGGGTGTAGGTTTTCCAAATATTTTGGGGTTAGCAACTCAGACGTATCAGAAAAGAAAACCGAACATTCAAGCACACCGAGAAATAAGATATGAGAAGATATTATTAAAAGTAAAATTCTAGGAGAAAACCATTTATAATCACGAAATTTTATTCGCAGTTTAGGCCAATTTATGGCAAAAATTCCTTTTTAGCGTTGAAGACTCGAAAATGCGGCGACAGTGACGGTTGCGGTGGAAGTAAAAACTACCCATCGTCAAACAAGAATGGAAAGGTGTACTACATGTCGGAGTACAAAGAGTTTTCAAAGGCGTTATGTACAATTTATATTATAATTTCAGAAAAGACAACTATTGATGGCTTAGTCTAATGTCTATGCACTGCAAAACGATGTATCAGAAGCGGTGTTAAGGAAATATTGACTGCGATTTACGGATTTATTTAATAAACAATAATAATTAATAAAACAATACAAAATTATTGAAAACATACCTCATTGAATGAGGTATGTATGAACAGTAGTAATATTTACGTGCATTCCTTCGTCATAAATTATCGATTTCTTTTCACTTACAAAAGCTGTGCATAGGTTAGGAAAATAAACGCATTTAAGTTCATTCCTTCGTGAGGGATAAACCATTTACTTTCATTTAGTATATGCTGTAGGCGCAGGAAAGGAATTGAAACGTATCTATAGTACATCTTGTGTGCTTTAATAGTTGCAACGAATATTGTTTTCGTTCACAACAATTAAAAGAAGTTCAATGTGAATTACAAACATTCTCGTTTGATTTTCTTGAAAACGGTTACTCTTTTGATAAAAATATACTGGACAAAACATAATTTATTTGACTAGTTCTACAAATGTTGGTTGAAGACTTTTTTGATATAAGTGATATTTTACGAGATATGACTAAATGTTCATTTTTGTCACCAGTAAAATTTCACACCTGATTAAGTTATGTAAAGCATTTATAGTGCTTTTTTTCTAGGTAAAAGTAGGGTTACTGTAGTCCTCCAACAGGCTTGTGAGGCTGGTTTCCAAAGGAACCATAACCTTATGAAATGGTCCTGTCTGTGTGTATGTATGCATGTGTGTGTCCCCTACTAACAACTTTTGCATCAATGTACCGATTTTCATGAAACTTGGTGTGAGACTCGTGCTCCCAGGGCTTATCTCCAGACTATATTTTATTTGGCGAAGATTGAAGTCCCGGGTTCGATTCCAGGAACGTTTTTTCCCTATTTGTTTTACAAAGGAAGTCTCAAATTCATCGTGCAGAGATGTTTTCTTTAATACTTTAAAATGTCTTAAAATTGTGATATCGGAGCGAAGTTTGTATTATTCTAAGGGGAAAAGAATTTATATTCTAATTCTTATCACAGAAGTCTGATAATTGATCGTGTTTTCTTGAGTTTCTACTAAAACAGCGTTTTTTTCGTTTTAAATCGCATTTAATCAGATTGTTACCATGGAGACGATTATTATCGAACTCGGCTTGTGCATAGACGAGTGAACAAATGGGTTATTTTTTCTTCCACTCGACTACCCTTGACCAATGAACAGTTGATCCATACATATTAGCATACAAACAGTAAAATTTATTAAATTCGTTTATTTATAATATACATGCAGAATATAATGTGAGAAAGAGATTTTGACATTGCTTTTAGTATTTTAAACCTAATAATGCTCTATTAATTTGTTTTCCAATTTTCTCTATCATTCATAAACGATGAACTACAAGTAGTGCCTATTTATGGCATGAGAATTCCTTGGAATGACTAACACATACTGAAACATTTCCTGTCAATATAAGCAACCAATTCGGGACGTCAACTTTGGGAAACCAGCCTGCATTAGTCCTGGTTTGGACTTCCTGTTGTGTGGGGCGGGAGAATCTGAGAAAGTGGCCCAAGCGCGTGTAAAAATCTAAAGCAGATATTTCGATATAATAATTTTATTTTCTAGAAAGTTAAAATAAAAGTACAAGTTAAATATTATAAAAAGTTTTACAAAAACACCTTTGGACGAGTTTTTTATAACAGGCTCCAAATCTGAGTCATGCCTTCAGAAGGTCCAATGTCTCAATATCGCTCTTTGCTTTTGGTGTCTATTGCTGAATGATGTCCACAAAGCCGCCAAGATTCAGCAAATTTTGTTGGATCGAATGGACTTATTGTTAAGAGGAGGCGCAGCGATTTTGATGAACTGTTATTCTAGTCAACAACGGAGACCTTGACGGAGTTGCAATGCAATGCAATCTGTGAAAATCCTCTTTCACGCTCACTTGAAGATATTGGAATGATGTCAAGAGTGTGTATTAATTTATGTAATCTGTCCGGAATTCTTTTCTCCCCCAGATATTCTCGGAAACTCTATATCATCTCTCTATCATTTAACCAAGGTATTTTGGACAAATTTCTAATTTCTGTCTCACCAAATACCAAATGATTTTGAATTTCTTCTGCCCACTATTTTGGATATATCACTCGAGACCATTTCGATAAATCGGCTTCTACATGTTAAATGAGAAATCTAACTCTTTAACCGTAAAGTTTAACTGTACAGTTAAAAAGTTAGATTTCTCATTTAACATCAATTTCGCGTAGTCTCCACCTTTACCTATCTACCAGCTTCTACATCTTTAAGCAATCTCTTTTCTATTGTTATTTTCAGGTTTTCATATAATGAATTTGTACAGATTGGTGTGTCCGTTTTTCAATCTATTATTGTAAAGAGTAATTCTCTGGAGAATTAAGCAATTGGCGGCAGTGATGGATTTTTCGTAATATTGTCCAGGATATACTCGTCTCTGCTTAAATACTTGAAAAAACGTTTAATCTTAATGCCAGCTCTTGACAGATTTATGCTACGTTCTTGCAATTTTATGATTAGCTCTGAAAGTTCTTGAAGTGCGTCGCACATCAATCCTAGATCTAAAACAAACTCCACTGTTGTAATTTTCCTTAGCAATCCTTCGTACATGCTTCTATCATTCTTGTCTCTGGTGCAATCATCCTTAGCATATTCCAATGAAGCACCAATACTTTATAATTCTGCCATACTGCAGAAACTGAACGAAAGCTGTAAGCTACTCAACGAGTGCTTATTGTTCGTCCAATTTTCAAAAGTTGCATTTCCAACTTTTTTGGTGATGCATGATACAGCACATATAACTTATCAATAAATGATTTGAATGTGTTGATTCCTGAAACTGATTTGACAGCATCATGGGCTGCTAATTCTATGATTGGCACAGTACCATACAGTCATTGAAGGAAAATTTTCTTTTAGTAATTATTTAACCCAACCACGAGATCCAAACATTACAGCTGCGCTATCACAAGCAACAAAAACTGAGCAATCGTTCAGGTATTCTTCTGTCATACCGATAGACTGAAGATGGCGAATCAAACAGGAGAAAATCTTTTTTGCCTTTACATCGTCTAATTAAATCAAGTTCCTAAATAAATTTACTGGTGCTGTCATTTCACAACCCGAAATTAATACACGGATATACAAAATTAATGTAGACTTTTGAGCAAGGGCTGTTGCTTCATCAATGATTAACGATATTTTAGATTGGGAATTTACGATTTTCTGAACCAAGTTATTTTTTAATTTTTTGGTAATGTGATTAATAATGTTAATGCAAGCATTTGTAGAGTGGAGTATTCGTCTCATATCAACATCATTAAGTTCTTGCAAGGCAATTTTGACTTCAAAATTATTCAATGATTGATTACTCCTCGTAACTTTATAGGCCGTGCGAAATATTTTGGTAGTTACCTCTTTTTGCGAGATAGTTACTTCATCCACACCTTCTCTAAAGTCTATTTCTTGGCCTCTTCCAATATTTTTAAGGAAGCTTTGTGGCAAGAACTTTCTTTGTGTTTAAATAATTTGGTCCGTAAAGATGTTAACTGCTGTTCTCGTGTTATACAAAAATGAGTAATTTCGTTATTGGCCCATTCTTTCGATATCTTCAGACCCATACTTGTTTTATACACATAGCCAATCGTATATTTCACAAAATTCAGTTTTTTGTTCCAAAGTTGGGTTGTTCTTTAGCCCTAGAAGATGACGATGATGAAACCGAAACTGTTAATTCAAGCGTATTAATTTCTTCTTCCGTCTCATCAGATTTCTTCCTTTTCAACAGTCCAAACAATGCCACAATTAATTATGTTCCTTTCTGATGAAAAACCGAATTCATTAAAAATATTATATTCGCACGTTTATATAATATTATTGTTCCGTATGTAACAAAAAAGTCACATTTTTAGGGTTTGTAATTTCATGATTTTACCGGCTTCCACATCTTATTCCAATGTCATTTCAGCTGGAAGAAATAAATTGCCGATGAATGTGAGCTAAAAAGAAAAAAATGGAATACAAAAAGTTAAATATTCAATTTGTTTATTATATTTTTACAAACTTTTGTAAGAAAAATTTCTAGGTACAAAAACAGGGAGTGACTTGAATCGTTGCTAGTATCTACACAGCCATAAGAAGTTTACATGTAATATCAGGAACGTTACATTCTCGAAACCGTCCACATTATATCGGTTTCAGTACGTGGAATCTCCACACTTTAACATAGCGTTAGGATCACCTTTAAACGAAATTACTTTGGTTTATTCAGAACTCTTCATATTATTGGCCGAAGAGACGTAATCGCCTGTTTTGAAAGCACGACCCATACACACATTGAGGATCTACAGTAAAGCAGAGTTACCATCTTAGCGGCGTTTAAGTAAATGCGATACATTTTGTGTTACGAAGGCCCAAAAAAAGCGTTACGCCGTGTATAAATGCATTATTTGCTATATAAAAGTGTTGTATAGAAATGTGTGTATATATATATATATATATATATATATATATATATATATATATATATATATATATATATATATATATATATGACAAGAGTATGAAAATTCGATTGTAAAAGTTTAAAAGGCGACGGTTGTCTCCCTCATTTAGAAATGCAGCAAAAATTCGGAGAAGAGAACTTTTCAAAATTTGATTGATTTTAATCGTTAGCTGCTCGAGTTGAAAGAAGCGAATTTTTCGGAAAGATGTGAGAACGTCAATAATTCGCTCATAAACTGGACCGCAAAGTGATCCGATCGTACTTTCGTTGCTAATTATATGCATGGAACACGGAATGAATAAATAGGATTTTTTATGTACACGCATACATGAGTGAAGCAATATATATTTACACACATACAGTAACGGATACAATTTGTTGGCAATAAAAAAATGGAATCTTCTTGTCTCAAAAAAATGAGAAATTTCGAGGAAGAATGATATCTTCCTCCCATTTTATTTTCTAATACCTTGATTTCCCAAGGATTAAAAAAAATATATATGTATATCATCGTTCATCGACGCGAGAACAATCACAGAAAATGAAGAATTGCACGTAATCGTTGGGAGGTGAGAGCATTTGCGTTTCGAGTTCGTTATTCCTTTCGCCTCTCTCAATTCATTTGTTTTTAATCGCCTGTCGATCCCTCTGGACCGGATGCAACGCTTCCGCTGCTCCTCCCGCAACCCCTACTGCTGCTGCCACCTGGCGTGTGCGGAGTGAAACCGATGAGCAAGGCGCTACCCGTAGGGGTGCGGGATCCCATCCCGCTCACACCGCTCCCGCCAACGCCGAAATCTCCCCCGTCTCCCCCGATGGACTTCCTGCCCTTGAGATCGCCCGCGCCGAGACACACCCCGGCACCCACCACGCCCGCTGTCTCCGCAGAGAAACAACCGGGAACCCTCCGCTTCCCGCCGCAGCACAGCGCAGCCTTCCAAACTCCCGCGCGACACGCCCTCCTGAAGGGATGCGACAGGAGGCCGTACAGGAGAGGATTGACCACGGTGTTGAGCAAAGCGGCTGCAAGAGCCCACACGAAGTGGTGCGCCTTCAAGAAGAACCTTGTGTCTTCGTTCGGACGGCGGCCATCCGCGTAGATCAGCAGCGCCACCACCGCTATCGGCAACCACATGGCAACCACCACGCCGACGTTAAGGAGAAGGAGCCTCACGACCCTGAGGTGCCTCCTCAGGCGAGCCTCCTCTCTCTGCTGGGCTACTTGGGAGGCCGCTGCGGCACTGGCTGCGGCCTGGGATATCACAGATCCTCTTGGACCTTGTTGGGCGACCGTGGCGCTGTTTTTCCTCCACGGCAAACCTGCGGCCCAGATTCCTACGAAGCTCATGTCGCTGTCCCTCCTCTGCGAGGACTCTTCCGAAGGGAGAGGAGGACAGGAAAGGGCGGCGGAGGGCAACCTCCTCCTCCACCTCGACCTGGTTGCGGCCACCTCCCTGAAGATCCTGTGGTAATGGTAGACTAGTAGGCCCATCGGGAGGAACACGGCCAAGAGGAGGACAGGAACGGTAAAACAGAGGGAAAGGGGAATCGGTAGACGGTCGCTGACATCCCTGGGGAACACCACGGTGCATATGGTGGTCGTGGTGTAGTCCAATCCGTCGGAACCTTCGGCCTGGTAGCTGGGCGGCAGTATAGCCACCTGCTGCCGGAACCAGAAGGGTACGGGGATGAAGATGGTTAGGGCGAGGAACCACGCGGACGCCGAGAGGGCGAGGGCTGTGCGTGGTGTCAGGCGCGAACGGTAAGGAGGCACCGCTATGCATCGATGTCGATCCATGCTGATGAGCGCTAAGGTCCATAATAGCACGAAGCCGCAGACAAACTGTGGAAGAGAATGGGAGGAAAAAGCTATTGTAATATTGTCTTAACGGCTGGATTAAAAAGTTTTATTCTTTAAATTGTACATCATTAGCAGAGCCGGGACAAGGACTAGGCGAGCGAGGCACCCGCCTAGGGCTCAGAACACTGACAATGACAATTTGAACTTTTAAAAGTAACGTTTTATATAATAAAAGTATTTTATATATTTTATTTTGCCTCTACATTGCAAATACTGTTTTGAGTGGTGAAATTAGGTGCTGTGTACTTTAATTAGGAGGGAGGCGTAATTTTCAACCTTTGCCGAGAGTGCAAAAAATCTTGTCTCGACTCGGATCGTTACTATGCTAAGGAAATGGTTATTGTAACTCGCTACAAGTTGGCCAGATGGCTAGGAGGAGGCGTTTTTCCAGTAGTATCCACAATTTTTTAAAACCTATATACCTACTATTATTTACAAAATCATACATAATTTTAGACTCGTGAAGATCCAAAAACGATAGATTTACAGTAGATCTAATGAAATGCACTGATCTCCGGTTGTAACGTCGTCGCTTACATAGTAACTTCCCATACATCTTAAAGAGAACTTAGAAGACAACTCATTGCATTGGCGCGAAAACTATTTTGCTGTTTTTTGTAATGTTATATTAAAACAAAATATTGCATGCCCATACTGCATTGGGTCTATTAGACCGGGTTCTCGGTTATACCGTGAGAAGTCTTATAACGTAAGTCGCTGCACCTCTCCCAAAATATGCCTTATAATCGGGAAGCAATTATTCATTAAAGAAACAAGATGGAAAAGTATATTCCATAAATGTAATACACAGTTCCTGTACACGAGTTTGAATCTAACTCAAATTTCGAGAATAACATTTTTTGTTCTGCGGCAATAAATTTATTGATCAAGTAGTATACGTGACTCGCACGGCAATGGGTTTCGATTCAATTACCATCGTGGTGGAAGCGAGAGTGAAGGCATTTTTGCATTGGTTTTCAACGAGCGAAACTCACGCTTGTGTTTAGAGACGGAAAAATGCAGGATTTAACTGAATCAGGGATTTGATTCTATTAAATAGCTTTCAACCTTTTGTTTTGAGTATTTTTATTGTATTATTTCTTTTTAAATCCATTTATTTACCAAACAGTTGCCAATAATTTAATACCCACACGACTGAATTATTGAAATAATTTAATATAATGATTCTAATTTCTGGTTTCCGTTTTATAGATGTTTATGACGCCATCCTGTATATTAATTATTTAGTGTAGCTGCGTGCATCCGTGCGGCACACCGGTGTGGACGTGGTCGATTCGGAATATGTGGTAATCCGAAACTTTGCTGGTATGTAGCGTATTTACCTGATTATAAGACGACCTTAAATATAAGAGGACACCCCTTTACCGAATCCAATTTTGAGAAAAAACTTTTTAAGGCATTTCGAAGGAAATAAATTAAACAGGATTATTGGAGTTACATAAACATCTTTTACGAGATATATTTTTTATAAATTTTAAACTATAACTATCAGATGAGCGAGTATATTTTCGCGAGAATAAATAATTGGTTTGTTTAAACGTATAGATGAAATAAAGAGAGTTAAACTTCCATCAAACGAATTTCTATTATGAATCACCGATAACTGCAATACGGCGTAACCGTAGCATATTTCCCCCCCGATAATTCGCAACTCCAATACTCGAATTTTGGTTAACTTCCTCTCGTATTCAGCGTCTGAAACATTCGATTGGGAGGGGTAGTATGTTTGTGTTACATCTGACAACTTTAACTGGTTTAACTATAAAAGTTTGACTCATATCTTTTCGCGATTCTTCGATAACGACCTATTACCATATGTCGTACAGCAAGGCGAAGGAACCAAGAGCAATAAAATAATGGAATTCGGTACCTATCAATATCTTACGCAATTATTACTATACTACCTCGAATGCACCTCAACTACTCAGAATATATAATGTTCCATAAATATTGCGGTAGTGTACAAGATTTGGGAACTGATTCGTCAAAAATGATCATTGCTCATCAAGAAGGATTATTCTGCTAATTATATGATTTCTACGCGAATATTTATCTGATTGAAATTAACTGGCAAATATATATAAATTCTATGCCGTTGAAAAACATGTAAAAATAAAATATGTTACGGTCTTTCTAAATATTCTAAATAAAAAAGAAAACGATTTTTCGTGTGCTTTTTTCCCGTTGCCAACTTCCGATGGACGAATTACAAAACACCAAGGAAATGACTCTTCACATTCCTCAACAGCTGACATACGAAGAGATTTAAACAACAGTTTTCCGGAAGGGGATTCATAGGAACCGAAGAAATACACTGAAAACCTCTCAGAAGTCAAAAGGCTTCGTCGGATATTAATAGCATGACGTTTTAGATTGGGTGGCGAAAACCCACGCGAGTATTTTCAAAATAATCTCGCCGCCCTAATTTCCCGGCTCTTTTTTGTGGCTAACGGTTATTTCTGAGATTTATTTTAATTTATCGTTCGAGCAACATGTGTTCTTCAGACATTGACCCGAAAATTCTTTCGAAGCCAAATTTTCTCGAGATTGATCATGCCACACTTTTTTCATTCGCATATTTCAAATCGACGGTCGTTTATTCGTTTTTCGAGTGTACCGTTGCGGGCGATACATAACATACTTTTTTCGAGATAAACAACAAATTTTATTTATAGTTTTGTGATAAATATTTGTTTTGACTATGAAAGTGTTACAAGTTCCATCCGACCTAATAAAGGTTGACCGAGTTAAGCTCTTTCCTATCCCGTAACTCTCGCTAAAGAAACATAAGCGGCGTTTATTATTATTTCCGTTTAAATTGTCCAGGAAAAAAATTGGAGTACCGGATTGAAAGAAAGATCAACATTATCGATGGATTTTACGAAGAGGGTAGTTCGAATACAAACGAGATATCAGGAAATAAATACCTCATTTCGTTACAAAAGTTTCGAAACTACCTCCGTTCCGCGCGTTTATAAACCATTGATCGAAATGAAAAAAAGCAAGAGGAAAAGGAAGAAGTTCCAAGAAACGACCAGTAGATGGCAGGCTGAATCAAATCTTGGCGCTTAATTTAATCGTGATGCGCAACTCGCCTTTTCTTAACACAACGCGGAGTATTTTTTTCATCTATAGACACTTTTAGTCGCTTATACGAACGGACGAAGCGCTAATTTACGATAACCTACTCAGTAATCGCCTTTTAGAATCAAAAGGGGTCACATCCGATATCGAGATTATTAACAAGACCAGCCTGTGGCTTACAAAAAGGTTAAGAAACCCATTCGAATCCTCAAGATCTTTACGACCTTACCCGCAGCTGTTCGAGATTATAAATATTACCTTCGCTTTACTCTAAACGACAAATTTCTCGTCGTTCCTTTCTCGACCGCACGTGACTTCCTTCTAAGCGGCTAAAAATGAATTCATCCACCCCTATCCGACCTCCGGCGGTGTTGTGTAAATTTTTTCTCGCTCTTTCCCGTCCTCGTTCCTACGGAATGCCATCGAAATTCCGCATTCGAAAGCAGGAGTCGCAGTCAATGATCATTAATTTTTACGTAATCGGGATGCAACTTCTCTTAAAAAAAATAGGGTGACGTTTAGTCGGGAAGGAAAAGACAGAGAGAGAGAGAGAAAGATCGTCAATTTTTTTTCTGGGTTTGCGACAACTGCGCAGCAATGGCGAGACGAAACTTTTTTTTTATTCGGATCGATAATTGATTGTCGACCTAAGTGTCCGTGAGACATAGGAGCAAATATGCACCCCGCGTTCGCATGCGGGCATGAATGGAGTGGCATCTTTCTCGAAGCGTTCTTTTTCTCCCCTGCCCGGTTAATCGTTCTTTCAAACATACCGAACGCGAGACGCGCGGAAAAAAACTCAAATCGACAAATTGATGACGTCATGATAAAGTGGGCAGCGCACTAAGTATTCCGGCAAATTTACGCATCTCTAGTAGGTAAATCGGCTCGGTCGAGCGAGGAATTATTTTCATCATCGCGTGAAGAGGCATTTATTTCGCATTTTTTAAAGGAGTAATTTTGCTTGTTTTGAATAGGTACAAATGCAATATTAAAAGTCCCGACCAATGAAAACAGAACGCGTGCGAAAAGTTACTAAACGATATTAAAGGTACGGCGTGCGTCAAATATGAATTATCTGTCATTTCGTGTCACGGTTAGGATCTAATAGATTTTCTTAGAATCGAAGTTCGGCGAAATACCGCCGAGAAAGCTCGTTTTGTAACTATATTGCTCATCTGGTTTTCTCGGCCGTTTTAAGGATGTATTTAGGAGTTATCTCAACTGCCAATTTTCTGATTGGTTTCATCCTGAATTATTCGTCTCTCTTATCTATAAAATCATCCACTTCGCCAAGGGATTATACAGAAAGTTTCACACATTTTTCTACTAAATTCCCCATTAAATAATCAACAGAAAACTTTCCCACGAGTTTGCCAGCGAAATTACCTAAAATGAAACTTTTGTTTCCTAGTTTTACGTACTAACTTACGAAAGACCACGCGAAAAAAATATTCGATGTAGAAACTGCCTCACCTATCGCGAAATCCAACCGTTCTGTTATTTTTTCATCCTCCGCATATGTTCCTTTCTAAACGTCGCGCGGGAAAAAATAGCTAGCGAATTCAGGAGTGCTTTGGCGATATGGGGCGCCAACGTCGAGGGCCATGCAAACGGGTTAAGTCGATGAAAAGAGGGCGCGCGCGCGCTCACTATAATACGTGACTAAATGAAAAAAAAAGGAACGAGAGAGAATAGAGGAGGATGATATGTGGGACCCGCCTCTCCTCCTCTATCTCAAACTCCCCCTCTCTCCTCCCACACCCCTTCCTTCTCTTCCCAAACACTTTTTTCTACTCGCCCTGTTAGTTCGAGGGTAAGTCTGGCACGCTCCGATTTTTAAGTGCTTTGTTCCTCAAAAAATCGATTAGGTATTCGGTTTGTCCGTCCGTCTTTGTGGGAAGTGTCTCTGGAATCCTGGATCCTGGATTAGCCGAATTTTCAGGTTAGGTTGTTCTATATCAGAGCTAAACATGATACGAATTTGGTGGATCTAGGATAAGTTCCTAGGGAATAATCGGTGTATACATTAGAAGATCGCTAATAACTCGAGAAGAATTAATGCTAGAAACAAAAGATGATTTTTACAGGAAAATGTCTACGTATGAAATGTTGCCGTAATTGATAGCGCATCGGATTCCGAAAGCTCCAATATCGGGGTTCGATTCCACGGGATATCATTTTCAAATATCGAATTTATTAATCTTTAATTTTCTGTTGCTTTTCGGCAGGTCGCAAAACATTTATTCGCGAAAGTTTGCGTGGAAAATAGAAAAAAGCGCCTAATATAATATGCTTTGAAATTCTTCCCTTCCTTGTTGTTTTTTACTCGTCCGATCCGGATAAGTCTGGGACGCCCTTCATAAAAAGATGCAATTTAACGGGCGACCTTGAAGGATTAAAATATTTCGTGATTAAAGGGGGTATGAAGCTTTTGCGAGAGAGAATTACGGGCAAAAATAAAACGCGACGAAAGAAGATTAAAAAAAATGCGTGGGCAAGTGTGCATAGAGTCACGCGGCGGAGAGCGTGACTCGTTTTTTTTTTAAAGAGGTGACGGATTCGGGTGGCGTTGGGGGAGGGGAGGCACGTGATGGAGGATTTTCGGGACTCCCTTATCTTTAACCCTCCAGGGCACTCGAAGCGCAACCACTTTCACCATCTTTACCCCCCCCCACCTTCCTTCTCTCTTTTATGAATCAACTTCACCCTCCCCCCTTCCTCGTTCGATATTATCGATTCCCGTCAGCGCGGAGAAAAAAACTCGTGAAAATTTCATTATGATTTCGAGCCAACTCCGATCCAATCTAGAGATCCGAACATGGCGACTTCGAATTGCATCGTATATCTCGAAACCTCTCGTTCTTAAAAGCTCTTTCCATCGTTGCAGTCGCGGAAGTACTCGAGGAAAGTTGCATGTTGACCTCGCCGCGTCACGCTTCCGCTGAACTCCCCTCCCCTATCTCGCTCCCTCCCTATTCCCTCCCTATTTCCTCCCTACTCTCCCATACTCTCTCTCTTAAGCGCTGAATCGGCGAGAAGCGATGTCGTGGAAACGTGTTTTCCCTCGGCTGGCGACTTCACCCCTTTTGTCACGCCGTGTCGGATCGTCGGAGACTCTCAGATTCTCTATCTCCAAGTGTTTTTATCGCTCTCTTTCTTCATGTTCCTCTTCCTCTGTCCTCTCTCTCCCCCCTCTCTCTCGCCTTCTATCTCCCCTCCCTCTCCTCTCGCATTCTCTATTATTTAATTTCTGTTTTTTCTTTTAACTTTTTAATGTATATTCTTAAATTTCATATATTTTAAAGTTTATATGCATCTAAGCACATGCATATGTTTATAATTATGTTTTTTTATGTATAAAAATTCTTTTTTCTTTATTAGGTAGGTATTTCTGAGCTGCTTAGGAATTTTTCGCTATTTTTTTACAACTCTCTTCTCGTCGTGGGGTTTCCGCAGTGAGACATTTTTTTCCGTGCTAAACTAGGCTTTTAAACAGTTTTCCATCCAAAAACCAAACTTTCTCCTATAGTATAATACTTCTGTATTTTCGACTAACCATCTTATGTTGTACATGACATAGGGTTACACGTAGAAGGGACTATATTGTCTATAATAATAAAATGGCGTTTGTCTGTCTGTCTCTCCCTCACTCTCTCTCTCTCCCTCTCCATCCATCCCTCTACATATCTCCCTATCTCACCCTCTCTTCCCATCTCTCTCCCCCCTCCTCTCTACCTCACCTCTCCCCCTACTCTCTCCCCCTCCTCTCTCCCCCTCCTCTCTCCCCCTCTTCTCTCCCCCTCCTCTCTCCCCCTCCTCTCTCCCCCTCCTCTCTCCCCCTCCTCTCTTCCCCTCCTCTCTCCCCCTCCTCTCTCCCCCTCCTCTCTCTCCCTCCTCTCTCGCCCTCCTCTCTCCCCCTCACTCCCCCTTCTCTCTCCCTCTCTCCTCTCTCTCTCCTCTCTCTCTCTCCCACCCTCTCTCCTTTCCCATCTCTTCCCCCCACAGCCTCTCCTTATCTCTCTCGCCTTCGCTATCTCTTTCTTTCACGTGCGTTCCGTCACCTTTCGTGGAAACGTGAATGCGTGACTCACCGAGTGATTATGGTCGTCTCGCTTCGCTTGTATTTTGTTTCCCCTGGAAAACCGCGACTCGAGGAATGCGCGTGTTTAGGCGTGATTCACAGAGCAAACATGGAAGATTCCGTCGCTAATCTCGCCAGCACCGAGGTACATATCGAAAAGAGATTATGCAAGCGGCGCACGTGTTTACGATGAACGCCGGTGTTTTTTTTACCGGGCGTAAAAGTTACAACCCGAGGGTGAAAAACGTCGGTTCTTAATTTAAGCAAGCAGAATCACGCGATGTGATCGATCCAATAAATCGTATCTTTATGGATTCGAAGTTATCACTTGAACGTTCGAGTCGCTTGTATTTTTTCGTCTGAAAATACTGACACCTCGATTATGTGAATGGCACGCAATAACACGAACGCTTCGAATTCCTCTTCATAAAAAAGATAAACGAGAATTTATGGACGTCGATGTCTGTGTAGAAGCGAAGGACAATTCTTGTTAGCACTTTTTCTTTATGATGCGTAGATCTTGTTATCACTGTACCTGCCCTTGTTTATTTTCAAGTTTTTTTGTCGGATATTTTCCAGAATTCTCTTTTTAATCTATAAAATTATCAATTTCCAAAATACCATAATT